>CP139772.1:26052500-26615000 GCA_034370585.1 Fragaria x ananassa
TAGCCTCAGTCCCCAATCAAGCGCGGACTGACTGGCCACTTCGCGACAGTCCCCAATCAAGCGCGGACTGACTGGCCACTTCGCGACAGTCCCGAATCAAGCGCGGACTGCCTCGCCACATAGCCTCAGTCCCCAATAAAGCGCGGACTGACTGGCCACTTCGCGACAGTCCCCAATCAAGCGCGGACTGCCTCGCCACATAGCCTCAGTCCCCAATCAAGCGCGGACTGACTGGCCACTTCGCGACAGTCCCGAATCAAGCGCGGACTGCCTCGCCACATAGCCTCAGTCCCCAATAAAGCGCGGACTGACTGGCCACTTCGCGACAGTCCCCAATCAAGCGCGGACTGCCTCGCCACATAGCCTTAATCCCCAATCAAGCGCGGACTGACCGGCCACTTCACGACAGTCCCCAATCAAGCGCGGACTGCCTCGCCACATAGCCTCAGTCCCCAATCAAGCGCGGACTGACTGGCCACTTCGCGACAGTCCCCAATCAAGCGCGGACTGCCTCGCCACATAGCCTCAGTCCCCAATCAAGCGCGGACTGACTGGCCACTTCACGACAGTCCCCAATCAAGCGCAGACTGCCTCGCCACATATCCTCAGTCCCCAATCAAGCGTGGATTAACTGGGCACTTCGCGACAGTCCCCAATCAAGCGCGGACTGCCTCGCCACATAGCCTCAGTCCCCAATCAAGCGCGGACTGACTGGCCACTTCACGACAGTCCCCAATCAAGCGCGGACTGCCTCGCCACTTCGCGACAGTCCCCAATCAAGCGCGGACTTCCTCGCCACTTCGCGACAGTCCCCAATCAAGCGCGGACTGACTGGCCACTTCACGACAGTCCCCAATCAAGCGCGGACTGCCTCGCCACATAGCCTCAGTCCCCAATCAAGCGCGGACTACCTCGCCACATAGCCTCAGTCCCCAATCAAGCGCGGACAGACTGGCCACTTCGCGACAGTCCCCAATCATGCGCAGACTGCCTCGCCACATAGCCTCAGTCCCCAATCAAGCGCTGACTGACTGGCCACTTCACGACAGTCCCCAATCAAGCGCGGACTGACTGGCCACTTCGCGACAGTCCCCAATCAAGCGCGGACTGCCTCGCCACATATCCTCAGTCCCCAATAAACCGCGGACTGACTGGCCACTTCGCGACAGTCCCCAATCAAGCGCGGACTGCCTCGCCACATAGCCTCAGTCCCCAATCAAGCGCGGACTGACTGGCCACTTCCCGACAGTCCCCAATCAAGGGCGGACTGCCTCGCCACATATCATCTGTCCCCAATCAAGCGTGGACTGACTGGCCACTTCGCGACAGTCCCCAATCAAGCGCGGACTGCCTCACCACATAGCCTCAGTCCCCAATCAAGCGCGGACTGACTGGCCACTTCACGACAGTCCCCAATCAAGCGCGGACTGCCTCGCCACATAGCCTCAGTCCCCAATTAAGCGCGGACTGACTGGCCACTTCACGACAGTACCCAATCAAGCGCGGACTGCCTCGCCACATATCCTCAGTCCCCAATCAAGCGCGGACTTACTGGCCACTTCGCGACAGTCCCCAATCAAGAGCGGACTGCCTCGCCACATAGCCTCAGTCCCCAATCAAGCGCGGACTGCCTCGCCACATAGCCTCAGTCCCCAATCAAGCGCGGACATACTGGCCACTTCGCGACAGTCCCCAATCAAGCGCGGGCTGCCTCGCCACATAGCCTCAGTCCCCTATCAAGCGCGGACTGCCTCGCCACATAGCCTCAGTCCCCTATCAAGCGCGGACTACCTCGCCACATATCCTCAGTCTCCAATCAAGCGTGGATTAACTGGCCACTTCGCGACAGTCCCAATCATGCGCGGACTGCCTCGCCACATAGACTCAGTCCCCAATCAAGCGCGGACTGACTGGCCACTTCACGACACTCCCCAATCAAGCGCGGACTGCCTCGCCACATATCCTCTGTCCCCAATCAAGCGTGGACTGACTGGCCACTTCGCGACAGTCTCCAATCAAGCGCGGACTGTCTCGCCACATAGCCTGAGTCCCCAATCAAGCGCGGACTGACTGGCCACTTCACGACAGTCCCCAATCAAGCGCGGGTTTCCTCGCCACTTCGCGACAGTCCCCAATCAAGCGCAAACTGACTGGCCACTTCAAGACAGTCCCCAATCAAGCGCGGACTGAATGGCCACTTCGCGACAGTCCCCAATCAAGCGCGGTCTGCCTCGCCACATAGCCTCAGTCCCCAATCAAGCGCGGACTGCCTCGCCACATAGCCTCAGTCCCCAATAAAGCGAGGACTAACTGGCAACTTCGCGACAGTCCCCAATCAAGCGCGGACTGCCTCGCCACATATCCTCAGTCCCCAATCAAGCGCGGACTAACTGGCCACTTCGCGACAGTCCCCAATCAAGCGCGGACTGCCTCGCCACATAGCCTCAGTCCCCAATCAAGCGCGGACTGACTGGCCACTTCGCGACAGTCCCCAATCAAGCGCGGACTGCCTCGCCACATAGCCTCAGTCCCCAATCAAGCGCGGACTGACTGGCCACTTCACGACAGTCCCCAATCAAGCGCAGACTGCCTCGCCACATATCCTCAGTCCCCAATCAAGCGTGGATTAACTGGGCACTTCGCGACAGTCCCCAATCAAGCGCGGACTGCCTCGCCACATAGCCTCAGTCCCCAATCAAGCGCGGACTGACTGGCCACTTCACGACAGTCCCCAATCAAGCGCAGACTGCCTCGCCACATATCCTCTGTCCCCAATCAAGGGTGGACTGACTGGCCACTTCGCGACAGTCCCCAATCAAGCACGGACTGCCTCGCCACATAGCCTGAGTCCCCAATCAAGCGCGGACTGACTGGCCACTTCACGACAGTCCCCAATCAAGCGCGGACTTCCTCGCCACATAGCCTCAGTCCCCAATCAAGCACTGACTGACTGGCCACTTCACGACAGTCCCCAATCAAGCGCGGACTGAATGGCCACTTCGCGACAGTCCCCAAACAAGCGCGGACTGCCTCGCCACATAGCCTCAGTCCCCAATCAAACGCGGACTGCCTCGCCACATAGCCTCAGTCCCCAATAAAGCGAGGACTGACTGGCCACTTCGCGACAGTCCCCAATCAAGCGCGGACTGCCTCGCCACATAGCCTCAGTCCCCAATCAAGCGCGGACTGCCTCGCCACATAGCCTCAGTCCCCAATCAAGCGCGGACTGACTGGCCACTTCGCGACAGTCCCCAATCAAGCGCGGACTGCCTCGCCACATAGCCTCAGTCCCCAATCAAGCGCTGACTGACTGGCCACTTCACGACAGTCCCCAATCAAGCGCGGACTGACTGGCCACTTCGCGACAGTCCCCAATCAAGCGCGGACTGCCTCGGCACATAGCCTCAGTCCCCAATCAAGCACGGACAGACTGGCCACTTCACGACAGTCCCCAATCAAGCGCGGACTGCCTCGCCACATATCCTCTGTCCCCAATCAAGCGTGGACTGACTGGCCACTTCGCGACAGTCCCCAATCAAGCGCGGACTGCCTCGCCACATAGCCTCAGTCCCCAATCAAGCGCGGACTGACTGGCCACTTCACGACAGTCCCCAATCAAGCGCGGACTTCCTCGCCACTTCGCGACAGTCCCCAATCAAGCGCGGACTGACTGGCCACTTCACGACAGTCCCCAATCAAGCGCGGACTGCCTCGCCACATAGCCTCAGTCTCCAATTAAGCGCGGACTGACTGGCCACTTCACGACAGTCCCCAATCAAGCGCGGACTGCCTCGCCACATATCCTCAGTCCCCAATCAAGCGCGGACTGACTGGCCACTTCGCGACAGTCCCCAATTAAGAGCGGACTGCCTCGCCACATAGCCTCAGTCCCCAATCAAGCGCGGACTGCCTCGCCACATAGCCTCAGTCCCCAATCAAGCGCGGACATACTGGCCACTTCGCGACAGTCCCCAATCAAACGCGGGCTGCCTCGCCACATAGCCTCAGTCCCCTATCAAGCGCGGACTGCCTCGCCACATAGCCTCAGTCCCCTATCAAGCGCGGACTGCCTCGCCACATATCCTCAGTCCCCAATCAAGCGTGGATTAACTGGCCACTTCGCGACAGTCCCCAATCAAGCGCGGACTGCCTCGCCACATAGCCTCAGTCCCCAATCAAGCGCGGACTGACTGGCCACTTCACGACAGTCCCCAATCAAGCGCGGACTTCCTCGCCACTTCGCGACAGTCCCCAATCAAGCGCGGACTGACTGGCCACTTCACGACAGTCCCCAATCAAGCGCGGACTGAATGGCCACTTCGCGACAGTCCCCAATCAAGCGCGGACTGCCTCGCCACATAGCCTCAGTCCCCAATCAAGCGCGGACTGCCTCGCCACATAGCCTCAGTCCCCAATAAAGCGAGGACTGACTGGCCACTTCGCGACAGTCCCCAATCAAGCGCGGACTGCCTCGCCACATAGCCTCAGTCCCCAATCAAGCGCGGACTGCATCGCCACATAGCCTCAGTCCCCAATCAAGCGCGGACAGACTGGCCACTTCGCGACAGTCCCCAATCATGCGCAGACTGCCTCGCCACATAGCCTCAGTCCCCAATCAAGCGCTGACTGACTGGCCACTTCACGACAGTCCCCAATCAAGCGCGGACTGACTGGCCACTTCGCGACAGTCCCCAATCAAGCGCGGACTGCCTCGCCACATATCCTCAGTCCCCAATAAACCGCGGACTGACTGGCCACTTCGCGACAGTCCCCAATCAAGCGCGGACTGCCTCGCCACATAGCCTCAGTCCCCAATCAAGCGCGGACTGACTGGCCACTTCCCGACAGTCCCCAATCAAGGGCGGACTGCCTCGCCACATATCCTCTGTCCCCAATCAAGCGTGGACTGACTGGCCACTTCGCGACAGTCCCCAATCAAGCGCGGACTGCCTCGCCACATAGCCTCAGTCCCCAATCAAGCGCGGACTGACTGGCCACTTCACGACAGTCCCCAATCAAGCGCGGACTGCCTCGCCACATAGCCTCAGTCCCCAATTAAGCGCGGACTGACTGGCCACTTCACGACAGTCCCCAATCAAGCGCGGACTGCCTCGCCACATATCCTCAGTCCCCAATCAAGCGCGGACTGACTGGCCACTTCGCGACAGTCCCCAATCAAGAGCGGACTGCCTCGCCACATAGCCTCAGTCCCCAATCAAGCGCGGACTGCCTCGCCACATAGCCTCAGTCCCCAATCAAGCGCGGACATACTGGCCACTTCGCGACAGTCCCCAATCAAGCGCGGGCTGCCTCGCCACATAGCCTCAGTCCCCTATCAAGCGCGGACTGCCTCGCCACATAGCCTCAGTCCCCTATCAAGCGCGGACTACCTCGCCACATATCCTCAGTCTCCAATCAAGCGTGGATTAACTGGCCACTTCGCGACAGTCCCAATCAAGCGCGGACTGCCTCGCCACATAGCCTCAGTCCCCAATCAAGCGCGGACTGACTGGCCACTTCACGACACTCCCCAATCAAGCGCGGACTGCCTCGCCACATATCCTCTGTCCCCAATCAAGCGTGGACTGACTGGCCACTTCGCGACAGTCTCCAATCAAGCGCGGACTGCCACGCCACATAGCCTGAGTCCCCAATCAAGCGCGGACTGACTGGCCACTTCACGACAGTCCCCAATCAAGCGCGGGTTTCCTCGCCACTTCGCGACAGTCCCCAATCAAGCGCAAACTGACTGGCCACTTCACGACAGTCCCCAATCAAGCGCGGACTGAATGGCCACTTCGCGACAGTCCCCAATCAAGCGCGGACTGCCTCGCCACATAGCCTCAGTCCCCAATCAAGCGCGGACTGCCTCGCCACATAGCCTCAGTCCCCAATAAAGCGAGGACTAACTGGCAACTTCGCGACAGTCCCGAATCAAGCGCGGACTGCCTCGCCACATAGCCTCAGTCCCCAATAAAGCGCGGACTGACTGGCCACTTCGCGACAGTCCCCAATCAAGCGCGGACTGCCTCGCCACATAGCCTCAATCCCCAATCAAGCGCGGACTGACCGGCCACTTCGCGACAGTCCCCAATCAAGCGCGGACTGCCTCGCCACATAGCCTCAGTCCCCAATCAAGCGCGGACTGACTGGCCACATCGCGACAGTCCCCAATCAAGCGCGGACTGCCTCGCCACATAGCCTCAGTCCCCAATCAAGCGCGGACTGACTGGCCACTTCACGACAGTCCCCAATCAAGCGCAGACTGCCTCGCCACATATCCTCAGTCCCCAATCAAGCGTGGACTAACTGGCCACTTCGCGACAGTCCCCAATCAAGCGCGGACTGCCTCGCCACATAGCCTCAGTCCCCAATCAAGCGCGGACTGACCGGCCACTTCGCGACAGTCCCCAATCAAGCGCGGACTGCCTCGCCACATAGCCTCAGTCCCCAATCAAGCGCGGACTGACTGGCCACTTCGCGACAGTCCCCAATCAAGCGCGGACTGCCTCGCCACATAGCCTCAGTCCCCAATCAAGCGCGGACTGACTGGCCACTTCACGACAGTCCCCAATCAAGCGCAGACTGACTGGCCACTTCGCGACAGTCCCCAATAATTCGCGGACTGCCTCGCCACATAACCTCAGTCCCCAATCAAGCGCGGACTGCCTCGCCACATAGCCTCAGTTCCCAATAAAGCGCGGACTGACTGGCCACTTCGCGACAGTCCCCAATCAAGCGCGGACTGCCTCGCCACATAGCCTCAGTCCCCAATCAAGCGCGGACTGACTGGCCACTTCACGATAGTCCCCAATCAAGCGCGGACTGCCTCGCCACATAGCCTCAGTCCCCAATGAAGCACGGACTGACTGGCCACTTCACGACAGTCCCCAATCTAGCGCGGACTGCCTCGCCACATATCCTCAGTCCCCAATCAAGCGCGGACTGACTGGCCACTTCGCGACAGTCCCCAATCAAGCGCGGACTGCCTCGCCACATAGCCTCAGTCCCCAATCAAGCGCGGACAGCCTCGCCACATAGCCTCAGTCACCAATCAAATGAGGACTGACTGGCCACTTCACGACAGTCCCCAAACAAGCGCGGACTGCCTCGCCACATAGCCTCAGTCCCCAATCAAGCGTGGACTGACTGGACACTTCGCGACAGTCCCCAATCAAGCGCGGACTGCCTCGCCACATAGCCTCAGTCCCCAATCAAGCGCGGACTGACTGGCCACTTCGCGACAGTCCCCAATCAAGCGCGGACAGACTGGCCACATCGCTACAGTCCCCAATCAAGCGCGGACTGCCTCGCCACATAGCCTCAGTCCCCAATCAAGCGCGGACTGACTGGCCACTTCACGACAGTCCCTAATCAAGCGCGGACTGCCTCGCCACATAGCCTCAGTCCCCAATCAAGCGCGGACTGACTGGTCACTTCGCTACAGTCCCCAATCAAGCGCGGACTGCCTCGCCACATAGCCTCAGTCCCCAATCAAGCGCGGACTGACTGGCCACTTCACGACAGTCCCCAATCAAGCGCGGACTGCCTCGCCACATAGCCTCAGTCCCCAATCAAGCGCGGACTGACTGGCCACTTCACGACCGTCCCCAATCAAGGGCGGACTGCCTCGCCACATATCCTCAGTCCCCAATCAAGCGCGGACTGACTGGCTACTTCGCGACAGTCCCCAATCAAGCGCGGACTGCCTCGCCACATAGCCTCAGTCCCCAATCAAGCGCGGACTGACTGTCCACTTCGCGACAGTCCCCAATCAAGCGCGGACTGCCTCGCCACATAGCCTCAGTCCCCAATCAAGCGCGGACTGACTGGCCACTTCGCGACAGTCCCCAATCAAACGCGGACTGACTGGCCACTTCGCGACAGTCCCGAATCAAGCGCGGACTGCCTCGCCACATAGCCTCAGTCCCCAATAAAGCGCGGACTGACTGGCCACTTCGCGACAGTCCCCAATCAAGCGCGGACTGCCTCGCCACATAGCCTCAATCCCCAATCAAGCGCGGACTGCCTCGCCACATAGCGACAGTCCCCAATCAAGCGCAAACTGACTGGCCACTTCACGACAGTCCCCAATCAAGCGCGGACTGAATGGCCACTTCGCGACAGTCCCCAATCAAGCGCGGACTGCCTCGCCACATAGCCTCAGTCCCCAATCAAGCGCGGACTGCCTCGCCACATAGCCTCAGTCCCCAATAAAGCGAGGACTAACTGGCAACTTCGCGACAGTCCCGAATCAAGCGCGGACTGCCTCGCCACATAGCCTCAGTCCCCAATAAAGCGCGGACTGACTGGCCACTTCGCGACAGTCCCCAATCAAGCGCGGACTGCCTCGCCACATAGCCTCAATCCCCAATCAAGCGCGGACTGACCGGCCACTTCGCGACAGTCCCCAATCAAGCGCGGACTGCCTCGCCACATAGCCTCAGTCCCCAATCAAGCGCGGACTGACTGGCCACATCGCGACAGTCCCCAATCAAGCGCGGACTGCCTCGCCACATAGCCTCAGTCCCCAATCAAGCGCGGACTGACTGGCCACTTCACGACAGTCCCCAATCAAGCGCAGACTGCCTCGCCACATATCCTCAGTCCCCAATCAAGCGTGGACTAACTGGCCACTTCGCGACAGTCCCCAATCAAGCGCGGACTGCCTCGCCACATAGCCTCAGTCCCCAATCAAGCGCGGACTGACCGGCCACTTCGCGACAGTCCCCAATCAAGCGCGGACTGCCTCGCCACATAGCCTCAGTCCCCAATCAAGCGCGGACTGACTGGCCACTTCGCGACAGTCCCCAATCAAGCGCGGACTGCCTCGCCACATAGCCTCAGTCCCCAATCAAGCGCGGACTGACTGGCCACTTCACGACAGTCCCCAATCAAGCGCAGACTGACTGGCCACTTCGCGACAGTCCCCAATAATTCGCGGACTGCCTCGCCACATAACCTCAGTCCCCAATCAAGCGCGGACTGCCTCGCCACATAGCCTCAGTTCCCAATAAAGCGCGGACTGACTGGCCACTTCGCGACAGTCCCCAATCAAGCGCGGACTGCCTCGCCACATAGCCTCAGTCCCCAATCAAGCGCGGACTGACTGGCCACTTCACGATAGTCCCCAATCAAGCGCGGACTGCCTCGCCACATAGCCTCAGTCCCCAATGAAGCACGGACTGACTGGCCACTTCACGACAGTCCCCAATCTAGCGCGGACTGCCTCGCCACATATCCTCAGTCCCCAATCAAGCGCGGACTGACTGGCCACTTCGCGACAGTCCCCAATCAAGCGCGGACTGCCTCGCCACATAGCCTCAGTCCCCAATCAAGCGCGGACAGCCTCGCCACATAGCCTCAGTCACCAATCAAATGAGGACTGACTGGCCACTTCACGACAGTCCCCAAACAAGCGCGGACTGCCTCGCCACATAGCCTCAGTCCCCAATCAAGCGTGGACTGACTGGACACTTCGCGACAGTCCCCAATCAAGCGCGGACTGCCTCGCCACATAGCCTCAGTCCCCAATCAAGCGCGGACTGACTGGCCACTTCGCGACAGTCCCCAATCAAGCGCGGACAGACTGGCCACATCGCTACAGTCCCCAATCAAGCGCGGACTGCCTCGCCACATAGCCTCAGTCCCCAATCAAGCGCGGACTGACTGGCCACTTCACGACAGTCCCTAATCAAGCGCGGACTGCCTCGCCACATAGCCTCAGTCCCCAATCAAGCGCGGACTGACTGGTCACTTCGCTACAGTCCCCAATCAAGCGCGGACTGCCTCGCCACATAGCCTCAGTCCCCAATCAAGCGCGGACTGACTGGCCACTTCACGACAGTCCCCAATCAAGCGCGGACTGCCTCGCCACATAGCCTCAGTCCCCAATCAAGCGCGGACTGACTGGCCACTTCACGACCGTCCCCAATCAAGGGCGGACTGCCTCGCCACATATCCTCAGTCCCCAATCAAGCGCGGACTGACTGGCTACTTCGCGACAGTCCCCAATCAAGCGCGGACTGCCTCGCCACATAGCCTCAGTCCCCAATCAAGCGCGGACTGACTGTCCACTTCGCGACAGTCCCCAATCAAGCGCGGACTGCCTCGCCACATAGCCTCAGTCCCCAATCAAGCGCGGACTGACTGGCCACTTCGCGACAGTCCCCAATCAAACGCGGACTGACTGGCCACTTCGCGACAGTCCCGAATCAAGCGCGGACTGCCTCGCCACATAGCCTCAGTCCCCAATAAAGCGCGGACTGACTGGCCACTTCGCGACAGTCCCCAATCAAGCGCGGACTGCCTCGCCACATAGCCTCAATCCCCAATCAAGCGCGGACTGACCGGCCACTTCGCGACAGTCCCCAATCAAGCGCGGACTGCCTCGCCACATAGCCTCAGTCCCCAATCAAGCGCGGACTGACTGGCCACATCGCGACAGTCCCCAATCAAGCGCGGACTGCCTCGCCACATAGCCTCAGTCCCCAATCAAGCGCGGACTGACTGGCCACTTCACGACAGTCCCCAATCAAGCGCAGACTGCCTCGCCACATATCCTCAGTCCCCAATCAAGCGTGGACTAACTGGCCACTTCGCGACAGTCCCCAATCAAGCGCGGACTGCCTCGCCACATAGCCTCAGTCCCCAATCAAGCGCGGACTGACCGGCCACTTCGCGACAGTCCCCAATCAAGCGCGGACTGCCTCGCCACATAGCCTCAGTCCCCAATCAAGCGCGGACTGACTGGCCACTTCGCGACAGTCCCCAATCAAGCGCGGACTGCCTCGCCACATAGCCTCAGTCCCCAATCAAGCGCGGACTGACTGGCCACTTCACGACAGTCCCCAATCAAGCGCAGACTGACTGGCCACTTCGCGACAGTCCCCAATAATTCGCGGACTGCCTCGCCACATAACCTCAGTCCCCAATCAAGCGCGGACTGCCTCGCCACATAGCCTCAGTTCCCAATAAAGCGCGGACTGACTGGCCACTTCGCGACAGTCCCCAATCAAGCGCGGACTGCCTCGCCACATAGCCTCAGTCCCCAATCAAGCGCGGACTGACTGGCCACTTCACGATAGTCCCCAATCAAGCGCGGACTGCCTCGCCACATAGCCTCAGTCCCCAATGAAGCACGGACTGACTGGCCACTTCACGACAGTCCCCAATCTAGCGCGGACTGCCTCGCCACATATCCTCAGTCCCCAATCAAGCGCGGACTGACTGGCCACTTCGCGACAGTCCCCAATCAAGCGCGGACTGCCTCGCCACATAGCCTCAGTCCCCAATCAAGCGCGGACAGCCTCGCCACATAGCCTCAGTCACCAATCAAATGAGGACTGACTGGCCACTTCACGACAGTCCCCAAACAAGCGCGGACTGCCTCGCCACATAGCCTCAGTCCCCAATCAAGCGTGGACTGACTGGACACTTCGCGACAGTCCCCAATCAAGCGCGGACTGCCTCGCCACATAGCCTCAGTCCCCAATCAAGCGCGGACTGACTGGCCACTTCGCGACAGTCCCCAATCAAGCGCGGACAGACTGGCCACATCGCTACAGTCCCCAATCAAGCGCGGACTGCCTCGCCACATAGCCTCAGTCCCCAATCAAGCGCGGACTGACTGGCCACTTCACGACAGTCCCTAATCAAGCGCGGACTGCCTCGCCACATAGCCTCAGTCCCCAATCAAGCGCGGACTGACTGGTCACTTCGCTACAGTCCCCAATCAAGCGCGGACTGCCTCGCCACATAGCCTCAGTCCCCAATCAAGCGCGGACTGACTGGCCACTTCACGACAGTCCCCAATCAAGCGCGGACTGCCTCGCCACATAGCCTCAGTCCCCAATCAAGCGCGGACTGACTGGCCACTTCACGACCGTCCCCAATCAAGGGCGGACTGCCTCGCCACATATCCTCAGTCCCCAATCAAGCGCGGACTGACTGGCTACTTCGCGACAGTCCCCAATCAAGCGCGGACTGCCTCGCCACATAGCCTCAGTCCCCAATCAAGCGCGGACTGACTGTCCACTTCGCGACAGTCCCCAATCAAGCGCGGACTGCCTCGCCACATAGCCTCAGTCCCCAATCAAGCGCGGACTGACTGGCCACTTCGCGACAGTCCCCAATCAAACGCGGACTGACTGGCCACTTCGCGACAGTCCCGAATCAAGCGCGGACTGCCTCGCCACATAGCCTCAGTCCCCAATAAAGCGCGGACTGACTGGCCACTTCGCGACAGTCCCCAATCAAGCGCGGACTGCCTCGCCACATAGCCTCAGTCCCCAATCAAGCGCGGACAGACCGGCCACTTCGCGACAGTCCCCAATCAAGCGCGGACTGCCTCGCCACATAGCCTTAGTCCCCAATCAAGCGCGGACTGACTGGCCACTTCGCGACAGTCCCCAATCAAGCGCGGACTGCCTCGCCACATAGCCTCAGTCCCCAATCAAGCGCGGACTGACTGGCCACTTCACGACAGTCCCCAATCAAGCGCGGACTGACTGGCCACTTCGCGACAGTCCCGAATCAAGTGCGGACTGCCTCGCCACATAGCCTCAGTCCCCAATAAAGCGCGGACTGACTGGCCACTTCGCGACAGTCCCCAATCAAGCGCGGACTGCCTCGCCACATAGCCTCAGTCCCCAATCAAATGAGGACTGACTGGCCACTTCACGACAGTCCCCAATCAAGCGCGGACTGCCTCGCCACATAGCCTCAGTCCCCATCAAGCGCGGACTGACTGGCCACTTCGCGACAGTCCCCAATCAATCGCGGACTGCCTCGCCACATAGCCTCAGTCCCCAATCAAGCGCGGACTGACTGGTCACTTCGCGACAGTCCCCAATCAAGCGCGGACTGCCTCGCCACATAGCCTCAGTCCCCAATCAAGCGCGGACTGAATGGCCACTTCGCGACAGTCCCCAATCAAGCGCGGACTGCCTCGCCACATAGCCTCAGTCCCCAATCAAGCGCGGACTGACTGGCCACTTCGCGACAGTCCCCAATCAAGCGCGGACTGCCTCGCCACATAGCCTCAGTCCCCAATCAAGCGCGGACTGACTGGCCACTTCACGACAGTCCCCAATCAAGCGCGGACTGCCTCGCCACATAGCCTCAGTCCCCAATCAAGCGCGGACTGACTGGCCACTTCACGACAGTCCCCAATCAAGCGCGGACTGCCTCGCCACATATCCTCAGTCCCCAATCAAGCGCGGACTGACTGGCTACTTCGCGACAGTCCCCAATCAAGCGCGGACTGCCTCGCCACATAGCCTCAGTCCCCAATCAAGCGCGGACTGACTGTCCACTTCGCGACAGTCCCCAATCAAGCGCGGACTGCCTCGCAACATAGCCTCAGTCCCCAATCAAGCGCGGACTGCCTCGCCACATAGCCTCAGTCCCCAATCAAGCGCGGACTGACTGGCCACTTCGCGACAGTCCCCAATCAAGCGCGGACTGCCTCGCCACATAGCCTCAGTCCCCAATCAAGCGCGGACTGACTGGCCACTTCACGACAGTCCCCAATCATGCGTAGACTGACTGGCCACTTCGCGACAGTCCCCAATAATTCGCGGACTGCCTCGCCACATAACCTCAGTCCCCAATCAAGCGCGGACTGCCTCGCCACATAGCCTCAGTTCCCAATAAAGCGCGGACTGACTGGCCACTTCGCGACAGTCCCCAATCAAGCGCGGACTGCCTCGCCACATAGCCTCAGTCTCCAATCAAGCGCGGACTGACTGGCCACTTCACGATAGTCCCCAATCAAGCGCGGACTGCCTCGCCACATAGCCTCAGTCCCCAATGAAGCACGGACTGACTGGCCACTTCACGACAGTCCCCAATCTAGCGCGGACTGCCTCGCCACATATCCTCAGTCCCCAATCAAGCGCGGACTGACTGGCCACTTCGCGACAGTCCCCAATCAAGCGCGGACTGCCTCGCCACATAGCCTCAGTCCCCAATCAAGCGCGGACAGCCTCGCCACATAGCCTCAGTCACCAATCAAATGAGGACTGACTGGCCACTTCACGACAGTCCCCAATCAAGCGCGGACTGCCTCGCCACATAGCCTCAGTCCCCAATCAAGCGTGGACTGACTGGACACTTCGCGACAGTCCCCAATCAAGCGCGGACTGCCTCGCCACATAGCCTCAGTCCCCAATCAAGCGCGGACTGACTGGCCACTTCGCGACAGTCCCCAATCAAGCGCGGACAGACTGGCCACATCGCGACAGTCCCCAATCAAGCGCGGACTGCCTCGCCACATAGCCTCAGTCCCCAATCAAGCGCGGACTGACTGGCCACTTCACGACAGTCCCTAATCAAGCGCGGACTGCCTCGCCACATAGCCTCAGTCCCCAATCAAGCGCGGACTGACTGGTCACTTCGCTACAGTCCCCAATCAAGCGCGGACTGCCTCGCCACATAGCCTCAGTCCCCAATCAAGCGCGGACTGACTGGCCACTTCACGACAGTCCCCAATCAAGCGCGGACTGCCTCGCCACATAGCCTCAGTCCCCAATCAAGCGCGGACTGACTGACCACTTCACGACCGTCCCCAATCAAGGGCGGACTGCCTCGCCACATATCCTCAGTCCCCAATCAAGCGCGGACTGACTGGCTACTTCGCGACAGTCCCCAATCAAGCGCGGACTGCCTCGCCACATAGCCTCAGTCCCCAATCAAGCGCGGACTGACTGTCCACTTCGCGACAGTCCCCAATCAAGCGCGGACTGCCTCGCCACATAGCCTCAGTCCCCAATCAAGCGCGGACTGACTGGCCACTTCGCGACAGTCCCCAATCAAGCGCGGACTGACTGGCCACTTCGCGACAGTCCCGAATCAAGCGCGGACTGCCTCGCCACATAGCCTCAGTCCCCAATAAAGCGCGGACTGACTGGCCACTTCGCGACAGTCCCCAATCAAGCGCGGACTGCCTCGCCACATAGCCTCAGTCCCCAATCAAGCGCGGACAGACCGGCCACTTCGCGACAGTCCCCAATCAAGCGCGGACTGCCTCGCCACATAGCCTTAGTCCCCAATCAAGCGCGGACTGACTGGCCACTTCGCGACAGTCCCCAATCAAGCGCGGACTGCCTCGCCACATAGCCTCAGTCCCCAATCAAGCGCGGACTGACTGGCCACTTCACGACAGTCCCCAATCAAGCGCGGACTGACTGGCCACTTCGCGACAGTCCCGAATCAAGTGCGGACTGCCTCGCCACATAGCCTCAGTCCCCAATAAAGCGCGGACTGACTGGCCACTTCGCGACAGTCCCCAATCAAGCGCGGACTGCCTCGCCACATAGCCTCAGTCCCCAATCAAATGAGGACTGACTGGCCACTTCACGACAGTCCCCAATCAAGCGCGGACTGCCTCGCCACATAGCCTCAGTCCCCATCAAGCGCGGACTGACTGGCCACTTCGCGACAGTCCCCAATCAATCGCGGACTGCCTCGCCACATAGCCTCAGTCCCCAATCAAGCGCGGACTGACTGGTCACTTCGCGACAGTCCCCAATCAAGCGCGGACTGCCTCGCCACATAGCCTCAGTCCCCAATCAAGCGCGGACTGAATGGCCACTTCGCGACAGTCCCCAATCAAGCGCGGACTGCCTCGCCACATAGCCTCAGTCCCCAATCAAGCGCGGACTGACTGGCCACTTCGCGACAGTCCCCAATCAAGCGCGGACTGCCTCGCCACATAGCCTCAGTCCCCAATCAAGCGCGGACTGACTGGCCACTTCACGACAGTCCCCAATCAAGCGCGGACTGCCTCGCCACATAGCCTCAGTCCCCAATCAAGCGCGGACTGACTGGCCACTTCACGACAGTCCCCAATCAAGCGCGGACTGCCTCGCCACATATCCTCAGTCCCCAATCAAGCGCGGACTGACTGGCCACTTCGCGACAGTCCCCAATCAAGCGCGGACTGCCTCGCCACATAGCCTCAGTCCCCAATCAAGCGCGGACTGACTGTCCACTTCGCGACAGTCCCCAATCAAGCGCGGACTGCCTCGCAACATAGCCTCAGTCCCCAATCAAGCGCGGACTGACTGGCCACTTCGCGACAGTCCCCAATCAAGCGCGGACTGACTGGCCACTTCGCGACAGTCCCGAATCAAGCGCGGACTGCCTCGCCACATAGCCTCAGTCCCCAATAAAGCGCGGACTGACTGGCCACTTCGCGACAGTCCCCAATCAAGCGCGGACTACCTCGCCACATAGCCTCAGTCCCCAATCAAGCGCGGACTGACTGGCCACTTCACGACAGTCCCCAATCAAGCGCAGACTGACTGGCCACTTCGCGACAGTCCCCAATAATTCGCGGACTGCCTCGCCACATAACCTCAGTCCCCAATCAAGCGCGGACTGCCTCGCCACATAGCCTCAGTTCCCAATAAAGCGCGGACTGACTGGCCACTTCGCGACAGTCCCCAATCAAGCGCGGACTGCCTCGCCACATAGCCTCAGTCCCCAATCAAGCGCGGACTGACTGGCCACTTCACGATAGTCCCCAATCAAGCGCGGACTGCCTCGCCACATAGCCTCAGTCCCCAATGAAGCACGGACTGACTGGCCACTTCACGACAGTCCCCAATCTAGCGCGGACTGCCTCGCCACATATCCTCAGTCCCCAATCAAGCGCGGACTGACTGGCCACTTCGCGACAGTCCCCAATCAAGCGCGGACTGCCTCGCCACATAGCCTCAGTCCCCAATCAAGCGCGGACTGCCTCGCCACATAGCCTCAGTCACCAATCAAATG
This sequence comes from Fragaria x ananassa, assembly GCA_034370585.1. Lineage (NCBI taxonomy): Eukaryota > Viridiplantae > Streptophyta > Magnoliopsida > Rosales > Rosaceae > Fragaria > Fragaria x ananassa. The sequence goes on from CP139772.1 coordinate 26,069,280, forward strand.
AGGACTGACTGGCCACTTCACGACAGTCCCCAATCAAGCGCGGACTGCCTCGCCACATAGCCTCAGTCCCCAATCAAGCGTGGACTAACTGGACACTTCGCGACAGTCCCCAATCAAGCGCGGACTGCCTCGCCACATAGCCTCAGTCCCCAATCAAGCGCGGACTGCCTCGCCACATAGCCTTAGTCCCCAATCAAGCGCGGACTGACTGGCCACTTCGCGACAGTCCCCAATCAAGCGCGGACTGCCTCGCCACATAGCCTCAGTCCCCAATTAAGCGCGGACTGACTGGCCACTTCACGACAGTCCCCAATCAAGCGCGGACTGACTGGCCACTTCGCGACAGTCCCGAATCAAGTGCGGACTGCCTCGCCACATAGCCTCAGTCCCCAATAAAGCGCGGACTGACTGGCCACTTCGCGACAGTCCCCAATCAAGCGCGGACTGCCTCGCCACATAGCCTCAGTCCCCAATCAAATGAGGACTGACTGGCCACTTCACGACAGTCCCCAATCAAGCGCGGACTGCCTCGCCACATAGCCTCAGTCCCCATCAAGCGCGGACTGACTGGCCACTTCGCGACAGTCCCCAATCAATCGCGGACTGCCTCGCCACATAGCCTCAGTCCCCAATCAAGCGCGGACTGACTGGTCACTTCGCGACAGTCCCCAATCAAGCGCGGACTGCCTCGCCACATAGCCTCAGTCCCCAATCAAGCGCGGACTGAATGGCCACTTCGCGACAGTCCCCAATCAAGCGCGGACTGCCTCGCCACATAGCCTCAGTCCCCAATCAAGCGCGGACTGACTGGCCACTTCGCGACAGTCCCCAATCAAGCGCGGACTGCCTCGCCACATAGCCTCAGTCCCCAATCAAGCGCGGACTGACTGGCCACTTCACGACAGTCCCCAATCAAGCGCGGACTGCCTCGCCACATAGCCTCAGTCCCCAATCAAGCGCGGACTGACTGGCCACTTCACGACAGTCCCCAATCAAGCGCGGACTGCCTCGCCACATATCCTCAGTCCCCAATCAAGCGCGGACTGACTGGCCACTTCGCGACAGTCCCCAATCAAGCGCGGACTGCCTCGCCACATAGCCTCAGTCCCCAATCAAGCGCGGACTGACTGTCCACTTCGCGACAGTCCCCAATCAAGCGCGGACTGCCTCGCAACATAGCCTCAGTCCCCAATCAAGCGCGGACTGACTGGCCACTTCGCGACAGTCCCCAATCAAGCGCGGACTGACTGGCCACTTCGCGACAGTCCCGAATCAAGCGCGGACTGCCTCGCCACATAGCCTCAGTCCCCAATAAAGCGCGGACTGACTGGCCACTTCGCGACAGTCCCCAATCAAGCGCGGACTGCCTCGCCACATAGCCTCAGTCCCCAATCAAGCGCGGACTGACTGGCCACTTCACGACAGTCCCCAATCAAGCGCAGACTGACTGGCCACTTCACGACAGTCCCCAATAATTCGCGGACTGCCTCGCCACATAACCTCAGTCCCCAATCAAGCGCGGACTGCCTCGCCACATAGCCTCAGTTCCCAATAAAGCGCGGACTGACTGGCCACTTCGCGACAGTCCCCAATCAAGCGCGGACTGCCTCGCCACATAGCCTCAGTCCCCAATCAAGCGCGGACTGACTGGCCACTTCACGATAGTCCCCAATCAAGCGCGGACTGCCTCGCCACATAGCCTCAGTCCCCAATGAAGCACGGACTGACTGGCCACTTCACGACAGTCCCCAATCTAGCGCGGACTGCCTCGCCACATATCCTCAGTCCCCAATCAAGCGCGGACTGACTGGCCACTTCGCGACAGTCCCCAATCAAGCGCGGACTGCCTCGCCACATAGCCTCAGTCCCCAATCAAGCGCGGACTGCCTCGCCACATAGCCTCAGTCACCAATCAAATGAGGACTGACTGGCCACTTCACGACAGTCCCCAATCAAGCGCGGACTGCCTCGCCACATAGCCTCAGTCCCCAATCAAGCGTGGACTGACTGGACACTTCGCGACAGTCCCCAATCAAGCGCGGACTGCCTCGCCACATAGCCTCAGTCCCCAATCAAGCGCGGACTGACTGGCCACTTCGCGACAGTCCCCAATCAAGCGCGGACAGACTGGCCACATCGCGACAGTCCCCAATCAAGCGCGGACTGCCTCGCCACATAGCCTCAGTCCCCAATCAAGCGCGGACTGACTGGCCACTTCACGACAGTCCCTAATCAAGCGCGGACTGCCTCGCCACATAGCCTCAGTCCCCAATCAAGCGCGGACTGACTGGTCACTTCGCTACAGTCCCCAATCAAGCGCGGACTGCCTCGCCACATAGCCTCAGTCCCCAATCAAGCGCGGACTGACTGGCCACTTCACGACAGTCCCCAATCAAGCGCGGACTGCCTCGCCACATAGCCTCAGTCCCCAATCAAGCGCGGACTGACTGGCCACTTCACGACCGTCCCCAATCAAGGGCGGACTGCCTCGCCACATATCCTCAGTCCCCAATCAAGCGCGGACTGACTGGCTACTTCGCGACAGTCCCCAATCAAGCGCGGACTGCCTCGCCACATAGCCTCAGTCCCCAATCAAGCGCGGACTGACTGTCCACTTCGCGACAGTCCCCAATCAAGCGCGGACTGCCTCGCCACATAGCCTCAGTCCCCAATCAAGCGCGGACTGACTGGCCACTTCGCGACAGTCCCCAATCAAGCGCGGACTGACTGGCCACTTCGCGACAGTCCCGAATCAAGCGCGGACTGCCTCGCCACATAGCCTCAGTCCCCAATAAAGCGCGGACTGACTGGCCACTTCGCGACAGTCCCCAATCAAGCGCGGACTGCCTCGCCACATAGCCTCAGTCCCCAATCAAGCGCGGACAGACCGGCCACTTCGCGACAGTCCCCAATCAAGCGCGGACTGCCTCGCCACATAGCCTTAGTCCCCAATCAAGCGCGGACTGACTGGCCACTTCGCGACAGTCCCCAATCAAGCGCGGACTGCCTCGCCACATAGCCTCAGTCCCCAATCAAGCGCGGACTGACTGGCCACTTCACGACAGTCCCCAATCAAGCGCGGACTGACTGGCCACTTCGCGACAGTCCCGAATCAAGTGCGGACTGCCTCGCCACATAGCCTCAGTCCCCAATAAAGCGCGGACTGACTGGCCACTTCGCGACAGTCCCCAATCAAGCGCGGACTGCCTCGCCACATAGCCTCAGTCCCCAATCAAATGAGGACTGACTGGCCACTTCACGACAGTCCCCAATCAAGCGCGGACTGCCTCGCCACATAGCCTCAGTCCCCATCAAGCGCGGACTGACTGGCCACTTCGCGACAGTCCCCAATCAATCGCGGACTGCCTCGCCACATAGCCTCAGTCCCCAATCAAGCGCGGACTGACTGGTCACTTCGCGACAGTCCCCAATCAAGCGCGGACTGCCTCGCCACATAGCCTCAGTCCCCAATCAAGCGCGGACTGAATGGCCACTTCGCGACAGTCCCCAATCAAGCGCGGACTGCCTCGCCACATAGCCTCAGTCCCCAATCAAGCGCGGACTGACTGGCCACTTCGCGACAGTCCCCAATCAAGCGCGGACTGCCTCGCCACATAGCCTCAGTCCCCAATCAAGCGCGGACTGACTGGCCACTTCACGACAGTCCCCAATCAAGCGCGGACTGCCTCGCCACATAGCCTCAGTCCCCAATCAAGCGCGGACTGACTGGCCACTTCACGACAGTCCCCAATCAAGCGCGGACTGCCTCGCCACATATCCTCAGTCCCCAATCAAGCGCGGACTGACTGGCTACTTCGCGACAGTCCCCAATCAAGCGCGGACTGCCTCGCCACATAGCCTCAGTCCCCAATCAAGCGCGGACTGACTGTCCACTTCGCGACAGTCCCCAATCAAGCGCGGACTGCCTCGCAACATAGCCTCAGTCCCCAATCAAGCGCGGACTGACTGGCCACTTCGCGACAGTCCCCAATCAAGCGCGGACTGACTGGCCACTTCGCGACAGTCCCGAATCAAGCGCGGACTGCCTCGCCACATAGCCTCAGTCCCCAATAAAGCGCGGACTGACTGGCCACTTCGCGACAGTCCCCAATCAAGCGCGGACTGCCTCGCCACATAGCTCAGTCCCCAATCAAGCGCGGACAGACCGGCCACTTCGCGACAGTCCCCAATCAAGCGCGGACTGCCTCGCCACATAGGCTTAGTCCCCAATCAAGCGCGGACTGACTGGCCACTTCGCGACAGTCCCCTATCAAGCGCGGACTGCCTCGCCACATAGCCTCAGTCCCCAATCAAGCGCGGACTGACTGGCCACTTCGCGACAGTCCCCAATCAAGCGCGGACTGACTGGCCACTTCGCGACAGTCCCGAATCAAGCGCGGACTGCCTCGCCACATAGCCTCAGTCCCCAATAAAGCGCGGACTGACTGGCCACTTCGCGACAGTCCCCAATCAAGCGCGGACTGCCTCGCCACATAGCCTCAGTCCCCAATCAAATGAGGACTGACTGGCCACTTCACGACAGTCCCCAATCAAGCGCGGACTGCCTCGCCACATAGCCTCAGTCCCCAATCAAGCGCGGACTGACTGGCCACTTCGCGACAGTCCCCAATCAATCGCGGACTGCCTCGCCACATAGCCTCAGTCCCCAATCAACCGCGGACTGACTGGTCACTTCGCGACAGTCCCCAATCAAGCGCGGACTGCCTCGCCACATAGCCTCAGTCCCCAATCAAGCGCGGACTGACTGGCCACTTCGCGACAGTCCCCAATCAAGCGCGGACTGCCTCGCCACATAGCCTCAGTCCCCAATCAAGCGCGGACTGACTGGCCACTTCACGACAGTCCCCAATCAAGCGCGGACTGCCTCGCCACATAGCCTCAGTCCCCAATCAAGCGCGGACTGACTGGCCACTTCACGACAGTCCCCAATCAAGCGCGGACTGCCTCGCCACATATCCTCAGTCCCCAATCAAGCGCGGACTGACTGGCTACTTCGCGACAGTCCCCAATCAAGCGCGGACTGCCTCGCCACATAGCCTCAGTCCCCAATCAAGCGCGGACTGACTGTCCACTTCGCGACAGTCCCCAATCAAGCGCGGACTGCCTCGCCACATAGCCTCAGTCCCCAATCAAGCGCGGACTGACTGGCCACTTCGCGACAGTCCCCAATCAAGCGCGGACTGCCTCGCCACATAGCCTCAGTCCCCAATCAAGCGCGGACTGACTGGCCACTTCACGACAGTCCCCAATCAAGCGCGGACTGCCTCGCCACATATCCTCAGTCCCCAATCAAGCGCGGACTGACTGGCTACTTCGCGACAGTCCCCAATCAAGCGCGGACTGCCTCGCCACATAGCCTCAGTCCCCAATCAAGCGCGGACTGACTGTCCACTTCGCGACAGTCCCCAATCAAGCGCGGACTGCCTCGCAACATAGCCTCAGTCCCCAATCAAGCGCGGACTGACTGGCCACTTCGCGACAGTCCCCAATCAAGCGCGGACTGACTGGCCACTTCGCGACAGTCCCGAATCAAGCGCGGACTGCCTCGCCACATAGCCTCAGTCCCCAATAAAGCGCGGACTGACTGGCCACTTCGCGACAGTCCCCAATCAAGCGCGGACTGCCTCGCCACATAGCTCAGTCCCCAATCAAGCGCGGACAGACCGGCCACTTCGCGACAGTCCCCAATCAAGCGCGGACTGCCTCGCCACATAGGCTTAGTCCCCAATCAAGCGCGGACTGACTGGCCACTTCGCGACAGTCCCCTATCAAGCGCGGACTGCCTCGCCACATAGCCTCAGTCCCCAATCAAGCGCGGACTGACTGGCCACTTCGCGACAGTCCCCAATCAAGCGCGGACTGACTGGCCACTTCGCGACAGTCCCGAATCAAGCGCGGACTGCCTCGCCACATAGCCTCAGTCCCCAATAAAGCGCGGACTGACTGGCCACTTCGCGACAGTCCCCAATCAAGCGCGGACTGCCTCGCCACATAGCCTCAGTCCCCAATCAAATGAGGACTGACTGGCCACTTCACGACAGTCCCCAATCAAGCGCGGACTGCCTCGCCACATAGCCTCAGTCCCCAATCAAGCGCGGACTGACTGGCCACTTCGCGACAGTCCCCAATCAATCGCGGACTGCCTCGCCACATAGCCTCAGTCCCCAATCAACCGCGGACTGACTGGTCACTTCGCGACAGTCCCCAATCAAGCGCGGACTGCCTCGCCACATAGCCTCAGTCCCCAATCAAGCGCGGACTGACTGGCCACTTCGCGACAGTCCCCAATCAAGCGCGGACTGCCTCGCCACATAGCCTCAGTCCCCAATCAAGCGCGGACTGACTGGCCACTTCACGACAGTCCCCAATCAAGCGCGGACTGCCTCGCCACATAGCCTCAGTCCCCAATCAAGCGCGGACTGACTGGCCACTTCACGACAGTCCCCAATCAAGCGCGGACTGCCTCGCCACATATCCTCAGTCCCCAATCAAGCGCGGACTGACTGGCTACTTCGCGACAGTCCCCAATCAAGCGCGGACTGCCTCGCCACATAGCCTCAGTCCCCAATCAAGCGCGGACTGACTGTCCACTTCGCGACAGTCCCCAATCAAGCGCGGACTGCCTCGCAACATAGCCTCAGTCCCCAATCAAGCGCGGACTGACTGGCCACTTCGCGACAGTCCCCAATCAAGCGCGGACTGACTGGCCACTTCGCGACAGTCCCGAATCAAGCGCGGACTGCCTCGCCACATAGCCTCAGTCCCCAATAAAGCGCGGACTGACTGGCCACTTCGCGACAGTCCCCAATCAAGCGCGGACTGCCTCGCCACATAGCTCAGTCCCCAATCAAGCGCGGACAGACCGGCCACTTCGCGACAGTCCCCAATCAAGCGCGGACTGCCTCGCCACATAGGCTTAGTCCCCAATCAAGCGCGGACTGACTGGCCACTTCGCGACAGTCCCCTATCAAGCGCGGACTGCCTCGCCACATAGCCTCAGTCCCCAATCAAGCGCGGACTGACTGGCCACTTCGCGACAGTCCCCAATCAAGCGCGGACTGACTGGCCACTTCGCGACAGTCCCGAATCAAGCGCGGACTGCCTCGCCACATAGCCTCAGTCCCCAATAAAGCGCGGACTGACTGGCCACTTCGCGACAGTCCCCAATCAAGCGCGGACTGCCTCGCCACATAGCCTCAGTCCCCAATCAAATGAGGACTGACTGGCCACTTCACGACAGTCCCCAATCAAGCGCGGACTGCCTCGCCACATAGCCTCAGTCCCCAATCAAGCGCGGACTGACTGGCCACTTCGCGACAGTCCCCAATCAATCGCGGACTGCCTCGCCACATAGCCTCAGTCCCCAATCAACCGCGGACTGACTGGTCACTTCGCGACAGTCCCCAATCAAGCGCGGACTGCCTCGCCACATAGCCTCAGTCCCCAATCAAGCGCGGACTGACTGGCCACTTCGCGACAGTCCCCAATCAAGCGCGGACTGCCTCGCCACATAGCCTCAGTCCCCAATCAAGCGCGGACTGACTGGCCACTTCGCGACAGTCCCCAATCAAGCGCGGACTGCCTCGCCACATAGCCTCAGTCCCCAATCAAGCGCGGACTGACTGGCCACTTCACGACAGTCCCCAATCAAGCGCGGACTGCCTCGCCACATAGCCTCAGTCCCCAATCAAGCGCGGACTGACTGGCCACTTCACGACAGTCCCCAATCAAGCGCGGACTGCCTCGCCACATAGCCTCAGTCCCCAATCAAGCGCGGACTGACTGGCCACTTCACGACAGTCCCCAATCAAGCGCGGACTGCCTCGCCACATAGCCTCAGTCCCCAATCAAGCGCGGACTGACTGGCCACTTCACGACAGTCCCCAATCAAGCGCGGACTGCCTCGCCACATATCCTCAGTCCCCAATCAAGCGCGGACTGACTGGCAACTTCGCGACAGTCCCCAATCAAGCGCGGACTGCCTCGCCACATAGCCTCAGTCCCCAATCAAGCGCGGACTGACTGGCCACTTCGCGACAGTCACTAATCAAGCGCGGACTGCCTCGCCACATAGCCTCAGTCCCCAATCAAGCGCGGACTGACTGGCCACTTCGCGACAGTCCCCAATCAAGCGCGGACTGACTGGCCACTTCGCGACAGTCCCGAATCAAGCGTGGGCTGCCTCGCCACATAGCCTCAGTCCCCAATAAAGCGCGGACTGACTGGCCACTTCGCGACAGTCCCCAATCAAGCGCGGGCTGACTGGCCACTTCGCGACAATCCCGAATCAAGCGCGGACTGCCTCGCCACATAGCCTCAGTCCCTAATAAAGCGCGGACTGACTGGCCACTTCGCGACAGTCCCCAATCAAGCGCGGACTGCCTCGCCACATAGCCTCAGTCCCCAATCAAGCGCGGACTGACCGGCCACTTCGCGACAGTCCCCAATCAAGCACGGACTGCCTCGCCACATAGCCTTAGTCCCCAATCAAGCGCGGACTGACTGGCCACTTCGCGACAGTCCCCAATCAAGCGCGGACTGCCTCGCCACATAGCCTCAGTCCCCAATCAAGCGCGGACTGACTGGCCACTTCGCGACAGTCCCCAATCAAGCGCGGACTGACTGGCCACTTCGCGACAGTCCCGAATCAAGGGCGGACTGCCTCGCCACATAGCCTCAGTCCCCAATAAAGCGCGGACTGACTGGCCACTTCGCGACAGTCCCCAATCAAGCGCGGACTGCCTCGCCACATAGCCTCAGTCCCCAATCAAATGAGGACTGACTGGCCACTTCACGACAGTCCCCAATCAAGCGCGGACTGCCTCGCCACATATCCTCAGTCCCCAATCAAGCGTGGACTGACTGGCCACTTCGTGACAGTCCCCAATCAAGCACGGAGTGCCTCGCCACATAGCCTCAGTCCCCAATCAAGCGCGGACTGACTGGCCACTTCACGACAGTCCCCAATAAAGCGCGGACTGCCTCGCCACATAGCCTCAGTCCCCAATCAAGCGCAGACTGACTGGCCACTTCGCGACAGTCCCCAATCAAGCGTGGACTGACTGGCCACTTCGCGACAGTCCCCAATCAAGCGCGGACTGCCTCGCCACATATCCTCTGTCACCAATCAAGCGCGGACTGCCTCGCCACATAGCCTCAGTCCCCAATCAAGCGCGGACTGCCTCGCCACATAGCCTCCGTCCCCAATCAAGCGCGGACTGACTGGCCACTTCGCGACAGTCCCCAATCAAGCGCGGGCTGCCTCGTCACATAGCCTCAGTCCCCAATCAAGCGCGGACTGACTGGCCACTTCACGACAGTCCCCAATCAAGCGCAGACTGCCTCGCCACATATCCTCAGTCCCCAATCAAGCGTGGACTAACTGGCCACTTCGCGACAGTCCCCAATCAAGCGCGGACTGCCTCGCCACATAGCCTCAGTCCCCAATCAAGCGTGGACTAACTGGCCACTTCGCGACAGTCCCCAATCAAGCGCGGACTGCCTCGCCACATAGCCTCAGTCCCCAATCAAGCGCGGACTGACTCGCTAGAGCAACATTAAACTTGTCTTCTTGCCAACAGGTTTCCGGAACATCACCCCTGTCACCTCGCGACTCTCGCGTGGGGACTTGGGGACTCGGCACCATGCCTCCTACTCCCGGGTAAAACCTATCCTCGGCATCTCTAGAATAACTCCCTACCCAAGAACTCCCTCGGATTGGGGACTTGGGGACTTGTTAGTACATAGCCAAAATACTTGGCTAAGCCGTGAATACGGTACAATTACTCGGTCGAGATAGCCCTGGTGGGCCCTTCACAGACATCCAAGGAAGGAAGGGCCGGTAACAAACCGCTTGTCAAAGTCACTCTAGCGGCAAAACACCCCCAAAAGAGGAGGCACTCCAAAGGAGGGCAAAGAGTCCCACATTGAAAACAAGCTCAAGGTACACAAGCTCAGCCTATAAAATAAGCTCGATTGGGGACTGTCGTGAAGTGGCCAGTCAGTCCGCGCTTGATTGGGGACTGTCGTGAAGTGGCCAGTCAGTCCGCGCTTGATTGGGGACTGAGGCTATGTGGCGAGGCAGCCCGCGCTTGATTGGGGACTGTCGCGAAGTGGCCAGTCAGTCCGCGCTTGGTTGGGGACTGAGGCTATGTGGCGAGGCAGTCCGCGCTTGATTGGGGACTGTCGTGAAGTGGCCAGTCAGTCCGCGCTTGATTGGGGACTGAGACTATGTGGCGAGGCAGTCCGCGCTTGATTGGTGACTGAGGATATGTGGCGAGGCAGTCCGCGCTTGATTGGGGACTGTCGCGAAGTGGCCAGTCAGTCCGCGCTTTATTGGGGACTGAGGCTATGTGGCGAGGTAGCTCGCGCTTGATTCGGGACTGTCGCGAAGTGGCCAGTCAGTCCGCGCTTGATTGGGGACTGTCGCGAAGTGGCCAGTCAGTCCGCGCTTGATTGGGGACTGAGGCTATGTGGCGAGGCAGTCCGCGCTTGATTAGGGACTGTCGCGAAGTGGCCAGTCAGTCCGCGCTTGATTGGGGACTGAGGCTATGTGGCGAGGCAGTCCGCGCTTGATTGGGGACTGTCGCGAAGTAGCCAGTCAGTCCGCGCTTGATTGGGGACTGAGGATATGTGGCGAGGCAGTCCGCGCTTGATTGGGGACTGTCGTGAAGTGGCCAGTCAGTCCGCGCTTGATTGGGGACTGAGCCTATGTGGCGAGGCAGTCCGCGCTTGATTGGGGACTGTCGTGAAGTGGCCAGTCAGTCCGCGCTTGATTGGGGACTGAGGCTATGTGGCGAGGCAGTCCGCGCTTGATTGGGGACTGTCGCGAAGTGGCCAGTCAGTCCGCGCTTGATTGGGGACTGAGGCTATGTGGCGAGGCAGTCCGCGCTTGATTGGGGACTGTCGCGAAGTGGCCAGTCAGTCCGCGCTTGATTGGGGACTGAGGCTATGTGGCGAGGCAGTCCGCGCTTGATTGGGGACTGTCGCGAAGTGACCAGTCAGTCCGCGCTTGATTGGGGACTGAGGCTATGTGGCGAGGCAGTCCGCGATTGATTGGGGACTGTCGCGAAGTGGCCAGTCAGTCCGCGCTTGATTGGGGACTGAGGCTATGTGGCGCCTCGAAGCTGGCGATGGTAGAGTTGGAATCAACGTCGAAGATCCTGACGAAGCTATCGAGCGAAGCCGAGGCGGCGATGTAACCGGAAGGGTGAGCGGCGACGGAAACGACGCCGAGGCAGTGACCGGTGATCTTTCCCCTGTTGACGAGCTCGTCGGGTTGCCAGAGGCGAACGGACTCGTCGAGTGACCCAGTTAACAGCAAAGCGGGTCAGGCATCGGTGGCGGGGACCCAGGTGACCGCCCATACCGACTCGTCGTGAGCGTGCTCGATTGATTTCAGGCCTGCGAGCTTCATCGATTCGATGCCTCTACTCTCTCTCTCTCTCTCTTTAGGTTTTTATTCAAAACTTGAAAAAGATAGAGGCCCACTGACAAGGCCCAACGCAAATTGACTTCGTCCCCAAGCCAGCCAGACTCATCGAGAGGAAGTTGGCCTTAGCTACAATGCACTTGTCTGAAAAGGCATCTGATCGTTGGTACATTCCTCAAACATGACAAGGTTTAGCTGATTTGTTGATGAGAGAAATTCAGTTGTTATAATCGAGCTAAGTACCAAGCGGCGTTGGCAACAATGAATCAAACAGGCACTGTTGTCAAGGAGGGCTCCTGGGTTTCCTCATGAGCTCTTGGGAGGGCTGAAAGAGGAGATAAGATCTGATGTACAAGCTTGGAGACCACGCTCACTCTATGAGGCTTGTAAGTTAGCCAGAGTGTATGCAAATCTTACAAGTCAAGCTAGACAGTACAACACCACTAAACCCTTTATTCCTAGACCACCCTGCCTCTTTAGAAGTTTGTTCCTCAGAATGTCAATCTCAGAACTACACCACCTACTTACCAGTCTTCATCACAGTCTCAGCAATTTGAACAAGCTCAATCAGCACAGGCTGGCAACAATGTCACATCCCGACCCGTAAATTTTTACCTTATTTACTAGCTTGGTTATAATAAGAATTTTACCGCCTCCGTCATTGAAGTTATAGTTTAATTGGTCCCTAGAGGGGTTTTCGGGGACAGTTATGCTCGGAGGATTATTCGTAGGAGGAAAATATGACGACGGTAAAAATGGTAAATTTTAACTAGTAAAAGGTAATTTTTATTCAGGTATTATTTTTCGGGGTGTTTTATTTTTTTTGGAGTTGGGTTTATATTTGGTTTGGGCAGGATCCGGTTTGGAAAAAAAAAAAAAAAAAAGAAGCCCGAATCCTATTCTCTCTTCTCTCTCTCCTCCCTCCCGACTTTCTCTTCTCTCTCTCTCTGCTCCACGCCGGAGCGCCGTCGTCCGGCCGTCGCTGGTGCAGCTGCCGCCCCCGATCGACTTGTCTCTCTCTCCTCTCTCTACTGCTACCCATCAACTTGCCAGGCATCGTCTATCCCGTCCGATCGAACAAGCTAAAGTACGGCTGTGTTCTTCTCTTTCCGGCGAACTCCGGCAGCGACAACGACAATGATCGGTAGGGTTCTCCTCCTCTTTCTTTCTTCTTTCTTTCTATGCCTTTCACTCTTCAAATCGAGCTCGAATTCGAAAAGCCCTCTTTGGTGTTTCTAGGTTTTCGTCGAGTTTTTCTGGTGGGTTGTTCTTGGAGCTCCGGCGGGACTTCCGAGCTCCGGTGAGTCTAGAAGAGGTTGCTTGGAGCTCAGTCGCGCATTGGAGGGATTTAGGAGCAGCAGGTGTGTTTTGGGAGCGGAGCAGAAGCTTAGGGTGCTGCTGCTATGGTGTGGAGGTATTGGTGAGCTTGTGTGTTGTTGAAAGCCACGGTTTGCAGTGGCGGTTTTGGCTGAGAATGAACTCAGTCCAGCAAGAGCTGTAGCAAGGTGAGAAATCTCTGTGTTTTGGCTCGGTTGGGTGATTGAAATGTTTTGTGTTTTTTGTGTTATGGAGAATTGGTGATTAATATTGGGTTTTTGTTGCTTGTTGTCGAGAACTTGGTGTATTGAAGGATATGGGGAGGTCATGGCGAAATTCCGGCAAGTGGCCGGAATCCGGCGAGAATTTTCCGGCTAGTCGTCGGAATCCGGCAAGGGGTTCTGACGAGGCAGCATTTTCGGCTGAGAGTTGTTAAGGTAGTTTTGAGTCTGATAATTGTTTTTGATGCTTTAAGAGGAATTGATGTTGGAGTTTAAAATTTTGGTCTTGAAAGTCTAGGCTTAATGTGAAGTTGGATAGTAGGGAAAGAGTGAAATCGTTGATAATTGCAGCTTGTTTAAAAGCATTAAGTAGAGAATGAGGTTGACTCTAGTTTTATTTTGAAATGAGCTAAATTATACTATGGGTGTCCATAGTGATTTTGCGTTTATTTTGTTACTTGGAGGATTGGTGAATTAGATTGGTTGTCACGCTTTAGGCTTGAAAATTCATTGAGAACTTGTTTCCAAGTTGAGATTACAGATCAAGAGCAAAATGAGATCTGGTTGTGAAATTTGGTAAAAAGAAAAGAAAATAATATTTTTTATATGTCGGTCAATCCTGGTCAACCTAGGATACTTAGTCAATTTGAGAAGAAGACGAATCAATGAATATTTCGGAATCTGGTTTGACCGATTTATTCTGCTGTTTATTATCAGACGTGGGATTGGCTCGAGATTGTGAATAGTGGAGGCAGCGCTCGAGGAGTATGCCGAGCATTGCAAGGCTTAGGCCTAATACTGTGAGTGGACGTTTATTTTTAAATAATATGCATGCTTTGGTTCATGATTGAACATTTCCTTTTGTTGGAGTTTTGACGTCAATTAATTTTGACGCTTTTATTTCTCTTGGAGAGATACCGAAAATGAGATTTTCGGTGGATATAAATATATATTTATGAGAGAGTATGTATAGAAAATGCTAGCTAGCCATATGTGTCTGTCCACCTTAATGGCGTAGCATATAGCCGCATTAAGGCGTGACGTGAGCGTTGGACGTAAGCGTAGTAGCCCTATTTGAGTGTTTAATTCATATAGGGAGTATGGACACATATTTATACACCCGTCTGTCCACCTTGATGGCGTAGTGTAGCACCGCATTGAGGCGTGACGTGAGCGTTGAACGCGAGCGTAGTAGCCCTATATAGACCCATGAATCTATATAGGGAGTATGGACGAGTGTAAATACATACATATATTAGAGAGCCTGAGAGGCTCGATATTATGAGATGAAAGTTTTATCGCTTGCAGCATGCATTCGATTTTTCTTTAGAAATTGATTTGGGGAAACATAAATATTTTATTCGTTAATTTATTTTTGTCCACTCACTCTAACGTTTCATTTTCAAATGTTTTCCCCTGGGCTCTTCGTTTTAAAAAATGCCCAGTTTGCAGGATTGCATAGTTGAGGTCGGACGTATATGGAGAAGAGGCATAGTCAATAGTGTAGTTTCCGCTCATTTTTATATTTCTAGTTCATTTCCTTTCAAATAGAGTTGCTCTGAACTGTGGCTGTTGGCTTTGAGATTTTCTTGTTTAAGTTAGAAATTAAATTGGGAGATGTTGTGATTTGGGGAGCACGAAGGCTCCAGGAGTTTATGGTTGGAATTAAATTTTCTGAAGTGTTTGCAGGTTTCATTAGGAAGGGTTGTCCATTTTCAAGGGAGGTTATGTCGAATTTTTTTCGGTAAACTTTCCTTGGAGGTGGTCCCCACACGACTTACTCCGGGTTTCAGGGTGAAATTCGGGGTGGGTCGTGTCAAACAATGTGAGGTTCAGCCTGACTGATGCTGAGTTTGAAGCTAGAAGAGCCAAGAAGCAGAGTTATTTTTGTGATGCTCCTTATGTGCCTGGACATAATTATAAAAAGAAAGGGCAACTTATGAGCCTTGAGATTGTTCCAGATGAAGGAGAATTAGTAGATGGTGTTGATGAGAGCCAACAGAAGGAAGTGCCACCCATAACTGACTTAGAGGAACCACTCATCGGACTCCACATAATGTCAGATGATTCCAATGGCCAAACTATGCAACTTGAAGCTCAATTTGGGAGTAAAATAGTCCATGTCCTCATTGATTCTGGTGCAACTCACAATTTCATCAATCCACGACTCCTCGAAGGCAGCAAGCTACCAATTCACTATTTCTCACCCTTGAATGTTTCATTAGCCAGTGGAGCAAGAATGCAGACTAAAGGAGAGGTGAGGGCCAGCCTTAAGTTACAGGGATTTTTATGCACTAATGAATTTTTACATCTTACCAGTTACAGGTTGTGAAATTGTTTTGGGAGCCGCCTGGCTGAAAACATTAGGTGATATACTCTGGAATTTTGATACCATGAAAATGAAGTTTACTGTTGAAAACCAAGAAGTTTGTTTACAAGGTGAAGTATCTGCTGAAGTCAAGGCTATTGGATGCAAAGCCATGACTAGGCTTTTGAGAAAGGAGAAAGAAGCAATGTTGATTCAGATTCAATCAACATCAATGGCCCCATCTACTGACAGCTCTAATGTAGACATTGCCAAGATCATAGATAAATATGCTGACTTATTTGAGGCGCCTACCTCACTTCCCCCTCCCAGAGAACAAGACCATAACATTGAGTTGCTTCCAAATACTCCTCCTGTGAGTGTTAGGCCATAACCCTTGTAAGTTTACTGTCCATTGGTTGCCTCCCACAGTTCCAATTATAGAATAAAATTACTATTTCAAAGCTGCTCATCATAGGCAATTCTCAAGGCCGTTTCGAGGTCATTCCTTTTGAAACTTTGCATCTCTGGAATAGCAAGTTTCAAGCTAGATATCCTTATTATTAAGGGATGATCAACCGGCAGAACTGGTGTAATTTCACCATTCAAGAAATATTCGGATGGCAACAAGAGAGAAGAAAGGGTGATGGCATATATTTCAGCAATGCCTCTTCCAAAGCCTCAACAAATGAGGGAGTACCAGACTTTTAAAGCACGTCTCTCCCTCAGATTACAATATTTTGCTTCATTGAGATATGCCATTATCCTTACAGATTTACTCTCTCTTCTAATTGAAGGCAACTTATAAATGGAAAGGCAACAACGTATAAATTGAATGCAGCAAGGTATAAATAAAATTGAAGGCAACCGATCATATGGTAAACATGGTTTCACCGGTTACCTCTTAGAGTCGTCGTTTTTCAAAATCAAACCATCGTCCTCTACCCACCAATCTGCATCTGAAATTGAATTAAAAATAAACAATATCACACATTATATCTGAAATCCAAACTAGTCAAGATTCTAGCTTAATTCCAAAACCACAATGAATACTGAACCGAAGAATTAAACAAGAGAAAGAATGAAATCTTACTAATATTTCAGCACATTCTCTTTGTCCTAGATCACAGAGTTTTAAAGAATCTTTATACCTTGACCTAGCTAGTACAATCATATGTGCAAAGGAAATAATTTGGGTGATGGTCATTTATAGAGACTTAGAGAGAGATGTGCAATGTACGTACATGCAAAACATATCTACTAAGTTGCATTTTAGTCATTATCGATCCATCAGAGCATTTTACTGTACCTGGAATGACTTAAACTTTCTTAATGTTGGTCCGGGCTGGGTTAGACCGAATTGACGAATTTGATACATAACCTAGAAAGAACCGGCCATGCCAGTTCATTTTTTTTTTTTGCCAAATTAAATGCTCAGGCCAGTCCAGATTATATGTCACAATTTATTTTCTTTTTCTGCTTTTTAATCGATAAGGCAATTAGTTTTTTGTAGTTCATATATAGTAGGGCACAACCAACCAGAAAAAGCAAGTAAACAAATCTCACACCAGCTTCATTGAAATCTAATAAAGATGGTTTGGCATTTTCTCACTTGTTTGCTTATACAGTCGAGTGACATATGGGCCGGGGAACTCTTCTCTTCAGGGGATCGCAGGATATCCGCCATGGAATCTGTCTTAAAGTCTGAAAATATGGCATGGCAGTAGAGTAGACGTAACCATCCTCCTCCTTTTAGCAAAGCAGAAGTTTTTCCATGCATGCATCACTAACTTCCTTATGTGCAAAGAATATTACAGCCATGAAAACCGCAAGGGATCAGACCTCTATCTTCTCTCTTTTTTGTTGGTTCGGCTACCTACTCAATTTACTCAGGCAAGGCAATTTAAGTCTATATAAACCCCTAGTATACATATCTCAGTTAAGCCTTCTCTGTATTCCATTACAGCTTCTCCATTTCTCTGATTCGCGATATAGATCGACTGAATTCGAAGAAGAAGATGAAGTTGTCAACTCGCAGTGGTGTGTCGGTATTGGTACTTGTATTCATCATCTTCATGAGTAGTGCTACTACAGACTTGGTGCTGGTGGCAGCAGAGGCAGATACGACATGCAGTCCGGTGGAGTTGAGTTCATGTTTAGATCCAATCCAGTACGGTTCAAAGCCGTCAAGCATCTGCTGTCAGAAGCTCAAGGAGCAGGTTCCATGCCTCTGTGGATACATCAAGAATCCTGCTTTCAAGAAATATGTGACAGGTCCCAATGCCCAAAAACTATCCTCCAACTGCGGAGTTCCTTTCCCTCGTTGTTAAAGGCTTTATCATCATGATAGTCATAACTACGTATATATATAGAACCTAAGAAGGGTCCATGCATAATGTTCATCATTATCAACTACTTATAATAAGAAGAATGGATCCGCACTTGTGGAATTGTATCATGTTGTTCTACTTTTACTTTCATTTGTAGTGTGTTTTGATTAATATATGATGGTTAAGCAAAAATCAATGAGATTAAATTGTGAAAAGGATTCAGATAGACCACCTCTTACCATTGCTAAGAATCTAAGATAATTTGATCGAAGAGGAAGAGATTGCTTGATAGATAAGGTACATGAAGTACGTAGTAGGTGCTTGCTAAACCACTACGGTGGCCAATCTGTTGAAAGAAACTAGTATCATGATGGCATATAGTTCAAGAACAATAGCTCCAAGAAACAACAGTCACGTACAATGTAAATCAGTAAATGGTTGAATAACGCTGCTTATCAATGATGAGTGACGACATGGAAAACCATAAATGTGGAGACGAAGCAAAGCAAGCTTATGGCAGCAGGAAAAATGTCACCTTTAGGAGAATACAGTACAATTTCTTACATAAAACTAAGTTCAGTTTCAACCTGTATGTTTCACGACATCATAGAGTTGGTTGAAGCAGACGACAGGAGGCAGAGGACGCATGGATGTGAAGCATTTCATGGAACACATTGAAGGTGTGCTCGACTTTGGGCTTCGAGGGTAGGTCTCTCACAAACTGGGTTTTCCAGATTTGGTTGGGACTAGGGATTTGGAATGAAATTGTCGGAGGGAGCAATAAGTCTAGTGCACCATCTTCAGATTCAAGAATTGAGCTTTGTTTATGGCTGTCTGCCTCTCCTTGTCTTACCTTTTTTGTTTTCTTTAATGAGGAAACGCAATTTGGTTGAAGTTGTGGCTCACACATCATTGCACTGCCCTAGAAAGGAGGAGAGATGAAGACGGCCCTCATGACATTCAATCTGCTCCCCAATCGTTCCTTCGTTTAATTCACCTGTCTATAGTTCTGTCCACCTTTATGTATAGATTGTATCAGGTTCTTTTCTAGATTTGGAATAAAAAAAAACCCTGAACTAGAGTCCAAGTAAGAATTCATCTAACCACTTGAAATTACATTTGACTTCTTCTCTGGCATTGATATCTCGACCCTTCAAACTTTTTTTACCGAAAGACTCAACCAAACACTCCCTTGTAGCATTATGCACAATACCATTTTAACTTTAAAAACATAGCTAACATTATATGAATATGGTTTGAAATTCATTCACCAAAAAAAAAAATATATGGTTTGAAATTCATATTAGAGGAAAAAATTGCATAGATAGAAGTCGTTTTAGGCATTTCAAAACAATGGGCCATTCATCTGATGGCACAAAGGTAAGTATCATCTTTCTCAAGGGATGCTGGTTTTTCATCCGCTCATCGATCACCATACATGTAAAAGGGAGGACTTCCATATAAACTTGATCTTAGTACCATAACCCCAATGGGTTCATCCCTCTCTCCCAAAACTGCAGCTGCTGATTTCTATTAACTTTGTGTTGCTTCAAATGAGCATTAACATTCAAAAACATAGGCGGAGATATGAAAGTTTGGTCCAAGTTACAATATCATCTTTCATGCCAACCACTCGACATTCCAGAAATTGAAGAAACTTGAGATGATGTTTCCCTCCTGCAAGTTCCCCACTTTAACATAGCTTGCACATGATCCAGCTTAAAATTTTCACTGCCCAACCTCAGCCAAATATAGTCTACAATTAGTCAAACCTATGACAAGTCATAACTTATATATATAAGGCACTGGCGGAGCCACACTAAGACCAAGGGGTGCCATGGCACCCCCCAAACCTTGTGAAGATGGTCAATTTCCACCACTATTGTAGGACTAAATGGTTACAATTATATATAATTGTAATGATCTGGCCCATTTTTCATGTAATAATATGTCACGTAATAATGACTAGTTTGATATTTTAGACTATATAATTTCTTTTCTCTTTGCATCTTGTCATATTCATCACCATAATCGATTAGTTATTAATTAATCATTTTATATACATGTAAACTTTTAATATATAATCATTTACATGTACATAAATAAAACTATACATTAACAAAAACAATAAGTTCAATTTTAATTAACACATAATTTTAACAGACAATTTAAAATTTTATATATTTTTTTTCATATTTTATATCTCGGCCCCCCTAGACTTACATTTCTAGCTCCGCCCCTGATATTAGGACTGTTCTACTGGCCAACCAGGTAAAGATTTAAGTCATCATCAGGATAAATAATTAATAATCGATAAAAAAATTAAAAAACTTACTCACATTTACATGGTTATCATCAATTTCTGATAACTAGGACGTTCCACATGCACAGCAAAACTAGTCACCGGTTCAGGGAAACCTGGACACTCCCATCTTCACGTAGCTAATTCCAATATTTTGTCACGTGGCACAAGATTCCCTTTTGGCCTTGTTGTAGCTCTCCCTGTGAACATGATCTAGAGCCTATTAAATTGATCTTGGCATCCAAACATCAAGAATATGGAAAATTTTAGGCAAGATAAGATAATCTAGAGGTTTACGAGAAATTATCACCAAAATCGGGAAACACGAAAGTGAAACAAACAAGTTTGCGTACGCATCAGAACATAACATGAGCATGAGAATTGGTCGCAAACTCACAATCACTACAAGAAGAAAGGCCTTAACCAACGAAAAAATAAAAACCAGGCCGACGAATCAATTTTTCGTCGACTAAAATTTTCCTTCGTCGGCTAAATTATATTTTCGTCGGCTTTAGTCACAGACTTTAGCCGACGAAATTAAAATTTTTTCGGCTAAAGATGACAGGAAGTTAGTATGGTTTACTAATATCGTCTGTTTTTTTTAATGTATTTTTTCTTTTAGCCGACGGAATACACTATAATTCGTCGGCTATAGTTATTTTTTAATTTTTTAATTACATACTATAGCCGATGAATACGTTAGGGTATTCGTCGGCTAAACCCAAAAATTTTTCTATTACCTACTATAGCCCTATGTTCGGTGGTTATTTTGCGTAAAATTTTTATACGACTTGTTGCGTGTCATCGGTTTAAAACTATTTTCAGTTGGAGGTCCGGCCAAAATACGTAATTTAGATGGTCGAACGACCTTTTCCGTGCTTTTAGAGGTTTGACTTACGAGATTGACTGTCCGGATCGAGCCCTTATTCTTTTCGGATCAAGTTGAATTTTTTCCCATACATGTATTTTATCATGATGGTCAGATCTGAAGGTCGGATTTCTGTTTCTCAAGTTTGATCATCATAATCACAACATGCATACTAATGTTGTATAACTTGTTTACCAAGTGTTATGTAAATGTTCCGTTTCAAAAACAAACTATACGTAAAACCTTCAAACGCCAAAAAGTCATGAAATAAGATATGACGAGAATGTTGAAATACATCCACGGTTGAAAAATCACACTATTCCGGTAAATATTCGGTGCCGATAGTTGCGGTCAATGCAATTTTTCATTTTTTCCCCCTATGAGTAGCCCTATATTCGGTGGTTATTTTGCGTAAAATTTTTATACGACTTGTTGCGTGTCATCGGTTTAAAACTATTTTCAGTTGGAGGTCCGGCCAAAATACGTAATTTAGACGGTCGAACGACCTTTTCCGTGCGTTTAGGGGTTTGACTTACTAGATTGACCGTCCGGATCGAGCCCTTATTCTTTTCGGATCAAGTTTCATTTTTTCCCATACATGTATTTTATCATGATGGTCAGATCTGACGGCCGGATTTCTGTTTCTCAAGTTTGATCATCACAATCACAACATGCCAAATGTATAAAGGTTTAGCCGACGAATTTCAAAGGTTTAGCCGACGAATTGGTGTATAGCCGACAAAATTGGTATCTTTAGCCGACGAAATTTTCAAAGGACTTTAGCCGACAAAAATATATGAAAAGTCGTCGGCTAAAGTCGAAAAATTTTCAAAATTTTCAACCAAAATTTTTTGGCGGTCAACCAAAATTTTCAAAGGACTTTAGCCGACGAAATATTAGGGTATTTCGTCGGCTAAACCGAAAACTTTTTCTGTTACATACTTTAGCCCTATCTTCGGTGGTTATTTTGCGTAAAATTTTTATACGACTTATTGTGTCTCATCGATTTGAAAATATTTTCAGTTGAAGGTCCGGCCAAAATACGAAATTTAGACGGTCCAACGACCTTTTCCGTGCATTTAGGGGTTTGACTTACGAGATTGACCGTCCGGATCGAGCACTTAACCTTGTCAGATCAAGTTGAATTTTTTCCCATATATGTATTTTATCATGATGGTCAGATCTGACCGTCGAATTTCCTTTTCTCAAGTTTGATCATCACAATCACAACATGCGTACTAATGTTGTATAACTTGTTTACCAAGTGTCAAGTAAATATTCCGTTTCAAAAACAAATTATACGTAGAACCTTCAAACGTAAAAAAGTCGTGAAATAAGACATGACCAGAATGGTGAAATACGTCTACGGTTGAAAAATCACGGTATTCCGGTCATGTCTCGGTGCCGATAGTTGCGGTTAATGCAATTTTCCATTCTTTCTCCCTATGGGTAGCCCTATCTTCGGTGGTTATTTTGTGTAAAATTTTTATACGACTTATTGTGTCTCATCGATTTGAAAATATTTTCAGTTGAAGGTCCGGCCAAAATACGAAATTTAGACGGTCCAACGACCTTGTCCGTGCATTTAGGGGTTTGACTTACGGGATTGACCGTCCGGATCGAGCACTTAACCTTGTCAGATCAAGTTGAATTTTTTCCCATACATGTATTTTATCATGATGGTCAGATCTGACCGTCGGATTTCCTTTTCTCAAGTTTGATCATCACAATCACAACATGCGTACTAATGTTGTATAACTTGTTTACCAAGTGTTAAGAAAATGTTCCGTATCAAAAACAAATTATACGTAGAACCTTCAAACGTAAAAAAGTCGTGAAATAAGACATGACCAGAATGGTGAAATACGTCTATGGTTGAAAAATCACGGTATTCCGGTCATGTCTCGGTGCCGATAGTTGCGGTCAATGCAATTTTCCATTCTTTCTCCCTATGGGTAGCCCTATCTTCGGTGGTTATTTTGCGTAAAATTTTTATACGACTTATTGTGTCTCATCGATTTGAAAATATTTTCAGTTGAAGGTCCGGCCAAAATACGAAATTTAGACGGTCCAACGACCTTTTTCGTGTGTTTAGGGGTTTGACTTACGAGATTGACCGTCCGGATCGAGTCCTTATTCTTTTCGGATCAAGTTGAATTTTTTCCCATACATGTATTTTATCATAATGATCAGATCTGACGGCTGGATTTCCGTTTCTCAAGTTTGATCATCACAATCACAACATGCCAAATGTATAAAGGTTTAGCCGACGAATTTCAAAGGTTTAGCCGACGAATTTATAAAGTTTAGCCGACGAGTTTCAAAGTTTTAGCCGACGAGTTTCTGACTTGTCAAAAGATGACGTTAGTGCAATTTAAAACCCTATAGTTGTAGTACATGTAAGTAGGGTATCGTTCTAGCCGGGGACACTAGGGAAGAATTTATTCTGCAAAACAAAGTCATTAGAAATATTCACACAATATATACATAAAGAATAAAATGGGGGATTGAAATCGGCAGAAAATAAAGAAAATAAATCAAAGGCAAATAATTACAAAGTTTGGTCACTTCAACGTTGTAAGCACTTCACAAATAAACTCCGATTAGCATGCAAGTATTTTTATGAAAGGTTAAATTATCTTATCTATGTTTTCACAATTGCAAGTTAATTCCAACCCTTAAGACTTCTCATGTGTTTAAGGTTGTCTTTGCGCTCAACCAAAAACTATGTGACTACTTAACTAAATTGTCTTTGCGCTCAATCTAATCAAGCAACACTTACCGTCCACGAGTCGTTGGAGACATGCTCGTTAGCAATGGCGTCACCCATCCTCGAACCCATGCAAATCACTCACCCTAACAACCCTATGCAGCACCTAGAACCGAGTTGTCTTTGCGCTCAACTCGACCTAGAATACCACGGCAATTTAAACTCCCCCCTAATAGCTAACTCGTGTACTTTGAATTAACCTAGGGTTCGATTACGTGATCAGGTGAGGATTAACTAACCTAACAATTACTAAACACATAAACACAGATTCTTTACTTCTTTAATAATCCTAACATGCATACTAAACCGTTACACAACATGTACAATCATAATCAAGTCACAAAGAAGATCATACAATCACACATATCATATAAAACCAAAAACCAGAAAATATTTATCAATAAACTCAAAGTTCTTACACAGTAATTACAAACACAAACCATGGATGTCTTCATCCTTACCCTACCAATAAGGTTCGGCAAGGTTGAAAGGGAAATTGGTGGAAGATGGCAGTGGAGGCAGTCGGCAAAGATGGCTGTGCGGCAAGGAATGGTTCGGCTGTGCTTGTGTTTGCTGTGTAAGGGAGGGTTTTTAGGTAGAGTTTAGGCTTGCTAGAACTTAAAACAATTGAAGGACTCTTAAAATATGCATACAACAGACCTATTTATACAGAAAACCTATAGAGAAACCCTAGCTGCATCGGCAAAGGAAAGGCAATCCTATTTTAACTCTCTTTCCTATTTGCTCAATGATTCCTTCTTCAATGCAGCTTGTGTATCCGAATTTGGACTCTATCTTCTGATTCCTTGGACCTTCCTACATGTTTATGGATCCATGTAGGCCTCATGTACGAAATCTTGGGCTTTGATAGCAGCCAAAACCAGTGATAGGTCCGGCAAGGTCAGCTTTCCCGGTTTGACCGGGAAACCTTACACTTGACCAAAATATGGCTGCCTTGATGCTTCTTCGTATTTTCTTCTTTTGTACAGCTTCCTAACACTTCATTAAGGTCTTGATACATCTCTTGACAAATTTGGGAAGCCTTTTGTTGAAGAATCATCTCCCAAAACTCGTTAGACAACTTAGGCAGTTTCTGCCCAGTTTTGCAGCCTGACCTCTGTCCACTGTTTTGCTCATAACTCCTTCGTCTCAACTCCGATTGCTGCGATCCAAATGGGGTTGAAAAGTAGACACACACAGCTTTGATTCCATATGTGGCACGCCTTCTAACTCCTCCTGGAACTCTAGATATGAATTTTTGAAGTTGATGTACGTTTTCTGGCAGATTCTGTCCGAGAGCAAAACAATGTCCAAAAGTGTTTCCTCTTTTCCGTGGCCTCACTTGTTGTCATTCATGAGTCCGTTCATCATGATTCTCGATATGTTAAGCGTATTTACCTGTCTTCTGCACATTTAAACAAAATACATCAAAACTGACAAGGTAACAAAATAACGAATCATAATAAAACGTCCAAGTGATAGTCCAAAAACGGTTTTCATCATTTAAGTGCAATTTTCTGTATAAAAACGGCTAATAGCCACAACTCTACAGAAAAACCCTCTTGACTCTAAAATAAGTAAAAACGACTATACTAAGGCACAAACAAAGTGTAAATGGGGGTGAAAATCCATTAAGATCATGGCGTAAAAACGCACTTATCAAACTACCCCACACTTAAGCTTTGCTAGTCCCTTAGCAAACCGACTCTAACTGAAAGTAAAAACAAAAAAACGAAAATAACAATAACTCTAATACCCTTAAGAAATTTTTGTCTCAGATTCTTAAGTACGCATAATCTCATGTTTTAACAATCGAGTGAAAGCACAATTGCAAAAGTTCATAAACTTGTATTATAGCATGAAAAATCAAGATTTTCGAATTTTATAAGTAAAACATGAATGAAATTTTGATCCTCCTTTCCAAGGTACACTCTTTTTTTTTTTCACTCGAAAAATGGTTTTCACTCATAAATTTATGCAAGAGAAAAGATGATCAATAACGAATAACTTGCATATTTCAAGAAATAACGGCTCTTTGAGAAAACATTTTTCTTGGAAAAAACCTCATTTAACAACTAAGTGCAATAATGGACCAAAACCATATGCTTACTTATATGAAATTCTCCACAAATCAAGTTTAGTCATCTTAAGAATCATGAAATAATCTCAAGGGTTGTAATGGGGCTTGGTTTCATAAGGTAGGAATTTTTTTTGGATATAAGTGGTGTTTATCAAACAAGACTTAGGCAAATTTCAACTCCATCCTCCTTATGTCTCCACTCCATGAACAGGACAAAGGTCAAATATAACGTTCTTGGACCTTCAAATAATTACAACTCCACATTCATGAAAACACCATAAGAACTTATGCCTTAGATTTTTTTTCTTTCATACTTGTCCGAAATTCTTCTTTTCTTTTGCCGATTTCTTTTCTTCTCTTTTTTTTTTTTTTTTTTTTGTTTCGGCAACTTCTTTTGCAATACATTTTGTTTATTTCGGACAAGACATATTTTGGCATATAACAATATAAAACAATGGTGTATCAACCCCACACTTCAACTCTTCCCCACACTTGTTCTTTAACATTACGGCACAGCTTCATCGAAAATTCTTTGCCAAGTCTTGACAACAAGGTAAAGATAATCTATACTAAGCTCAGGAATTCTGTTTAAGGGTGATGAAAGAAAATGCATAATGTAGACTCAAAGGGGTTTAACTAAGGAGTCCCACGACGGGCACAAAAATGAGCAAAGGCTTATTTTGGCTTTGGTGGTGATCCTAATTGAGATTAATTGCAATCCTATTCAAAATCAGAACAAGTTATGATTATAAAGCTTTGAAAATCACATAAATAAGTTCTAGTAAATTCTAGAGTCCATTAAACAGCTATAGCACATAGTTATTGAATAATGAAAATAATGAGGCTTTACATGAATTTTCAAAGGATATGGAATTTAATCACTCAAAAAGAAAGTATATTAGGCTCAAAATCTCACAAAGGTTGTTATGGAAACAAAATAACAAAACATGCAAACTTTTCTTTCAAAAATCTCAAGTGTTCATACTTTACAAAATTCATGAAAAGTTGCAATTTTCTTAAGATAAATGTTCAACCATCCATTATGCATTTTAAAAGATAATTTTCATCATAGACATTCTAAGGGTATAAGACTCAAAACAATTAAAAATATTTAAAAAAAAATAAAACAAACTCGAAATAAAAACAAAAAAAACGGAATTTTAAAATTTCGGCAAAGAGCTAAAAAAAATAAAATATACATTTATTATGTAATCTCTACCCCACACTTAGAAAATTACATTGTCCTCAATGTAAGCTCAAAATTATGTATAAATTTCTAAGTAGGGATCGAAAACACATAATAAATATATAAAAATATCAACAATAACAGTGAAGGGATTAAGAAATTCAAACTCTCGGTGATGGCTCCTCCACAGCTACGGTTGAAATGAGTTGCCTCTCATGCAGCGCTTAATGTTTATAGTCTGTCAGCCTAGACTCTTCTTCCTTCTTGTTGCTTTGTCAACTGTGATGACACAATAACTGGTAGAGTGTCATTCTCTCCAAGAAATACATACTTTAAATGTGAGGGGAGAGCTTTTAGCTCTAGCTTAGGGGCTGCTTCCACGGATGGCTTCATCTTGTTTGTGGACATGTGGATCGGCAAGGGAGTCTCTCTCGCATAATAAGGTTGTGATTCGAGCTCCTTCACAACTTCAAGTATGAACAGCTCTAAGTGTTTTAAAGCCTCCTCATCCCGTTCTCCAAACTTGTCGAATCCAGCCCCTTGCTCTATGGCTAATTGCTATGCTTGTTGGGTGGACATTGCACCTTGTGCAACTCCACCATATCTATATACAGACTCGGCATCATCCCCATAATAAGGCTTGGCATGGCTGCTTGCTTCATCTTGAATGGCACTTGGGTGTCTCATGGCGTCAAAGATGTTGAACTTAATGACTTCGCCATCAAACTCCATAGTCAAATTACCCCCAGCCACATCGATATTGGTCCTTGCGGTTCTCATGAAGGGTCTTCCTAGCAAAAGCTGTGTCGAATCATCAACTGACTCCTCCATTTCCAATACATAAAAGTCTGCAGGGAATATCAGGTGATTAACCTGCACAAGGACATCCTCCACATACCCCTTAGGGTATTTGCTTGATCGATCCGCCAATTGGATCACTACGTCATCATGTTGAAGTGGACCAAGACCTAGAGACAAGTAAACAGAGTAGGGCATGACATTAATAGAAGCCCCTAGATCGAGCAGCACCTTCTCAAACCTTGTAGTTCCGATGACAACTGGAATGGAAAAACTCCCTGGATCCTTAAGCTTTGGCGGCATCTTGCGTTGTAGCACGGCGGACACGGTCTCGCTCATGCTCATCACTTTCTTCTCCCTTGTGTGTCTTCTTGTGGTGCAAAGCTCCTTCAAAAACTTTGCATACTTGGGCACTTGCTTGATACATTCTAACAAGGGGATGTTCACATTCACCTTTCGAAAAACGTCCAACACTTCTTCGTCGGACTTGGCTTGCCTGCTCTTGGTGAAACATGAGGGGAAGGGGATACAACAAGTGCTCGGCATGGCTGCATCCTGGGCAGCCGAATGTCTTCCTTCCATGGCAGCAGGGTCTTTCTCAAGAGCCCTTTTCTTCATAGCTTCCAAGTCTCCCTTGCTTGGCTTAGCTTGCTTGTGTTGCTCGGTACCTTGATCTCGGTGTTGTGTAGGCTCGGCAGTCCCTTGCTCGGCTGTTCCTTGCTCGGCATTCCTCCCACTTGGCTCGACATTCCCACCTTGCATGGCAACATGTTCATGCTCGGCAGCCCCTTGGTTGGCATTCCCTTGCGCGGCAGCTCCTCCACACACGGCATCATCATCATCACCCCAATCGAGCACAATAACAAGTTCAATTTCACTTAAGCACATATCGTTGGCAACCTAATAAAGTTGCTAGTTCATTTTATTAACTCTTAACTTCATGGTACGTGGAGCAGGGAAGACCACTGTGCAATGAGCTTGTACAGCTCAAGGTAGTGTTTTGCTTCGTCCTATATACCATGAAAATCAAGATCAATTTCAAAATTGAAGTTAGAATGCCTATATGCCAAGTTGCTTTCGAAAATCTAAAGCAAGGTGATGCTACGGCCCGAGCTTTTGACTAGGTTGAGCGGATTCCGTGGTTTCAGAAGGCAAGTGTCAATGTCACGGAGGGCGAACCCCCTACAAGAACCAGGCAGGACTCGTTTGCGATCAAGGAGGCGGACCCCTATCGACCCCTTCACCGAGAAGAGTGGTCAGTCATGATCTTGAGATCCAATTGAACAAACCTGAATTCCATATCTATGACAGAACGGCCCCTTACTCAGCTAGGAACAAACTCGGATCCCTAGATCAGTCACCTTATGTTAATCAAAGCCGCCCTCAACCTCAAACAAGCTAAGTTGCCTTTAAGAGTCAAAGACTCGAAGAAGCATCGCTCAAAAGAGGGGTTTAGGCTAAGATTAACACAAGTGGCTCCACCTACATGTTTCACTTTAGACACACCAAAACAACAAACCATATAAGCACTCTAAACATGTCGGCCTACTTATGGAATTTTTACAAAAACATTTTACATATAAACACATAGATACAAGTATACAAGCTCGGCAATATATATGCAAATAAGCTCGGCAATGTACCTATAAAACAGAAAA
The DNA here is from genome assembly GCA_034370585.1 of Fragaria x ananassa. Lineage (NCBI taxonomy): Eukaryota > Viridiplantae > Streptophyta > Magnoliopsida > Rosales > Rosaceae > Fragaria > Fragaria x ananassa. The sequence continues at coordinate 26,098,567 of CP139772.1, forward strand.
ATAGTTAGTCATAATATACATAAATACATAAATAAATTCTTTTTAGCGTCCCCGGCAACGGCGCCAAAAATTGACTTGTCAAAAGATGACGTTAGTGCAATTTAAAACCCTATAGTTGTAGTACATGTAAGTAGGGTATCGTTCTAGCCGGGGACACTAGGGAAGAATTTATTCTGCAAAACAAAGTCATTAGAAATATTCACACAATATATACATAAAGAATAAAATGGGGGATTGAAATCGGCAGAAAATAAAGAAAATAAATCAAAGGCAAATAATTACAAAGTTTGGTCACTTCAACGTTGTAAGCACTTCACAAATAAACTCCGATTAGCATGCAAGTATTTTTATGAAAGGTTAAATTATCTTATCTATGTTTTCACAATTGCAAGTTAATTCCAACCCTTAAGACTTCTCATGTGTTTAAGGTTGTCTTTGCGCTCAACCAAAAACTATGTGACTACTTAACTAAATTGTCTTTGCGCTCAATCTAATCAAGCAACACTTACCGTCCACGAGTCGTTGGAGACATGCTCGTTAGCAATGGCGTCACCCATCCTCGAACCCATGCAAATCACTCACCCTAACAACCCTATGCAGCACCTAGAACCGAGTTGTCTTTGCGCTCAACTCGACCTAGAATACCACGGCAATTTAAACTCCCCCCTAATAGCTAACTCGTGTACTTTGAATTAACCTAGGGTTCGATTACGTGATCAGGTGAGGATTAACTAACCTAACAATTACTAAACACATAAACACAGATTCTTTACTTCTTTAATAATCCTAACATGCATACTAAACCGTTACACAACATGTACAATCATAATCAAGTCACAAAGAAGATCATACAATCACACATATCATATAAAACCAAAAACCAGAAAATATTTATCAATAAACTCAAAGTTCTTACACAGTAATTACAAACACAAACCATGGATGTCTTCATCCTTACCCTACCAATAAGGTTCGGCAAGGTTGAAAGGGAAATTGGTGGAAGATGGCAGTGGAGGCAGTCGGCAAAGATGGCTGTGCGGCAAGGAATGGTTCGGCTGTGCTTGTGTTTGCTGTGTAAGGGAGGGTTTTTAGGTAGAGTTTAGGCTTGCTAGAACTTAAAACAATTGAAGGACTCTTAAAATATGCATACAACAGACCTATTTATACAGAAAACCTATAGAGAAACCCTAGCTGCATCGGCAAAGGAAAGGCAATCCTATTTTAACTCTCTTTCCTATTTGCTCAATGATTCCTTCTTCAATGCAGCTTGTGTATCCGAATTTGGACTCTATCTTCTGATTCCTTGGACCTTCCTACATGTTTATGGATCCATGTAGGCCTCATGTACGAAATCTTGGGCTTTGATAGCAGCCAAAACCAGTGATAGGTCCGGCAAGGTCAGCTTTCCCGGTTTGACCGGGAAACCTTACACTTGACCAAAATATGGCTGCCTTGATGCTTCTTCGTATTTTCTTCTTTTGTACAGCTTCCTAACACTTCATTAAGGTCTTGATACATCTCTTGACAAATTTGGGAAGCCTTTTGTTGAAGAATCATCTCCCAAAACTCGTTAGACAACTTAGGCAGTTTCTGCCCAGTTTTGCAGCCTGACCTCTGTCCACTGTTTTGCTCATAACTCCTTCGTCTCAACTCCGATTGCTGCGATCCAAATGGGGTTGAAAAGTAGACACACACAGCTTTGATTCCATATGTGGCACGCCTTCTAACTCCTCCTGGAACTCTAGATATGAATTTTTGAAGTTGATGTACGTTTTCTGGCAGATTCTGTCCGAGAGCAAAACAATGTCCAAAAGTGTTTCCTCTTTTCCGTGGCCTCACTTGTTGTCATTCATGAGTCCGTTCATCATGATTCTCGATATGTTAAGCGTATTTACCTGTCTTCTGCACATTTAAACAAAATACATCAAAACTGACAAGGTAACAAAATAACGAATCATAATAAAACGTCCAAGTGATAGTCCAAAAACGGTTTTCATCATTTAAGTGCAATTTTCTGTATAAAAACGGCTAATAGCCACAACTCTACAGAAAAACCCTCTTGACTCTAAAATAAGTAAAAACGACTATACTAAGGCACAAACAAAGTGTAAATGGGGGTGAAAATCCATTAAGATCATGGCGTAAAAACGCACTTATCAAACTACCCCACACTTAAGCTTTGCTAGTCCCTTAGCAAACCGACTCTAACTGAAAGTAAAAACAAAAAAACGAAAATAACAATAACTCTAATACCCTTAAGAAATTTTTGTCTCAGATTCTTAAGTACGCATAATCTCATGTTTTAACAATCGAGTGAAAGCACAATTGCAAAAGTTCATAAACTTGTATTATAGCATGAAAAATCAAGATTTTCGAATTTTATAAGTAAAACATGAATGAAATTTTGATCCTCCTTTCCAAGGTACACTCTTTTTTTTTTTCACTCGAAAAATGGTTTTCACTCATAAATTTATGCAAGAGAAAAGATGATCAATAACGAATAACTTGCATATTTCAAGAAATAACGGCTCTTTGAGAAAACATTTTTCTTGGAAAAAACCTCATTTAACAACTAAGTGCAATAATGGACCAAAACCATATGCTTACTTATATGAAATTCTCCACAAATCAAGTTTAGTCATCTTAAGAATCATGAAATAATCTCAAGGGTTGTAATGGGGCTTGGTTTCATAAGGTAGGAATTTTTTTTGGATATAAGTGGTGTTTATCAAACAAGACTTAGGCAAATTTCAACTCCATCCTCCTTATGTCTCCACTCCATGAACAGGACAAAGGTCAAATATAACGTTCTTGGACCTTCAAATAATTACAACTCCACATTCATGAAAACACCATAAGAACTTATGCCTTAGATTTTTTTTCTTTCATACTTGTCCGAAATTCTTCTTTTCTTTTGCCGATTTCTTTTCTTCTCTTTTTTTTTTTTTTTTTTTGTTTCGGCAACTTCTTTTGCAATACATTTTGTTTATTTCGGACAAGACATATTTTGGCATATAACAATATAAAACAATGGTGTATCAACCCCACACTTCAACTCTTCCCCACACTTGTTCTTTAACATTACGGCACAGCTTCATCGAAAATTCTTTGCCAAGTCTTGACAACAAGGTAAAGATAATCTATACTAAGCTCAGGAATTCTGTTTAAGGGTGATGAAAGAAAATGCATAATGTAGACTCAAAGGGGTTTAACTAAGGAGTCCCACGACGGGCACAAAAATGAGCAAAGGCTTATTTTGGCTTTGGTGGTGATCCTAATTGAGATTAATTGCAATCCTATTCAAAATCAGAACAAGTTATGATTATAAAGCTTTGAAAATCACATAAATAAGTTCTAGTAAATTCTAGAGTCCATTAAACAGCTATAGCACATAGTTATTGAATAATGAAAATAATGAGGCTTTACATGAATTTTCAAAGGATATGGAATTTAATCACTCAAAAAGAAAGTATATTAGGCTCAAAATCTCACAAAGGTTGTTATGGAAACAAAATAACAAAACATGCAAACTTTTCTTTCAAAAATCTCAAGTGTTCATACTTTACAAAATTCATGAAAAGTTGCAATTTTCTTAAGATAAATGTTCAACCATCCATTATGCATTTTAAAAGATAATTTTCATCATAGACATTCTAAGGGTATAAGACTCAAAACAATTAAAAATATTTAAAAAAAAATAAAACAAACTCGAAATAAAAACAAAAAAAAACGGAATTTTAAAATTTCGGCAAAGAGCTAAAAAAAATAAAATATACATTTATTATGTAATTTTCTAAGTAGGGATCGAAAACACATAATAAATATATAAAAATATCAACAATAACAGTGAAGGGATTAAGAAATTCAAACTCTCGGTGATGGCTCCTCCACAGCTACGGTTGAAATGAGTTGCCTCTCATGCAGCGCTTAATGTTTATAGTCTGTCAGCCTAGACTCTTCTTCCTTCTTGTTGCTTTGTCAACTGTGATGACACAATAACTGGTAGAGTGTCATTCTCTCCAAGAAATACATACTTTAAATGTGAGGGGAGAGCTTTTAGCTCTAGCTTAGGGGCTGCTTCCACGGATGGCTTCATCTTGTTTGTGGACATGTGGATCGGCAAGGGAGTCTCTCTCGCATAATAAGGTTGTGATTCGAGCTCCTTCACAACTTCAAGTATGGACGGCTCTAAGTGTTTTAAAGCCTCCTCATCCCGTTCTCCAAACTTGTCGAATCCAGCCCCTTGCTCTATGGCTAATTGCTATGCTTGTTGGGTGGACATTGCACCTTGTGCAACTCCACCATATCTATATACAGACTCGGCATCATCCCCATAATAAGGCTTGGCATGGCTGCTTGCTTCATCTTGAATGGCACTTGGGTGTCTCATGGCGTCAAAGATGTTGAACTTAATGACTTCGCCATCAAACTCCATAGTCAAATTACCCCCAGCCACATCGATATTGGTCCTTGCGGTTCTCATGAAGGGTCTTCCTAGCAAAAGCTGTGTCGAATCATCAACTGACTCCTCCATTTCCAATACATAAAAGTCTGCATGGAATATCAGGTGATTAACCTGCACAAGGACATCCTCCACATACCCCTTAGGGTATTTGCTTGATCGATCCGCCAATTGGATCACTACGTCATCATGTTGAAGTGGACCAAGACCTAGAGACAAGTAAACAGAGTAGGGCATGACATTAATAGAAGCCCCTAGATCGAGCAGCACCTTCTCAAACCTTGTAGTTCCGATGACAACTGGAATGGAAAAACTCCCTGGATCCTTAAGCTTTGGCGGCATCTTGCGTTGTAGCACGGCGGACACGGTCTCGCTCATGCTCATCACTTTCTTCTCCCTTGTGTGTCTTCTTGTGGTGCAAAGCTCCTTCAAAAACTTTGCATACTTGGGCACTTGCTTGATACATTCTAACAAGGGGATGTTCACATTCACCTTTCGAAAAACGTCCAACACTTCTTCGTCGGACTTGGCTTGCCTGCTCTTGGTGAAACGTGAGGGGAAGGGGATACAACAAGTGCTCGGCATGGCTGCATCCTGGGCAGCCGAATGTCTTCCTTCCATGGCAGCAGGGTCTTTCTCAAGAGCCCTTTTCTTCATAGCTTCCAAGTCTCCCTTGCTTGGCTTAGCTTGCTTGTGTTGCTCGGTACCTTGATCTCGGTGTTGTGTAGGCTCGGCAGTCCCTTGCTCGGCTGTTCCTTGCTCGGCATTCCTCCCACTTGGCTCGACATTCCCACCTTGCATGGCAACATGTTCATGCTCGGCAGCCCCTTGGTTGGCATTCCCTTGCGCGGCAGCTCCTCCACACACGGCATCATCATCATCACCCCAATCGAGCACAATAACAAGTTCAATTTCACTTAAGCACATATCGTTGGCAACCTAATAAAGTTGCTAGTTCATTTTATTAACTCTTAACTTCATGGTACGTGGAGCAGGGAAGACCACTGTGCAATGAGCTTGTACAGCTCAAGGTAGTGTTTTGCTTCGTCCTATATACCATGAAAATCAAGATCAATTTCAAAATTGAAGTTAGAATGCCTATATGCCAAGTTGCTTTCGAAAATCTAAAGCAAGGTGATGCTACGGCCCGAGCTTTTGACTAGGTTGAGCGGATTCCGTGGTTTCAGAAGGCAAGTGTCAATGTCACGGAGGGCGAACCCCCTACAAGAACCAGGCAGGACTCGTTTGCGATCAAGGAGGCGGACCCCTATCGACCCCTTCACCGAGAAGAGTGGTCAGTCATGATCTTGAGATCCAATTGAACAAACCTGAATTCCATATCTATGACAGAACGGCCCCTTACTCAGCTAGGAACAAACTCGGATCCCTAGATCAGTCACCTTATGTTAATCAAAGCCGCCCTCAACCTCAAACAAGCTAAGTTGCCTTTAAGAGTCAAAGACTCGAAGAAGCATCGCTCAAAAGAGGGGTTTAGGCTAAGATTAACACAAGTGGCTCCACCTACATGTTTCACTTTAGACACACCAAAACAACAAACCATATAAGCACTCTAAACATGTCGGCCTACTTATGGAATTTTTACAAAAACATTTTACATATAAACACATAGATACAAGTATACAAGCTCGGCAATATATATGCAAATAAGCTCGGCAATGTACCTATAAAACAGAAAAATAGTTAGTCATAATATACATAAATACATAAATAAATTCTTTTTAGCGTCCCCGGCAACGGCGCCAAAAATTGACTTGTCAAAAGATGACGTTAGTGCAATTTAAAACCCTATAGTTGTAGTACATGTAAGTAGGGTATCGTTCTAGCCGGGGACACTAGGGAAGAATTTATTCTGCAAAACAAAGTCATTAGAAATATTCACACAATATATACATAAAGAATAAAATGGGGGATTGAAATCGGCAGAAAATAAAGAAAATAAATCAAAGGCAAATAATTACAAAGTTTGGTCACTTCAACGTTGTAAGCACTTCACAAATAAACTCCGATTAGCATGCAAGTATTTTTATGAAAGGTTAAATTATCTTATCTATGTTTTCACAATTGCAAGTTAATTCCAACCCTTAAGACTTCTCATGTGTTTAAGGTTGTCTTTGCGCTCAACCAAAAACTATGTGACTACTTAACTAAATTGTCTTTGTGCTCAATCTAATCAAGCAACACTTACCGTCCACGAGTCGTTGGAGACATGCTCGTTAGCAATGGCGTCACCCATCCTCGAACCCATGCAAATCACTCACCCTAACAACCCTATGCAGCACCTAGAACCGAGTTGTCTTTGCGCTCAACTCGACCTAGAATACCACGGCAATTTAAACTCCCCCCTAATAGCTAACTCGTGTACTTTGAATTAACCTAGGGTTCGATTACGTGATCAGGTGAGGATTAACTAACCTAACAATTACTAAACACATAAACACAGATTCTTTACTTCTTTAATAATCCTAACATGCATACTAAACCGTTACACAACATGTACAATCATAATCAAGTCACAAAGAAGATCATACAATCACACATATCATATAAAACCAAAAACCAGAAAATATTTATCAATAAACTCAAAGTTCTTACACAGTAATTACAAACACAAACCATGGATGTCTTCATCCTTACCCTACCAATAAGGTTCGGCAAGGTTGAAAGGGAAATTGGTGGAAGATGGCAGTGGAGGCAGTCGGCAAAGATGGCTGTGCGGCAAGGAATGGTTCGGCTGTGCTTGTGTTTGCTGTGTAAGGGAGGGTTTTTAGGTAGAGTTTAGGCTTGCTAGAACTTAAAACAATTGAAGGACTCTTAAAATATGCATACAACAGACCTATTTATACAGAAAACCTATAGAGAAACCCTAGCTGCATCGGCAAAGGAAAGGCAATCCTATTTTAACTCTCTTTCCTATTTGCTCAATGATTCCTTCTTCAATGCAGCTTGTGTATCCGAATTTGGACTCTATCTTCTGATTCCTTGGACCTTCCTACATGTTTATGGATCCATGTAGGCCTCATGTACGAAATCTTGGGCTTTGATAGCAGCCAAAACCAGTGATAGGTCCGGCAAGGTCAGCTTTCCCGGTTTGACCGGGAAACCTTACACTTAACCAAAATATGGCTGCCTTGATGCTTCTTCGTATTTTCTTCTTTTGTACAGCTTCCTAACACTTCATTAAGGTCTTGATACATCTCTTGACAAATTTGGGAAGCCTTTTGTTGAAGAATCATCTCCCAAAACTCGTTAGACAACTTAGGCAGTTTCTGCCCAGTTTTGCAGCCTGACCTCTGTCCACTGTTTTGCTCATAACTCCTTCGTCTCAACTCCGATTGCTGCGATCCAAATGGGGTTGAAAAGTAGACACACACAGCTTTGATTCCATATGTGGCACGCCTTCTAACTCCTCCTGGAACTCTAGATATGAATTTTTGAATTTGATGTACGTTTTCTGGCAGATTCTGTCCGAGAGCAAAACAATGTCCAAAAGTGTTTCCTCTTTTCCGTGGCCTCACTTGTTGTCATTCATGAGTCCGTTCATCATGATTCTCGATATGTTAAGCGTATTTACCTGTCTTCTGCACATTTAAACAAAATACATCAAAACTGACAAGGTAACAAAATAACGAATCATAATAAAACGTCCAAGTGATAGTCCAAAAACGGTTTTCATCATTTAAGTGCAATTTTCTGTATAAAAACGGCTAATAGCCACAACTCTACAGAAAAACCCTCTTGACTCTAAAATAAGTAAAAACGACTATACTAAGGCACAAACAAAGTGTAAATGGGGGTGAAAATCCATTAAGATCATGGCGTAAAAACGCACTTATCAAACTACCCCACACTTAAGCTTTGCTAGTCCCTTAGCAAACCGACTCTAACTGAAAGTAAAAACAAAAAAACGAAAATAACAATAACTCTAATACCCTTAAGAAATTTTTGTCTCAGATTCTTAAGTACGCATAATCTCATGTTTTAACATTCGAGTGAAAGCACAATTGCAAAAGTTCATAAACTTGTATTATAGCATGAAAAATCAAGATTTTCGAATTTTATAAGTAAAACATGAATGAAATTTTGATCCTCCTTTCCAAGGTACACTCTTTTTTTTTTTCACTCGAAAAATGGTTTTCACTCATAAATTTATGCAAGAGAAAAGATGATCAATAACGAATAACTTGCATATTTCAAGAAATAACGGCTCTTTGAGAAAACATTTTTCTTGGAAAAAACCTCATTTAACAACTAAGTGCAATAATGGACCAAAACCATATGCTTACTTATATGAAATTCTCCACAAATCAAGTTTAGTCATCTTAAGAATCATGAAATAATCTCAAGGGTTGTAATGGGGCTTGGTTTCATAAGGTAGGAATTTTTTTTGGATATAAGTGGTGTTTATCAAACAAGACTTAGGCAAATTTCAACTCCATCCTCCTTATGTCTCCACTCCATGAACAGGACAAAGGTCAAATATAACGTTCTTGGACCTTCAAATAATTACAACTCCACATTCATGAAAACACCATAAGAACTTATGCCTTAGATTTTTTTTCTTTCATACTTGTCCGAAATTCTTCTTTTCTTTTGCCGATTTCTTTTCTTCTCTTTTTTTTTTTTTTTTTTTTGTTTCGGCAACTTCTTTTGCAATACATTTTGTTTATTTCGGACAAGACATATTTTGGCATATAACAATATAAAACAATGGTGTATCAACCCCACACTTCAACTCTTCCCCACACTTGTTCTTTAACATTACGGCACAGCTTCATCGAAAATTCTTTGCCAAGTCTTGACAACAAGGTAAAGATAATCTATACTAAGCTCAGGAATTCTGTTTAAGGGTGATGAAAGAAAATGCATAATGTAGACTCAAAGGGGTTTAACTAAGGAGTCCCACGACGGGCACAAAAATGAGCAAAGGCTTATTTTGGCTTTGGTGGTGATCCTAATTGAGATTAATTGCAATCCTATTCAAAATCAGAACAAGTTATGATTATAAAGCTTTGAAAATCACATAAATAAGTTCTAGTAAATTCTAGAGTCCATTAAACAGCTATAGCACATAGTTATTGAATAATGAAAATAATGAGGCTTTACATGAATTTTCAAAGGATATGGAATTTAATCACTCAAAAAGAAAGTATATTAGGCTCAAAATCTCACAAAGGTTGTTATGGAAACAAAATAACAAAACATGCAAACTTTTCTTTCAAAAATCTCAAGTGTTCATACTTTACAAAATTCATGAAAAGTTGCAATTTTCTTAAGATAAATGTTCAACCATCCATTATGCATTTTAAAAGATAATTTTCATCATAGACATTCTAAGGGTATAAGACTCAAAACAATTAAAAATATTTAAAAAAAAATAAAACAAACTCGAAATAAAAACAAAAAAAACGGAATTTTAAAATTTCGGCAAAGAGCTAAAAAAAATAAAATATACATTTATTATGTAATCTCTACCCCACACTTAGAAAATTACATTGTCCTCAATGTAAGCTCAAAATTATGTATAAATTTCTAAGTAGGGATCGAAAACACATAATAAATATATAAAAATATCAACAATAACAGTGAAGGGATTAAGAAATTCAAACTCTCGGTGATGGCTCCTCCACAGCTACGGTTGAAATGAGTTGCCTCTCATGCAGCGCTTAATGTTTATAGTCTGTCAGCCTAGACTCTTCTTCCTTCTTGTTGCTTTGTCAACTGTGATGACACAATAACTGGTAGAGTGTCATTCTCTCCAAGAAATACATACTTTAAATGTGAGGGGAGAGCTTTTAGCTCTAGCTTAGGGGCTGCTTCCACGGATGGCTTCATCTTGTTTGTGGACATGTGGATCGGCAAGGGAGTCTCTCTCGCATAATAAGGTTGTGATTCGAGCTCCTTCACAACTTCAAGTATGGACGGCTCTAAGTGTTTTAAAGCCTCCTCATCCCGTTCTCCAAACTTGTCGAATCCAGCCCCTTGCTCTATGGCTAATTGCTATGCTTGTTGGGTGGACATTGCACCTTGTGCAACTCCACCATATCTATATACAGACTCGGCATCATCCCCATAATAAGGCTTGGCATGGCTGCTTGCTTCATCTTGAATGGCACTTGGGTGTCTCATGGCGTCAAAGATGTTGAACTTAATGACTTCGCCATCAAACTCCATAGTCAAATTACCCCCAGCCACATCGATATTGGTCCTTGCGGTTCTCATGAAGGGTCTTCCTAGCAAAAGCTGTGTCGAATCATCAACTGACTCCTCCATTTCCAATACATAAAAGTCTGCAGGGAATATCAGGTGATTAACCTGCACAAGGACATCCTCCACATACCCCTTAGGGTATTTGCTTGATCGATCCGCCAATTGGATCACTACGTCATCATGTTGAAGTGGACCAAGACCTAGAGACAAGTAAACAGAGTAGGGCATGACATTAATAGAAGCCCCTAGATCGAGCAGCACCTTCTCAAACCTTGTAGTTCCGATGACAACTGGAATGGAAAAACTCCCTGGATCCTTAAGCTTTGGCGGCATCTTGCGTTGTAGCACGGCGGACACGGTCTCGCTCATGCTCATCACTTTCTTCTCCCTTGTGTGTCTTCTTGTGGTGCAAAGCTCCTTCAAAAACTTTGCATACTTGGGCACTTGCTTGATACATTCTAACAAGGGGATGTTCACATTCACCTTTCGAAAAACGTCCAACACTTCTTCGTCGGACTTGGCTTGCCTGCTCTTGGTGAAACGTGAGGGGAAGGGGATACAACAAGTGCTCGGCATGGCTGCATCCTGGGCAGCCGAATGTCTTCCTTCCATGGCAGCAGGGTCTTTCTCAAGAGCCCTTTTCTTCATAGCTTCCAAGTCTCCCTTGCTTGGCTTAGCTTGCTTGTGTTGCTCGGTACCTTGATCTCGGTGTTGTGTAGGCTCGGCAGTCCCTTGCTCGGCTGTTCCTTGCTCGGCATTCCTCCCACTTGGCTCGACATTCCCACCTTGCATGGCAACATGTTCATGCTCGGCAGCCCCTTGGTTGGCATTCCCTTGCGCGGCCGCTCCTCCACACACGGCATCATCATCATCACCCCAATCGAGCACAATAACAAGTTCAATTTCACTTAAGCACATATCGTTGGCAACCTAATAAAGTTGCTAGTTCATTTTATTAACTCTTAACTTCATGGTACGTGGAGCAGGGAAGACCACTGTGCAATGAGCTTGTACAGCTCAAGGTAGTGTTTTGCTTCGTCCTATATACCATGAAAATCAAGATCAATTTCAAAATTGAAGTTAGAATGCCTATATGCCAAGTTGCTTTCGAAAATCTAAAGCAAGGTGATGCTACGGCCCGAGCTTTTGACTAGGTTGAGCGGATTCCGTGGTTTCAGAAGGCAAGTGTCAATGTCACGGAGGGCGAACCCCCTACAAGAACCAGGCAGGACTCGTTTGCGATCAAGGAGGCGGACCCCTATCGACCCCTTCACCGAGAAGAGTGGTCAGTCATGATCTTGAGATCCAATTGAACAAACCTGAATTCCATATCTATGACAGAACGGCCCCTTACTCAGCTAGGAACAAACTCGGATCCCTAGATCAGTCACCTTATGTTAATCAAAGCCGCCCTCAACCTCAAACAAGCTAAGTTGCCTTTAAGAGTCAAAGACTCGAAGAAGCATCGCTCAAAAGAGGGGTTTAGGCTAAGATTAACACAAGTGGCTCCACCTACATGTTTCACTTTAGACACACCAAAACAACAAACCATATAAGCACTCTAAACATGTCGGCCTACTTATGGAATTTTTACAAAAACATTTTACATATAAACACATAGATACAAGTATACAAGCTCGGCAATATATATGCAAATAAGCTCGGCAATGTACCTATAAAACAGAAAAATAGTTAGTCATAATATACATAAATACATAAATAAATTCTTTTTAGCGTCCCCGGCAACGGCGCCAAAAATTGACTTGTCAAAAGATGACGTTAGTGCAATTTAAAACCCTATAGTTGTAGTACATGTAAGTAGGGTATCGTTCTAGCCGGGGACACTAGGGAAGAATTTATTCTGCAAAACAAAGTCATTAGAAATATTCACACAATATATACATAAAGAATAAAATGGGGGATTGAAATCGGCAGAAAATAAAGAAAATAAATCAAAGGCAAATAATTACAAAGTTTGGTCACTTCAACGTTGTAAGCACTTCACAAATAAACTCCGATTAGCATGCAAGTATTTTTATGAAAGGTTAAATTATCTTATCTATGTTTTCACAATTGCAAGTTAATTCCAACCCTTAAGACTTCTCATGTGTTTAAGGTTGTCTTTGCGCTCAACCAAAAACTATGTGACTACTTAACTAAATTGTCTTTGCGCTCAATCTAATCAAGCAACACTTACCGTCCACGAGTCGTTGGAGACATGCTCGTTAGCAATGGCGTCACCCATCCTCGAACCCATGCAAATCACTCACCCTAACAACCCTATGCAGCACCTAGAACCGAGTTGTCTTTGCGCTCAACTCGACCTAGAATACCACGGCAATTTAAACTCCCCCCTAATAGCTAACTCGTGTACTTTGAATTAACCTAGGGTTCGATTACGTGATCAGGTGAGGATTAACTAACCTAACAATTACTAAACACATAAACACAGATTCTTTACTTCTTTAATAATCCTAACATGCATACTAAACCGTTACACAACATGTACAATCATAATCAAGTCACAAAGAAGATCATACAATCACACATATCATATAAAACCAAAAACCAGAAAATATTTATCAATAAACTCAAAGTTCTTACACAGTAATTACAAACACAAACCATGGATGTCTTCATCCTTACCCTACCAATAAGGTTCGGCAAGGTTGAAAGGGAAATTGGTGGAAGATGGCAGTGGAGGCAGTCGGCAAAGATGGCTGTGCGGCAAGGAATGGTTCGGCTGTGCTTGTGTTTGCTGTGTAAGGGAGGGTTTTTAGGTAGAGTTTAGGCTTGCTAGAACTTAAAACAATTGAAGGACTCTTAAAATATGCATACAACAGACCTATTTATACAGAAAACCTATAGAGAAACCCTAGCTGCATCGGCAAAGGAAAGGCAATCCTATTTTAACTCTCTTTCCTATTTGCTCAATGATTCCTTCTTCAATGCAGCTTGTGTATCCGAATTTGGACTCTATCTTCTGATTCCTTGGACCTTCCTACATGTTTATGGATCCATGTAGGCCTCATGTACGAAATCTTGGGCTTTGATAGCAGCCAAAACCAGTGATAGGTCCGGCAAGGTCAGCTTTCCCGGTTTGACCGGGAAACCTTACACTTAACCAAAATATGGCTGCCTTGATGCTTCTTCGTATTTTCTTCTTTTGTACAGCTTCCTAACACTTCATTAAGGTCTTGATACATCTCTTGACAAATTTGGGAAGCCTTTTGTTGAAGAATCATCTCCCAAAACTCGTTAGACAACTTAGGCAGTTTCTGCCCAGTTTTGCAGCCTGACCTCTGTCCACTGTTTTGCTCATAACTCCTTCGTCTCAACTCCGATTGCTGCGATCCAAATGGGGTTGAAAAGTAGACACACACAGCTTTGATTCCATATGTGGCACGCCTTCTAACTCCTCCTGGAACTCTAGATATGAATTTTTGAAGTTGATGTACGTTTTCTGGCAGATTCTGTCCGAGAGCAAAACAATGTCCAAAAGTGTTTCCTCTTTTCCGTGGCCTCACTTGTTGTCATTCATGAGTCCGTTCATCATGATTCTCGATATGTTAAGCGTATTTACCTGTCTTCTGCACATTTAAACAAAATACATCAAAACTGACAAGGTAACAAAATAACGAATCATAATAAAACGTCCAAGTGATAGTCCAAAAACGGTTTTCATCATTTAAGTGCAATTTTCTGTATAAAAACGGCTAATAGCCACAACTCTACAGAAAAACCCTCTTGACTCTAAAATAAGTAAAAACGACTATACTAAGGCACAAACAAAGTGTAAATGGGGGTGAAAATCCATTAAGATCATGGCGTAAAAACGCACTTATCAAACTACCCCACACTTAAGCTTTGCTAGTCCCTTAGCAAACCGACTCTAACTGAAAGTAAAAACAAAAAAACGAAAATAACAATAACTCTAATACCCTTAAGAAATTTTTGTCTCAGATTCTTAAGTACGCATAATCTCATGTTTTAACATTCGAGTGAAAGCACAATTGCAAAAGTTCATAAACTTGTATTATAGCATGAAAAATCAAGATTTTCGAATTTTATAAGTAAAACATGAATGAAATTTTGATCCTCCTTTCCAAGGTACACTCTTTTTTTTTTTTTCACTCGAAAAATGGTTTTCACACATAAATTTATGCAAGAGAAAAGATGATCAATAACGAATAACTTGCATATTTCAAGAAATAACGGCTCTTTGAGAAAACATTTTTCTTGGAAAAAACCTCATTTAACAACTAAGTGCAATAATGGACCAAAACCATATGCTTACTTATATGAAATTCTCCACAAATCAAGTTTAGTCATCTTAAGAATCATGAAATAATCTCAAGGGTTGTAATGGGGCTTGGTTTCATAAGGTAGGAATTTTTTTTGGATATAAGTGGTGTTTATCAAACAAGACTTAGGCAAATTTCAACTCCATCCTCCTTATGTCTCCACTCCATGAACAGGACAAAGGTCAAATATAACGTTCTTGGACCTTCAAATAATTACAACTCCACATTCATGAAAACACCATAAGAACTTATGCCTTAGATTTTTTTTCTTTCATACTTGTCCGAAATTCTTCTTTTCTTTTGCCGATTTCTTTTCTTCTCTTTTTTTTTTTTTTTTTTTTGTTTCGGCAACTTCTTTTGCAATACATTTTGTTTATTTCGGACAAGACATATTTTGGCATATAACAATATAAAACAATGGTGTATCAACCCCACACTTCAACTCTTCCCCACACTTGTTCTTTAACATTACGGCACAGCTTCATCGAAAATTCTTTGCCAAGTCTTGACAACAAGGTAAAGATAATCTATACTAAGCTCAGGAATTCTGTTTAAGGGTGATGAAAGAAAATGCATAATGTAGACTCAAAGGGGTTTAACTAAGGAGTCCCACGACGGGCACAAAAATGAGCAAAGGCTTATTTTGGCTTTGGTGGTGATCCTAATTGAGATTAATTGCAATCCTATTCAAAATCAGAACAAGTTATGATTATAAAGCTTTGAAAATCACATAAATAAGTTCTAGTAAATTCTAGAGTCCATTAAACAGCTATAGCACATAGTTATTGAATAATGAAAATAATGAGGCTTTACATGAATTTTCAAAGGATATGGAATTTAATCACTCAAAAAGAAAGTATATTAGGCTCAAAATCTCACAAAGGTTGTTATGGAAACAAAATAACAAAACATGCAAACTTTTCTTTCAAAAATCTCAAGTGTTCATACTTTACAAAATTCATGAAAAGTTGCAATTTTCTTAAGATAAATGTTCAACCATCCATTATGCATTTTAAAAGATAATTTTCATCATAGACATTCTAAGGGTATAAGACTCAAAACAATTAAAAATATTTAAAAAAAAATAAAACAAACTCGAAATAAAAACAAAAAAAAACGGAATTTTAAAATTTCGGCAAAGAGCTAAAAAAAATAAAATATACATTTATTATGTAATTTTCTAAGTAGGGATCGAAAACACATAATAAATATATAAAAATATCAACAATAACAGTGAAGGGATTAAGAAATTCAAACTCTCGGTGATGGCTCCTCCACAGCTACGGTTGAAATGAGTTGCCTCTCATGCAGCGCTTAATGTTTATAGTCTGTCAGCCTAGACTCTTCTTCCTTCTTGTTGCTTTGTCAACTGTGATGACACAATAACTGGTAGAGTGTCATTCTCTCCAAGAAATACATACTTTAAATGTGAGGGGAGAGCTTTTAGCTCTAGCTTAGGGGCTGCTTCCACGGATGGCTTCATCTTGTTTGTGGACATGTGGATCGGCAAGGGAGTCTCTCTCGCATAATAAGGTTGTGATTCGAGCTCCTTCACAACTTCAAGTATGGACGGCTCTAAGTGTTTTAAAGCCTCCTCATCCCGTTCTCCAAACTTGTCGAATCCAGCCCCTTGCTCTATGGCTAATTGCTATGCTTGTTGGGTGGACATTGCACCTTGTGCAACTCCACCATATCTATATACAGACTCGGCATCATCCCCATAATAAGGCTTGGCATGGCTGCTTGCTTCATCTTGAATGGCACTTGGGTGTCTCATGGCGTCAAAGATGTTGAACTTAATGACTTCGCCATCAAACTCCATAGTCAAATTACCCCCAGCCACATCGATATTGGTCCTTGCGGTTCTCATGAAGGGTCTTCCTAGCAAAAGCTGTGTCGAATCATCAACTGACTCCTCCATTTCCAATACATAAAAGTCTGCAGGGAATATCAGGTGATTAACCTGCACAAGGACATCCTCCACATACCCCTTAGGGTATTTGCTTGATCGATCCGCCAATTGGATCACTACGTCATCATGTTGAAGTGGACCAAGACCTAGAGACAAGTAAACAGAGTAGGGCATGACATTAATAGAAGCCCCTAGATCGAGCAGCACCTTCTCAAACCTTGTAGTTCCGATGACAACTGGAATGGAAAAACTCCCTGGATCCTTAAGCTTTGGCGGCATCTTGCGTTGTAGCACGGCGGACACGGTCTCGCTCATGCTCATCACTTTCTTCTCCCTTGTGTGTCTTCTTGTGGTGCAAAGCTCCTTCAAAAACTTTGCATACTTGGGCACTTGCTTGATACATTCTAACAAGGGGATGTTCACATTCACCTTTCGAAAAACGTCCAACACTTCTTCGTCGGACTTGGCTTGCCTGCTCTTGGTGAAACGTGAGGGGAAGGGGATACAACAAGTGCTCGGCATGGCTGCATCCTGGGCAGCCGAATGTCTTCCTTCCATGGCAGCAGGGTCTTTCTCAAGAGCCCTTTTCTTCATAGCTTCCAAGTCTCCCTTGCTTGGCTTAGCTTGCTTGTGTTGCTCGGTACCTTGATCTCGGTGTTGTGTAGGCTCGGCAGTCCCTTGCTCGGCTGTTCCTTGCTCGGCATTCCTCCCACTTGGCTCGACATTCCCACCTTGCATGGCAACATGTTCATGCTCGGCAGCCCCTTGGTTGGCATTCCCTTGCGCGGCCGCTCCTCCACACACGGCATCATCATCATCACCCCAATCGAGCACAATAACAAGTTCAATTTCACTTAAGCACATATCGTTGGCAACCTAATAAAGTTGCTAGTTCATTTTATTAACTCTTAACTTCATGGTACGTGGAGCAGGGAAGACCACTGTGCAATGAGCTTGTACAGCTCAAGGTAGTGTTTTGCTTCGTCCTATATACCATGAAAATCAAGATCAATTTCAAAATTGAAGTTAGAATGCCTATATGCCAAGTTGCTTTCGAAAATCTAAAGCAAGGTGATGCTACGGCCCGAGCTTTTGACTAGGTTGAGCGGATTCCGTGGTTTCAGAAGGCAAGTGTCAATGTCACGGAGGGCGAACCCCCTACAAGAACCAGGCAGGACTCGTTTGCGATCAAGGAGGCGGACCCCTATCGACCCCTTCACCGAGAAGAGTGGTCAGTCATGATCTTGAGATCCAATTGAACAAACCTGAATTCCATATCTATGACAGAACGGCCCCTTACTCAGCTAGGAACAAACTCGGATCCCTAGATCAGTCACCTTATGTTAATCAAAGCCGCCCTCAACCTCAAACAAGCTAAGTTGCCTTTAAGAGTCAAAGACTCGAAGAAGCATCGCTCAAAAGAGGGGTTTAGGCTAAGATTAACACAAGTGGCTCCACCTACATGTTTCACTTTAGACACACCAAAACAACAAACCATATAAGCACTCTAAACATGTCGGCCTACTTATGGAATTTTTACAAAAACATTTTACATATAAACACATAGATACAAGTATACAAGCTCGGCAATATATATGCAAATAAGCTCGGCAATGTACCTATAAAACAGAAAAATAGTTAGTCATAATATACATAAATACATAAATAAATTCTTTTTAGCGTCCCCGGCAACGGCGCCAAAAATTGACTTGTCAAAAGATGACGTTAGTGCAATTTAAAACCCTATAGTTGTAGTACATGTAAGTAGGGTATCGTTCTAGCCGGGGACACTAGGGAAGAATTTATTCTGCAAAACAAAGTCATTAGAAATATTCACACAATATATACATAAAGAATAAAATGGGGGATTGAAATCGGCAGAAAATAAAGAAAATAAATCAAAGGCAAATAATTACAAAGTTTGGTCACTTCAACGTTGTAAGCACTTCACAAATAAACTCCGATTAGCATGCAAGTATTTTTATGAAAGGTTAAATTATCTTATCTATGTTTTCACAATTGCAAGTTAATTCCAACCCTTAAGACTTCTCATGTGTTTAAGGTTGTCTTTGCGCTCAACCAAAAACTATGTGACTACTTAACTAAATTGTCTTTGCGCTCAATCTAATCAAGCAACACTTACCGTCCACGAGTCGTTGGAGACATGCTCGTTAGCAATGGCGTCACCCATCCTCGAACCCATGCAAATCACTCACCCTAACAACCCTATGCAGCACCTAGAACCGAGTTGTCTTTGCGCTCAACTCGACCTAGAATACCACGGCAATTTAAACTCCCCCCTAATAGCTAACTCGTGTACTTTGAATTAACCTAGGGTTCGATTACGTGATCAGGTGAGGATTAACTAACCTAACAATTACTAAACACATAAACACAGATTCTTTACTTCTTTAATAATCCTAACATGCATACTAAACCGTTACACAACATGTACAATCATAATCAAGTCACAAAGAAGATCATACAATCACACATATCATATAAAACCAAAAACCAGAAAATATTTATCAATAAACTCAAAGTTCTTACACAGTAATTACAAACACAAACCATGGATGTCTTCATCCTTACCCTACCAATAAGGTTCGGCAAGGTTGAAAGGGAAATTGGTGGAAGATGGCAGTGGAGGCAGTCGGCAAAGATGGCTGTGCGGCAAGGAATGGTTCGGCTGTGCTTGTGTTTGCTGTGTAAGGGAGGGTTTTTAGGTAGAGTTTAGGCTTGCTAGAACTTAAAACAATTGAAGGACTCTTAAAATATGCATACAACAGACCTATTTATACAGAAAACCTATAGAGAAACCCTAGCTGCATCGGCAAAGGAAAGGCAATCCTATTTTAACTCTCTTTCCTATTTGCTCAATGATTCCTTCTTCAATGCAGCTTGTGTATCCGAATTTGGACTCTATCTTCTGATTCCTTGGACCTTCCTACATGTTTATGGATCCATGTAGGCCTCATGTACGAAATCTTGGGCTTTGATAGCAGCCAAAACCAGTGATAGGTCCGGCAAGGTCAGCTTTCCCGGTTTGACCGGGAAACCTTACACTTAACCAAAATATGGCTGCCTTGATGCTTCTTCGTATTTTCTTCTTTTGTACAGCTTCCTAACACTTCATTAAGGTCTTGATACATCTCTTGACAAATTTGGGAAGCCTTTTGTTGAAGAATCATCTCCCAAAACTCGTTAGACAACTTAGGCAGTTTCTGCCCAGTTTTGCAGCCTGACCTCTGTCCACTGTTTTGCTCATAACTCCTTCGTCTCAACTCCGATTGCTGCGATCCAAATGGGGTTGAAAAGTAGACACACACAGCTTTGATTCCATATGTGGCACGCCTTCTAACTCCTCCTGGAACTCTAGATATGAATTTTTGAAGTTGATGTACGTTTTCTGGCAGATTCTGTCCGAGAGCAAAACAATGTCCAAAAGTGTTTCCTCTTTTCCGTGGCCTCACTTGTTGTCATTCATGAGTCCGTTCATCATGATTCTCGATATGTTAAGCGTATTTACCTGTCTTCTGCACATTTAAACAAAATACATCAAAACTGACAAGGTAACAAAATAACGAATCATAATAAAACGTCCAAGTGATAGTCCAAAAACGGTTTTCATCATTTAAGTGCAATTTTCTGTATAAAAACGGCTAATAGCCACAACTCTACAGAAAAACCCTCTTGACTCTAAAATAAGTAAAAACGACTATACTAAGGCACAAACAAAGTGTAAATGGGGGTGAAAATCCATTAAGATCATGGCGTAAAAACGCACTTATCAATTTCAAATGTTTAGCCGACGAATTTCAAAGGTTTAGCCGACGAATTTATAAAGTATAGCCGACCAATTTCAAAGTTTTAGCCGACGAGTTTCAAAGGTTTAGCCGACGAATTAGTGTATAGCCGACAAAATTGGTATCTTTAGCCGACGAAATAAAGTTTTCGGGTTTAACTGCGAAACCCTAGCCTCCTCCCTCCTCCATTCTAATTTCCGCAATTTTTTCCCTCTCCCGGTCTCCTCCCTCCTCCCTCCTCCCGGTCTCCTCCCTCTCCCTCTCCCGTCCGGCCGGTCTCCTCCCTCCTCCCTCCCTCTCCCGTCGCCGCCTCCTCCCTCCCTCCCTCCTCCCTCCCTCTCCCGTCTCCGCCTCCTCCCTCCCTCTCCCGGTCTCCACCTCCACCTCCTCCCTCCTCCCTCGCTCTCCCGGTCTCCAAGGTTTATTTTTGATTTCGAATTTAGTTTTATGCTATATGTGTTAATTTATATGTGTTAATTTATATATGTGTCAATATATATATGTTAATTTATTTTTGATTTCGAATTTAGTTTTATGCTATATTTTTATGTGTTAATTTATATATGTGTCAATATATATGTGTTAATTTATTTTTGATTTCGAATTTAGTTTTATGCTATATTTTTATGATGATGTTGATATATATAATATTGTTATGTAATTATTAATTAAGTATATCTATATATACATTGGTATGAAGTTATTTTTGATTTCGAATTTATTTTTATGCTATGTTAATTAAGTATATCTATATATATTGTTATGTAATTATTAATTATGTATATATATTTATTGAATAAGTATAATTTTAAACATGTATAATTTTTTATACAATAAAGACAAAATAATCTAAAGCCTTAGATTTGAGAAGGATAAGCTTGAATTTTTACTTTTTCAATGTTGCCTCAGCCTTGATTCAAATTAATATTTTAAATAGGATGAGCGGCTTTTTTCGATCGAAGAAGAGTTCGAAGGGCCAAAGGTCCGAATCGTCTGAGGGAACCTCTAGCAACCCCCAAACGACGTTTCAGGGCCAGATGACAGCCAGACGTGCGAACCTTCTGGAGACGGCGCCGGAGGTGCCCCTTTCATCGAGGCAGGCGGCCATCCCTCGTTCCTCGAGGCAGCTGTGGCCTCAGACCCAGACGGAGGTGTCTGCACCCCGTATGCCTGAGATACACCGGGCGCCCACTCCGGGTCCTACTTCTTCGGATAGTGGGTCATCTGTGGTACAGATGTCGCCGCCTCATCTGTTCCTTCCGCAGATGATACCGGCCTTACATGTAGTCGATGGCTCAAGGACGCCGATTTATCCACTGCCCCCGCCAGTGGCTCCATCAGCGGCGTACCGGTTCGTGCCTTTTGATACGCCTCTTATTTCTGCGAGGGTATCATCATCGACGACAGAGACGGAATCCGCAGCGAGCTCCTCAGGTAATCAGTGATGCATGATTATTTTTAAAGGGTCTCCGATTTTAATAATCAATTTGGTTTATCATGTGATAGGCACAAAGAAGAAGAGAGGCCCCGTCACAGGGAAGACTCTCGAGAAGATCGTGGGTACCGTGGGGAGGATCGTCATCAATACTGACGGGGATGGCCACATAGTATCGGGCGGGAAGTCGAGGACGTACTCCGGCCGCGTGGGAGCTCTCATTAGGGATAGAGTCCCTATGTTGTGGTCAGACTGGGGCGAGGTCCCGCAGGAGGTTAAGGACATGGTCCACAACGCGATGTCGGTGAGTTTACAAAATAATATTATGTATTACATTGTTGATTTCTCGAAAAGCTAAACTAATAAACAGTTAAATGCAGGTGTGGTTTGAGGTTCCCGAGCACCTGAGGGACAGCTGGGCCGACGTTGTGCATGGGGGAAGGTACGTTGGGAAGATAATGAAAAACAAAATTGTATGTGATATTAATAATATTTCTAATATTTTTGTTGTATCTGTAGGTACAAGGAGTGGAAGAACGAGTTGCGGACCCATTGGACTACGCACGGGAATGCACGTTCTGGTACCCCTGCTGAGTTCCAGTACAGGGAGTACGAGTGGCGTTGGCATCTGACATCAGAATTCAACAACCCTCGTAAACAAGTATTTAAATAAATTAGTTAGTTAATTTATCATTAAGTACGTGCGTTTTAAAATATTTTACTAATAGTTTACTTTTTTCTTTGAAGGCGGTTTCCCGGGTGAACGCTCAGAACCGGCAACGCAACACAAAGAACCATCATGCCGGTTCTAGACCGTTCGCTGTCTTCATGGACGAGGCGGCCAGGGAACATCCAGAAGTCAACCAGTACGTCTATACGTACGAGAGGGCATATCCTGACTCCTAGGAGGATATTGTAAGTCACCTTACGTTTTTAAATTTTTAAATTTATATAAAAATGTTAATTAATAATTTTTTTCCTATCCATATAGGCGAATGTGAGGGAGGATAGTGACGAGGTGATGAGTGCCTTAGTGAGGGAGACATGGCCGGACACGCAGGAGGAAGAGATGTCCGAAGCCATGTCCCGGATCGACACTTCGGATCCGACGATTGGGGCGAGGATCATGAGCACAGCCTTCCCACCGAGAGCAAACAACTTCTACTGCTGGGGTCTAGGAAAGAGAGGCGAGGGGGTCCTGAAGACCACTCCAAGATAGGAAAGAAAGGCAGCCTCGACCAGCAGCAGGACAACGTCCATGATCAGCAGGACGACTCAGCTAGAGTCGGAAGTTCAGAGACTACGAGAACAGCAAGCTGCTCAGGCTGCCTCGCAGGCAGCCTATATTGCCTCGCATGCAGCCTTTAATGCCGCGCAGGCAGCCTATGTTGCCGAGATACATGCCATCCAACAGGCCCAGCAGCAGCAGATAGATGTTCTAGTACATGCAGGACTTTACAGCTGCCCAGCTTCAGGGACTTCCGCCTCCGCCCATGCCGCTACCCCAGCGGCCGCAACCTCCGCCGCAACCTCCGCAGCAGCCCCCAGAAGCGGATATTAATTTAGACGATATAGAATTTATGTAGTTGATGAATTATATACTTTTATATGCTTGTTGTTGGTTATATGGAATTGTTTTGATGTATTTTGCAGCTTGCTTGGAATGGTAATTCAGAAATTTCGGGGTTTTTTTTTCACTGGAATGGACTTATAGCCGACGAAAAAAGTCTTAATTTGTCAGCTAAAGTTTTTTTTTTTAAATAAGTTTTAACCGACGAAATATGCTTTAATTCGTCGGCTAAATCCCTATAAAGCCGACGAAATATACTATATTTCGTCGGCCATAGATGTTTTATATATTTTTATTACAACCTTTAGCCGACGAATATTTTAAATTATTCGTCGGCTAAAGTTTGGAAGATAACCGACGACAAAAAATGTCGTCGGCGAAGGTATGGACTATAGCCGACAAAAAATTTTGTCGGCTAAAGTATTTACTATAGCCGACGAAATAATGTCGTCGGCTAAAGTTTGGACTATAGCAGACGACATTATTTCGTCGGCTAAACTCTGGACAATAACCGACGAAATAATGTAGTCGGCTAAAGTCTGGACTATAGCAGACGACATTATTTCGTCGGCTAAAGTCTGGACTATAGCCGACGACTTCTACGTGTGTTGTCGGCTAAAGTCATCACAGACGACCCTTTCCCGACGACACTATAGCCGACGAAGGTTCGTCGGCTAAGATCTTAGCCGACTAATTTTTTTAATAGGCCGACGAAAACTTTTCGTCGGCTAAAGTACTTGTCCTGGTAGTGAATATACTCTGGAGCAATAGAAAGGCCACATTACTTACCAAGTTGGCAACACAGGCAGCTGTGTAAATACTTGTTATGTTGAAAAGGATGTCATATATTACTGTACAGAGCATCGCTCAAATCAGAGCCTGCCCAGGGTTGACCCTAAAGTTATCCTTGTTTGCTTATGTGGTCAAACAGATGGCAAGCATGAAAAATAATTTGTCAAGAACTATGGCACACATGATAACAGATAGACCATATGAAGTCACATACATCTCTCCATCTACCAAAGAGAAATACTGATTGGTTTAATGCTATTAGCTCATGAATACAGTTTATATGTTTGATATACAAGATGAGAACCGACCTTCATCTCTTTCTGTCTTCCTCCTGTTACTCCATAGAAGGCGAATTGGAGTACCGGCAAACCCAGCATCTGACTGCAGTTGCTTCTCCATATAGCGACGGTAAGTTTCAGGGAAAAGTTTTGCATCATTAACAAAGAACACAAATGTCGGTGGCCTTATAGCAGCCTGCAAATGGATAAAGTAAATACCCAGGTATTGCAATGTTCCAATTGAAAGATGGATATGTTAGTTATTTGATCACACGCAAGTTTAGATGCTTATTTTACTGCCAAATACAAAGGTAGTGTGCCCCTCTTCTTTTTCTTTGGTCTGACAACTGTGTATTAAAAGTTCATAGAACAGTCTGAACAGAATACGACTTCATCCATTAAAAGAACAAATCTCAAAAGCATATTCGCATCTATATCCAGAAGATTGTTAACAAAATGAATCCAGAATTAGAGACGAGAGCGCCTTTGGTCAAGAATCGAAACATAATAGAAACCTTATACATATACACCAAAACTGATAACATGATTGCTGTTTTTAGTGTAAAGAATGTACCTGGGTGCTGTAATATATACGTCCTCTTTTGCCACCTCGTGTCCTAGGTGGTGATTTAAAAGCTAGCGCCTCCTGTACTACTTGATTTACTACGGCAGTAGTAAGCCTTCTTGACCGTTCTCTCTCAACGGTGCTAGCAGCCATGATAATTCTAAACCAAGAAGACAGTAACATCATTAATTGGTAGCCTCTGACCAACAAATGTGAACTATTAAGAGCACTTCTAGGGGCTAAATTACTTGTCTTTAATGACTTGATCGAGGTGAAGTACGTGCGCTTGAATCACAAGATCTCATCCAAGGAGGAGCTAAAGGACAAGAAATACTGTAACTTCCATAACGTCTACAATCATGACACCAAAGATTATGTCAAGCTCCGCGACCAATTGCAGACTTGGTTGAACTCTGGTGCTTTGAAAATGAAGACGCCTGAAAGCTCAATCTCTCTGGTGGATGTAGACCTTTTTCCAGCCGTGGTCGGCATGGTTGAAGTGAACTGGAACGACCAGCTAGAGGAGAACACCTTGGACTTGTCTGAACACCCAAGGTGACTCTCCGCACATCGAAGCCAGCCAGCGGAGAGTCACCTTGGACTTGTCTGAACACCCAAAGGATGACAATCCGCGTAAAGCATCTAAGACAGGCCGCGAGGAGGACAATGTTGATACAGCTCGACCATCCCGCCAGTATACCTATAACGTCAACCTCGCACACGAGGTTCTAGACGACCTTATCGATGATGGACTTGTTACAGTGGTTGGGGCCCTACCTTACATCGAATGCAAGGAGGGTCGTGTGCGCTGCAAGTTCCATAATAGTTGGGGACACAGAATCCGCGAGTGCTACCAGCTTCGCGAACAAGTCTAGGACTGGCTCGACCTCAAGTTCATTCGCTTTGAAGAAAAAGGCGGATTCATGATCGCAACTGCTGACATTGCTTGGCCTCGCATCGGCCAGCACGTGATCACATTGGACATCTCTCCAAATGCAGGCCCGCGTGAACTGCCAGGACGAAACCGTAAGAGACCATCAAATAACTATACCGTGCTGGCCAAAACCAGAACGGGAACCATGACCTGGCAAGGTAGTTAGTCGCCAGACCGCAGCCCGATCGCCTTTCAAGGAAAGATAAGGGCAAAGCTATCATGCAGGACGATAAACCGTCCCCCGATGAGAATTTCCAACCCATGAGCCCCAAGACTCGCGAAGAGCTGGAACAGAGGATCAAGCGCCTCGAGATGTTCGTCCAATGACATTGGAGAGAAGAAGTACTTTCGTCTTCAGCTTCAAGTGAGATGGACATATCGGATTCCAATGGTGGGTACCAAGAAAACGAGGCTTCAAGCCCTCGTCAAGGTATCTTGACCGATCCTTACATTCCCCCGGCATCTAAATCGACAATCAAGGAGGGGATATGGTACATGCAACAAGGGGGCAGGTCAGTTACCATCACCAAATCCAGGAAGCGGAAGCTCCAGAAGAAATATGGCAGCATCCTGCGTGCCTTGCGAGCTATCGACGATGGCGTCTTCCGATCCTCGCAGCTCGCACAGAAGCCTGAAAGGATAAGGAGAGAAGCTAAAGGCAAATGTCTTTTGTCGCCTCACCGTACCACCAAGGCAGGATTCACGCCCTACAAGGAACATACCATCTCTAGAACCAGAAAGGAGAAGGGATCCACAGCCCTCTCGGCGCAGGCCAACACCAGAGTTTGACCGAAGAAGGGAACCACTAACTTCACCAAGGCGCAGGCATTCACCGGAGGTTGAACGAAGAAGGGAACCGCCTCCTCCAGTAAGGCGAAGGCTGTTCGCCACTTCAGAGCCTGAACCAAGGCGCGAGTTACCTCGATCATCACGACCCTAGGAGTCTCTTCACCAGGAACCTGAAGCAAGGAGGGAACCTCCACGATCACATGATTCCCGACCACAACCTGACCCGGAGCTGAAGGCCAAGAGGGAACCACGAGTCCCAGCCCCTCCTAGAGTAAGGAAAGCTGATAATGATAAGGTTCCTCTAGCAGCGGGTAAGCAGACAGCCGAGGACAAACAGTCCTCAACCAAACTCGTGTGGCGGCCACGGCAGCCGGAGACTGACACGCCACCAGTCGCTGATAATACTCCTGCTATCCCTAACTTTACCCAACAGATGGCTCGGCTTCTCCATGCAAACTCACCGGACAACGAAGCCCACTCTGAGCCTCACGTTCACTTAAATGAAGACCAAGAAGAAGGGCAAGAGGAATCATTCACCTGCAATATGGTTGAAGTTTCTGCATGGCCTAAGAACAAAGATGTCAACTCCGCGGAGAGCGCATTTGCAATACTTGAAGGCGAACATGGGATAGTTGAAGCTCCGCTGATCCCAGTCTGCGAGCAATTTTCTTTTCAGGTCGGGATGGTGTTTTTCATATCCGAAAGATATGCTCTCCCACCAAACATAAGATGCAACGCGGCGGATATTCCAGACAGTAGAGAAAATGTTTGCGACTTATCCCCGCCTTGCAGCAGCGAGATGGTTCCAGTCCTAGCGGAACCCGTGAATGCTCCACCATTGGAGGCAATAAGCAGCGTCATACGCATGCCGACTCTGACCTTCTCCACACCGACCCTAGACATGGCCACTCACATGAGGCCATTATACATTTCGGCTAAAGTTGAAGGGATTATGATCAATAAGGTCATGGTCGATACCGGAGCTGCGGTAAATGTCATAACCACCCGCACCATGGGACTCCTTGGTATTCCGCGCTCAATGATCCAAACCACGTCCTTGACAGTCAAGAACTTCATCGGACAAGTCTCTAGAACTTTAAGCTTGTTATTTCTACGAGTCAAGGTGGGCCCGGCATCACGGGTCTATACATTCTTCGTGGCTGAATGCTCCTCATCCTACAGCATGATTCTCGGCCGCGACTGGATCCATAGAAGTTTTTGCGTGCCTTCCTATATGCACCAAGAACTCATGGTTTGGGATACTGAGACATGTGAGGCGGTCCTCATTAATGCGGATCCGCGTCCTTTCTCCATCTCCGCCAACTTCAACGATGCCCGCTATTACAATACTGACTTAGGCCCGCTGGATGTTCAAGGCGTCGATTCTAAAGGCCCCCCTTATGGGGTCACGACCTCCAATTTAACGCAATGGGGACTCACCCATGCGAAAGACGACTTACAACGTCCTCATACCATCGCTGATCCCCTCCAACCCTCTAATGTTTAGTGCCTCAGAAGAGGCGCGCGAGGCTGGCGAGTCCTTGTGTGAAAAACTCCTTTCATACTAGGCAGAACGCGAAGCCTACGTGAAGGTTGCAATCATGAAATACGTAGATTAAATAGTGGATTATACCGATACTAAGGAAGAAGTTATTCAGATAGCTCCCGCCGCCTTGGACGACACACCACCTGAAGTCTGCGACCCCATCTCACAAGTCGATGTAGGGACTGCAGAGAAGCCCCTACTCATTTCCATTAGTGCTAAGCTAGCGGAGGAAGAACCTGAAGAACTGTTTGCCCTACTACACGAATATAGGGATTGCTTTGCCGAAAAGTATGAAGACATGCTCGGTTTGTCTCCAGACTTGGTTTGTCACCGGCTGCCTACTTATCCTGACAGATGCCAGTCCGTCAGGACGGTAGATTCATGCGAACTGAGACCCAGATCGTGGTCAAGAAAGAGATTGAAAACATGCATCGATCGGGTATCATTCGCGTGGTCAAGTACAACGAATGGCTATCCAATGTAGTTCTCGTTCGTAAGAAGAACCGTAAAATGCATGCCTGTGTTGACTATCGGGACCTCAACAACGCAACGCCAAAGGATATATACCCCATGCCCGTTGCTGACCTCCTCATTAATGCGGCTGCGGGGCATGAAGTGCTATCCTTTATGGACGGAATCAGTGGATACCACCAGATTCCTGTTGCCGAAGAAGATCGCCACAAGACCGCCTTCCGTTGCCCGGGGTTTGCAGGTGCGTTTGAATATGTTGTCATGCCTTTCGGACTCAAGAACGCGGGGGCAACATATCAGCGCGCCATGAACCTCATCTTTCATGATATCCTAGGCAAGTTGATTGAAGTCTACATAGACGACGTGGTGGTCAAAACCAAAACGCGGGAGACTCACATTGAGGACCTCCGACAGGTTTTCACGCAGATGCAACGACATAACCTGAAGATGAATCCCATCAAATATGTATTCTTCTCGAAAGCAGGTGACTTCCTAGGAATTCTGGTCCATCAAAGGGGCATCGAGATCCCTAAAGACAAGGTGCAAGCGGTAATAAACGTCTCACCTCCTACAACTAAGAAGGAGCTCCAACAACTGATCGGGCGAAGGTTCATTTCAAACGTGGCAGAGAAGGTTCAACCTTTTTCACCTCTCTTAAAGCTCCAGGGGGCAACCGAGTTCGTATGGGAACCACAACACCAAGAGGCTTTTGATCATATCAAGAACTACTTGACGAACCCGCAGGTATTGGTTCCCCCTCGCCCTGGCATTCCGCTTAAACTCTACATTGCCGCTGCTGACTTGTCCATTGGCGAACTCTTGGCACAAAACGATGAGAACGGGGTTGAACACGTCGTTTATTATCTTAGTAGGGTGTTAACTGATTGCGAGACGCACTACTCTCCAATGAAGAAGTTGTGTCTCGCCCTATTCTTTGCAGGTTGCAAGCTCCGCCACTACATGTTAGCCTTTACCACGGTGGTGATCGCTCAATCTGACCTCATCAAATACATGTTTTCCCGCCCTATATTATGGGGACGCATAGGTAAATGGATACTGGTTTTGTTTGAGTTCTCCTTGCAATATGTTCCGCAAAAAGCAGTCAAAGGACAAGCCATAATGGACTTCCTCGCTTATCACCCACCAACCGAGCTAACAGCGTTCCGCGAGATAGAGTTCGCTGCTATTTCCCTCACTCCATGGACTCTTTACTTTGATGGATCGCATACTGAACTCGCCGCAGGTGCCAGAATTGCTATTGAGAACCTTACAGGTGATCGTTTCTCTTACTCTTTCCTGCTAGATTTCAAATGTACAAATAACCAGGCGAAGTACAAGGTGCTCATTATTGGACTGGAGATTTTGCTGGACTTAAGGGTCCGCGAGGTTCAAGTCTTTGGCAACTCCTTATCGGCCGTCAACCAGTTGGTGGAGAAGTTCAAATGCTTAAGTTCGTCCATTGAGCCTTACCTGCGGAAAGCATTTGACTTATTGAATCGCTTCGATGACGTCCACATTAAGCACATTCCGCGCGAGTTAAACTTCGCGGTGAATGAGCTCGCACATATTGCCTCTGGCCTCAGCTTGCGAGACGGAGTGTGCGAACGGCTGCTTAAGGTCGAACGATGCACTCTTCCGTCTTTTATTGCTAGGGGCAATATCAGGTTGATTCTCCTAACGTCGCTGCCTTAGATCCTATCGATGAGGATTGGCGGTTACCATTCATCGCCTACCTCACAAACCCTCATGATGCCACTCATTCCCAGCAAATGCGGTTTCTCACCCTCAACTTTGTGTTGCGCAATGGCGTGCTCCGCCGGCGCGGTGAAGACGGTAATGACTTTCGTTACGTATATGGCAACGAGGAGAAGCGGTTGATGCGCGAGTTTCATTCCGGGGTTTGTGGTTCGCATCAGGCAGGCCCGAAGATGCGTTGGCTAATTCTTCGCCACGGCTACGATTGGCCTACCATTCTCAAGGACTGTATTACTTTCGTCAAAGGTTGTCAGGATTGCCAGTCTCACGAACCAGTGCAACATATTCCCAACATTCCGTTACAACCGATTATCAAGCCATGGCCAGGCCGAGGATGGGCGATAGACTTTGTAGGCATCATTCACCCCCATTCCTCTGAGCAGCACAAGTTCATCATTGTGGCCACCAATTTCTTTACAAAGTGGGTTGAAACCGAGCCACTCAAGGTTGCCTCCGCGACCTCGGTTCACAACTTTATCTTCTGCAACATTATCTCCCGCTTTGGTATTCCGGAGTGCATCGTGACAGACCGGGGGGGCAGCTTTCATGGATGATTTTGTAGTCACATTCCTTAGCGACTATGGTATCAAGCTCTTGCATTCAACCCCCTATTATGCACAGTCTATGGTCAGGCGGAGGCAATCAATAAGGTTATCCTCAGTATCTTTTGCAAGATGAAAGAGTTGAACCCCCGCATCTAGCATTTAGAGCTTTATCATACTTTATGGGCCTACCGGACTTCCAAGCGCGGTTTGACAGCTACTACCCCATATGCTCTCATGTTTGGCCATGACGTCGTCCTTCCTTTTGAGGTTCATGTCGCTTCACTTCGCATCCAGGAACAGCACCAATTGCTTGGTGACGATTACGTCCAAGCGATGTGGCAAGAACTTGAAGACCTCGACGAACACCGCATCACTACATTTAACAATCTCATCCTTGAGAAGCAGCGCATTGCACGTTCCTATGATAAAGTTACCCGCGGTCGGAGCTTTACTGAGGGCCAAGCAGTGTGGCGAGCCGTGTTACCATTGGGCGAGAAGACCGAAGGCCGCGGGAAGTGATCCGCGCGGTGGGAATGACCTTTCAGTATTCCTTGCATATTGCCCAAGGGGGCATACCATTTGTGCGACCTTGATGACACACTCCATCACAATCCTATCAATGGTCGTTTCTTAAAGCGTCATATCGCTGGCGTCTGGGAGCACGCAGATCCTTCACCTCCTGACCATGCGATCACTGTTCATAGTGCTCCGCGCCATCGCGCTAGCACTCCTCCGCCTCCCACTAGGGGGCAACCCGAGAGAGAAGTACGTCATTAATTCAAACCATTTTGTAAACGTGCAAAGTCTACCTAACAGACTAGTACAAGATTGAGGCATATTCCACATGCCCTATATTAAATTTTACATGCAATTTAGTCGTGCTAATTTTTTCATTTTCTCTCTTCATTTCATTATAAACATGCAAAGTCTAACCAACAAACTAGTACAAGATTGTGGCATATTCCAGAGGCCCTAAATAATAACATTTCATCTTTTTCCCCTTCTTACACTCTGATACAGGTTATATAAGCGGCTTTGCGGCTGAAGCCAACATATTTACAATGAATTTTGGCGACCCTATGGTTAAAAGCGTAGATATATGGAGGTTAGAAGCGCCTTGAGCTTTCAGATCGAGCGGTTCATTAGAATAGGGTCTCTCATGCTACCGCACAGATTTTGGGGGGTGCTTCAAGGACACTGGCAAATTCCCAGAAAACGAATGGATAAAGGGCCTCCGAAACCTCACGCGTGGATAGAGCAGCAGGCACAAGACAAAGGTGCCCAGTCCATTTGTTTTTTCAATTGAAGGTTTGGCCTAAGAGTGGATTTCGAAACTCACCTTCGGCCTAAGAGCAGACTTCGAAACTCATCGGAGCAAGCGATGAGCAGGAGAAATGGTGGCTTTGCTTTAAGCAAGGACAGAAACATGAATAGAAGAATGAGCAGAAGGGAAGAAGAAGCCATGGCGAGGGGGCATCAAGGCTTGATTTTTTGTTCCAACCCCGGCCAGTGGATTCTTTTATAGAAAGAAGGGACTGACTCTATTTGACATGTGTCTTGCGTACAGAGCTTTGCTCCAAGATTTAGGCTTTTGAGATAACGTGAATGCGTGATTCTACAGTGACTTCCTGCTTTCCAAGCAAACAGTTGCGTAGAGACCTTTACCCAATCTCAATGGAAGTCTTGTCACCTAGTAAAGAAGGTTCATACATGGGGCAACATGACGAGCGAAATGAAGTTCGACCAGAGTCTCTTAAGTTTCTTTTATAGCCTGTACATGCGGGGCGTCAAGGCTGGCGAGGTCCATTTCTCTCATTGGTTTGCCTCGCCAATCTTTTGTTCACCAGCAAGACGACTTGGTTCGCTTCGCCAATCTTGCATCAGGATACATGTCAAGCCCCGACCCATAATTTTTACATTTATTACTGGCATAGTGGTAATAAGAATTTTACCATGTTCGTCATTAAGTATAAAATATAATTGATTCCCAAAGAGGTGTAGGGGACGATTATTTTGTGGGATAATTCTAAGGAAGAAATTTTGACGACGGTAAAAAATGGTGATTTTTGCTAGTAAAAGGTAATTTTATTGGGGTATTATTTTGGGGTGTTGAATTTTGATTTTGGGAATAAGTTGGAGAGTGGACCGGGCCTTAGTTTTGGTAAAAGCCTGTTTTCTTTTTCTCTCTCTCTTCCACCCGGTTTTCCCTCTCTCCCCCGAGCCCGTTTCTGCCCGATCCTTCCGGCCGCCCGACCACCGCCGTCCAACCGCCCCAGACCACCGCGCCGGTCCTGATCTATCGGTCTCTGACCCAGCTGTCGTTCAAGACCGGTGGCAGCCTCCCTAGCGTCGCCGATCGGGAGAAAAGCCGCTCGAAAGCTTCGGCTGCCCGAAGCCTCTTTTCGCAGGAACTCTTTTCTCCGGCCGCCATAGCCAGCGAGCCGTAGCTCAAAAGGAAGCCCGTCTCCCGTGCTTCAATCCCTCCAAAGGGCTCGCTCCATCTCGAGCTAGGTAAGGAGAAATCGGTTTGTGAAATTTTAGGGCTTTATTGTGTGTTTGTGTTCGATTGGCTTGGTTAGGCTTAGAATTAGAGTTTGTGGTAGTTAGGAATGTTGTAGAGGAGGTTGAGAGGAAGATGCTGCCAAATTTTGGTGACCATCGGAGGTCGTCGGAGTTGGTCGCCGGCCGCCGCCGGCGCCGCGGCCAAGAAAATGTTTTTGGTGGGAAAAAATGTGAGGAGTTTAATGGAATAAGTTTTAGAATTTTTGGAGGAGTTTTGGATAGGTTGGAGAATTGTTAAAGTTTGGTATTTTTAGCGGATTATTAAGTTGGAATCCGGCCATTGGATTTTATTTGGTGGAAGGTGTTTTTGAGGATGTCGGTAAAATTTGGGGAGTTTTGAGGTTGGTAGTGGATTTAAGATTTTCGAGTGTTAGGCTTGGTTGAGCGCGTGAAACATATTTAGTTATGCATGTATTGTTGTAAGCGTCGGTATTTTATTTAAGGTTTTATTTATTTGGAACATGACGTGAGGAGGCTCGAGCGGAAGAGACCTCCGACCAACATCAGGTTTAGGCCTAACCTGTGAGTGGACCTTTGTTTTAAATATTGTGTTCGAAATGCTTTATCGTTTTGAATGATTTTTCTGTTGTTGGATATTTCCCGAAATTGAAAATTTCGGTGATTATACTCTTATATGAGAATAGTATGTATATGATTAAATGCTAGCTAGCTATACGTGATTTCCCCCATACCGAGGTACAATTCCGGTATGGCTGACGTGAGCGTTAGACGCGAGCGTCGTAGCCCTGTGTGACTTTCTAATTTCGTATTTAATTATTCAAAGATTTCGTACAAGGAGTAAGCACGTATATATTACCACTCGGCCGCTTTCCCCCAGCCTGAGGTACAATTCCAATGTGGGGTGATGTGAGCGTTAGACGCAAGCATAGTAGCTTCGTATGATATCTACTTTATTCAAGTTGTTCATATATATCGTACAAAGGGTTAGGCGAGTGTGCATACATACTATATATATAATATCCTGGCTTGAGAGGCAATTTCTTAAAGTTTGGGAGTCTAGCCAGGCTGGACCCCAGTTCAGAATTTTTCCAGTGAAGCTCTTGTTTTGCCGCTGATGAAGCGTTTTCTTGGAAAGCATTTTTTTGGGGAAATATTTATTTGTTGTCGGAATCGCTTTGTCCACTCACTCTGACGTGTTAAATATTTTCCCCAGGGCTCTTCGTTTTTAAAAATGCCCAGTCTGCAGAGTTCACGTGAGGTCTAGCAGGAGACGTCGAGGCATAGTCACCCATCTATCCGCTACATTTCGCCAGTAGGTTACCTGTTTAATCTACTAGGGGTTTGTTAGCTTTCACTGTATTTTATTTTATTTTTAGTAGCTCTGAATACTTTTAGAATTCTTCTGTGTAATTTATATTCTGGCTACTTTTGGGTTGTAGCGGAAGATTTATTTTGGAGTAAAAATGTCAGGACCTACCCCGAATTTTCCCCTTGAAACCCGGAATAAATCCTGCGGGACCTACCTCAAGGAAAATTCTATCAAATTTTTTGGTAAAACCTCCCTTGATAATGGGTAACCCTAACTGAAAGGAAAAAAAATCACCAAACCCAACTCAAATATTTTCCCAATAATATTCATGAAAAATAATCTCTCAACAACAATAAAGGAATCTTTTCAGCAGTCCTCACTACACATTAACCAACCCAAAATATTCAAAGCATCTACTAGAATGATAACTGAGAATAATAACATAGGTTAACTCGTAACCTATCACTACCACAGAAAAGGCATCAGACCACGGCCAAAAAACATCGTGTGATTGTTCAGATTACCGTTGTCTTTTTGCGTGCCGTCTGATGGATTGTAGAAACGTCGTTTGACTGCTGTCGACATCTGTCGACATCTGGGATGCCAACATATGTCGAAAGCGTATCGGCAGATTTTGTGTCTTGTGAAATATACTCACATCACACTTTTTACGAGTAACAGTTGTATGATCGTTTGTCATACCACGGTTGTTATTAAAACTATATTCTGATATAGACTCACAAGTCGTTTTTAAGCTTATGGCCTTTCGAAACCATTGTTTGTATATGACAGAAAAACGACTTCTGACTATATCATTGTGAATCAAAAATTGCTAAACTTAAGCCTATTCCAACCACGTTTTTTATTTTTCCATATGTCATCTGATTCAGTGCAATCAATACAGGAAATGCATATAAATCAAAAATGACCATATGAACAGTACCTAAATGGATTTGGATTACATAATATTGTACTTTCAAAAAAAGGATCAACTAAGAAACTCCAAAGACTACCATTGTATCCACAAAAGGAGCACACATTCAAGAAACTCTAACACCAAAATGCTTCTCCTGCAGTATTGTACTTCTACATTTAAACAACCCAAAACATATATATTTCCAACCTAGCTAGCTATATATATACTTTAGAGCTTCAGCAGATCCTTAATTGAGCCGCTTAATCAATCATATTCTTGAGCACATAACCAGCTAACTCGTCACGCACCTCATCAATCTTGACTTGCTCATAAGGACATGGTTTCCCAGTCCTAGAAGCCCACTGTAACAGTTTAAAACAACATGCATGTCACTTTGAAACTTGATTGACATTAAACTTGCAAACAATGGAATTGAAAATGGAAGATTTTAGTTACCTTATCTGCAAATGTCAGCTCTGTATCTAAGACAATATCCCTCATATATCTCATCACATAATAGCCGCATGATGTGGTATCGTTTTGTTCTGGGATTCCCTGAAGTAGACACACATACTCACCACATGCATCAGTCCACAATGTAGTTCTATTTTCATACTAATAATTATCAAAAGTCAAATAAATAGAAAACATACTCTCATGTTCTTCCAATTAATCTTCCTGCGTCCTTTTTTGTTGCGGTCAGAGTTAAAATTTGAAATGGCACTATAAGTATGTATAAACACACTAACATTAGACACCACAACTAACATATATATACAAAGTCAGCCTTGATTTGAGCCTCAATATCCTAAATAAACATACCAATATCAACAAACTTCCAGTGAGCAACTTACTTGTTCACAATTTCTTTCCATTGTCCTGAAACAACACGTCTTTTCAATGGATCCATATGATAGACGATCTCGTTGTCCGGATCAACCACATTTAACACCCAATGAGAACTACATATTCATAGACAATATTTTAGGGAAATATCCAGTCAATGGTTTGGTGTAATCATATGAATGACACAAGGTTTAATCATAAACATTTAACTTACCCTGGATTGTAAGGCAGCAAAAATATCTGATTTGGAGAAGCAGTTGTCATCCGATCTGTTAAGCTTTTGGTTCTCTCTTCTGCACTCCCACACCCATATTCACCAATAATTGACGGGTCAACAAAAGCAACCATGTCTAGCATTAAGTTTGCTTTTAATACATCGTGCAAGTACCTAAAGTACAAGGATCACACACAAATAACATACATTTTATATCAACAAAAGTGGTTAACAGCTTGGGTAAATATGGATAACTAGTATTGACCGGAGCAACTTAGAAAGAACAAACTTACATCATGTACACAACTATTAGGCCTCCTGATGCCGGTGTCAGTTTGGCAAGTCTCATCACATCCGAGCCCATCAGATAGCTTTTAGCACGATGACCAAATACATCCTCTTCTTTGTAGAAGCAAATGGAATCACGAACAACGAATCCTTCTTCTCCCCACTGACATAATTTCTTCACCGTGGCCGGCAGGTCTAAGTGGTGTAATTGCTGAAAATCAAATTTATCATCTTCCGACTCATTATGTTGTTGATACTTTCGCTTCGGACGTACTTTACCACTCGCCTTTTTCTACATCAATAAATAATACAATTAATAACATATAGGATAATCACCACAATGACTTATAGGTAAAATAATACTGAATATGTAGATATATGTATACCTTATTCTCATTGTAAATGATAAGGTTCTTTGGCCACATGACCCAGCTTCCCATTGCTTGCTTCACTGTCTTGATCTCGTCACCTACTGGAAATGGAATCAGAGCCTTCTCCTCTATTGCAGTATGAATAGATACACGCAACTTATCATCTCCCATAGCATACCCATGACAAACAGTTGATGGATCATCATTTGTACAGAAAGTTGCAAGAGCAACAAAATGGTCAGTTGAACCCAAGGCCAGCTTGCATTCCGTCTCCTCAGGGAATGCCTGTACCTATACCACACAAAAAAATAAAATAAACATATTGCAATGTTTTGATACGAAGCAATAAACAAGGTTAACTAATCCAAACAAGATTCACAAACAAGATTCACCAAACATATATATATATATATATATATATATATTTATACCATTGAAGACTCCACAGTTACGGTCATATCTACCAATTCTACAAGATTCACTGCATCATCTTCCAACAATGCTGATTGTGACTTCTTGACCTTTGAATTCTTCTTCTTCTTCTTCTTCTTCTTTAGTTTCTGAACAGTATCTCTCTCCATCTCAGCCAAGCAATTCGCCAATGCATCAGCCGTTATAGGTGTCTTCTGTTTTTTAGAAGGTCCAATTGATTCTTCCACAGCGTGTGAGCAACTTGCTTGGCCGGATGTGTGCTCATTCCCTACACTTTTGGGCCGTACCACCGGCAGGACTGCAGCTACACCTTTCAACCTCTCATTAAGTTTGTTTTCCAACATTTCATCAATTCTAGCAGACCAATATGCATCCTGAGCAGCCTTAATCTTTTCCGTCTCTTCTTTTAATATCTTTTCCCTTATCTCTTCCGTCAACTTTTCCTTCTCTTCGGCCACTATCTTCTCCCTCTCTTCAGCCACTATCTTCTCCCTCTCTTCAGCCGCTATCTTCTCCTTCAACCGCTCCTCCATCTTCTTTTGCTCCTCAAACATAATTTGCCTCACACTTAGTCTAGTTGACTGAGTGACACTTTGTTTTCTGCGTTTTGGGAGACTGAAGTACTGATTTGGGCAAGCAACATAACCACCCACGCCTCTAACTCTCCCAGTGTGATCCGGGGTCTTCAATGCTGCAGTGAGCACATCAACAGCTCCTTCTTGGGTAAATTCTCCATTGCGTTGCTTTTCCCTAAGCTCTTCCTGCCATAAGTAAAATTAATGTAAATCATTACATCTCTAGATATATACAAAAGTATGAAAGTAAATACAAAATCCACAAGGTATGCACAAAAGTATAAAGTTAACATACAATTCTCTCATTGACAATCATCAATGCTTCATCTCTAAATTCCCCATTTTTGCCTTGATGCCCTTTGATCCATAGCAAAGTTCTATCGATATCTTCCTCCGGTATGCCCATTTTGATCTATTTACCAAAATAAACATATCAGTTATACATGTCAGCAATATGATATATATACCTTAAACATATTTTTGGACACTTGTACTAACCAGCTCGCATTTCAAACCTCTATATCCCTTACGGGACATACGGTGATTATATTGGTTTTGCAAACGCCTTTCCCTCTGCTTCTCATGCTTCTCCTGCAATTCATTCAGATAAATAAGCACACATACTAATATTGTAACATTGAGAAATGTAGCTAACAGTCCACTGAAACAGCTTACCAAAAATTCAGGAGTTAACCTTGACTTCACAAAGTCCTTCCAAACATCAAGAGTAATAAACCTATAGTCATCTGGGGGAAACTTGAAAGACTCAGGATCATCTATATAGGGCAACACATATTGACAAGTCAGTCTACTCTTAAATTCCCTCCATTTACTTCCAGCAGATTTAATCACCATTTTCCTCTCACTAGGTTGTAAATCAAATGATTCCTATATTCATGAAAATAAACACAAGCAGTCATTAGTAAGAACACATCACCTGCATCTTGCTCAAAAATATCCATAATAAATAACAAACACTTACCAGAATGGTGTCCCAAATAGTGTTCTTAAGCAACTTGCCTACTTTGGGCCAAGATTCTATATTTATTGGTACTTTAGTTCTCGCCAAAACACCGGTGTAGGATTGCAAATTTGACCCGTTTGCTTCCAAAGGATCTCCATGCTGATCTAACTCGACTTCAAGGGGGTCCTTCAGAACTTGAGCCTTTGTTAAACTTGCCATTGTCACAGTGTGACGCTTTAGCAGCTTTAGCCCTCCAGTACATCCATCATCCACCACCGCGGCTTTTTTGTTTCTTTTCTTCTTTCTTTTACTAATACATGTGGCAGAACTATTTGTTGCAGATGATTTTCCCTTAGACTTTGAACACTTCGACTTCCTTACT
This sequence comes from Fragaria x ananassa, assembly GCA_034370585.1. NCBI lineage: Eukaryota > Viridiplantae > Streptophyta > Magnoliopsida > Rosales > Rosaceae > Fragaria > Fragaria x ananassa. The sequence goes on from CP139772.1 coordinate 26,138,779, forward strand.
TCCAGCGACTTTAATTTCTTCTTCTTCTTAGTTGGTGTTGAGACAGCCTCTGATCGCACCATGATCTACACACATACAAACTTAATTAGCAATAATCCAAATCATTATAATTGTAAGACAACACAATAATATGGTCAATCACAGACAAACGAATCATTCATCATCCAGTAAAATAACTTCAATATAACGCTAGATTTAATCACCATTGACACGAAAAACATGAATAAAAACAATCAAACATTAAGAGTCACATTACAATTAAGCTCTCATGATTCATCAAAGCTTTTCTACTATTCATTAAGCAAAATACCCTCATTCTCTGCTCTAACATAACCTATTTCTCCCTCCCCTTTCTCAACAGATGGCATTCTATCAGTACAGGACTGGTGATCACAAGGAGTGTCCCCTGCTTCTTCACCATAAACCAGGTCATCGTAATCCCTTTGTGGGCCCCTAAGAGCAACTGACCACATAGGATCTATAGGGTCTTGCACATAAAAAATCTGATGGACAGATGTAGCTATAGCAAATTTATCCTTCAGGTGGCCTTTCCTATTCAGATTCACTAAAGTGAAACCAAGGTCGTCTACTTTGACACCCTTTGAACTCTCAGCCCAATCACACTTGAAGAGGGGAAACATGAATCGAGTATAATCCATCTCCCAAATTTCATCTACCACGCCGTAGAAGCTCAACTTGCAAACTTTTGGGTTTTTGTCCCTCGCACTAGCAACAACCATAGTATCAGCCTCTAGGTAAACACCACTATTCTGACAAGCTCGAACATCGTCAAGCAACTTTGTATAAAACTGAACTCCGTCAACTATGTAACTGCTGAATTTTGCTACTTCATGGCATGGTCCAGCTGCAATCCATCTGACTGTTTCAGATATGTTGTTTTCAGGTATCATAAGTTGTTCCTCCACCTGCACATGTTAATTATAATAATGTGATATCTATATGGATAACCATTACAATATATACTAATGAAATGCATAATACCCATGACTTACTCGTTTCTTCACCCAATCTGCAAATGTTTTATTTTGTTCATCTTTAAGCCACTTCTTATTCTTTTTGAACGTGGGAAAAGTTACCTTCAAGTATTCCATATGCTCACTGCCACAAAGTACATAAATACCAGAAGCCTAGTTACAACTCAGTTCATTTGAAGTGAACTTTAATTAATATAAAAGTTAAAAAGCTTAAACGGAATAAATAGGGAGACTTACAGGAAGTAGCTACTGAACTCTTCAGTGTTTTGGAGAACACAAAGATGTGCTTGCTTAAACTCACCACCGTAGATGCTGGATATTTTAGCACCAGAGGTACGCCTGCAATCCTTAGAGCGTTGTTTTGGAATTCCAATGGTTTTATCTGACAATAAGCGTTCAGCTAAAAATTCAACAGCTTCTTCTGCAATATAATTCTCTGCTATACAACCCTCAGGCCGAGCTCTGTTGCGGACATAACCCTTGCAAACTTTCATGTATCTTTCAAAAGGAAACATCCACCGATAGAAAACTGGACCACATAGTTCAATTTCTCTAACTAGGTGTATAGTCAAGTGTACCATTATGTCAAAGAATGAAGGAGGAAAATACTTCTCAAGCAAGCACAAGGTCTCAACAATATCACTTTGAATTTTGGGCAACTTAGAAACCTCAAATGATTTGCTGCAAATCTCTGTAAAGAACAGACACAATCTAATAACAGCAACCCTAACTGGTTTGTCTAATACAGCCCTTAATGCAACAAGAAGGAGTTGTTGCATTAACACATGGCAATCATGAGACTTCATCCCATTAAGCCGTAGGTCATCCATTGAAACCAGATTATGAACATTAGAACTGTAGTTTTGAGGAACCTTCATGCAATAAAAACAACCACAAACTGATTTCTTCTCATCTAAGGTCAGGTTCCAACTCGCCAATGGCAAACGAGTTTTTTTTGGACCATCAAGATTAGGTGCAAGTTCAGTTCTAATACCCATCTCAACTAGATCCAAACGGGCCTTGATCCCGTCTTTTGTTTTTCCTGGAACATTTAACAGTGTCCCTAGAAGACTATCACATACATTCTTTTCAATATGCATCACATCTAGACAATGGCGAACATGAAGGAATTTCCAGTATTCAAGTTCAAAAAAAATCGACTTCTTCTTCCCACAAGGCTTGCTTTCATCCTCATCACCCTTGTAAGGAGGACGGGGATTTTTCTTCCCAAATGGCCAAACCAACACTTCTTTCTCCATCCTTTTCAGAATTTCTTCTCCAGTCAATGGAACCGGAGCAGTTTCATATTCTTGCTGGTTATCGAAAGCAGCACGTTGCCTTCGATAAGGATGGTATCTTTCCTTCCACCTTCTATGCCGCAAATAAATCAACTTCTGACTATGTTTCAGCCTCTTTGGTAATGTCTTTTCAACACAAATTGGGCATGCATTATACCCTTTCACGATGCTGCCAGACAAGTTACCATAAGCTGGGAAGTCATTGATTGTCCAAAACAGTGCAGCCCTGAGGGTAAAGTACTCATTCCTGCTTGCATCATAGACTCCATGTACTCCCTCCCAAAGAACCTTCAAATCATCGATTAATGGTTCTAAGTAGACATCAATGTCATTTCCAGGTTGTTTAGGCCCGGAAATCAACATCGTTAACAACATGTATTTTCTCTTCATACAGAGCCAAGGAGGAAGATTGTAGGTAACAAGAATGACTGGCCAACAACTGTATTTACTACTTAAAGAACTATGAGGGTTGAAGCCATCTGAGGATAGTGCAAGCCTTAGGTTTCTAGGCTCTGAACCAAACTCAGGCCACTTCTCGTAAACTGATTTCCAAGTCAAGGCATCTGCCGGATGACGGATTAACCCATCCTTCTTTCTGCTAGTGGCATGCCAAGTCAAACTACTAGCTGTAGTTGTAGACTGAAACATTTTCTTGAACCTGGGAATGGGTGGGAAGTACCAGAGTACCTTAGCGGGTACACCTTCTATCGGGTTTCCATTTTTTCCTAGTTTATACCTAGAGATGTTACATGTAGGACACACCACATCTTCTGCATATTTTTTTCTATACAAAATGCAATCATTAGGGCAAGCATGTATTTTCTTATACTCCATCCCTAACTTCCCTAGAGTCTTCTTTGCCATGTAAAGAGTTTGCGGGATTTCATTACCCTGGGGAAGATACTTCCGAAAGGCCTTCAGCACATCGGAATAAGCAGAATCACTTATTGCATGTTTCGCTTTCCAGTTATACAAATCCACAAGACAATCCAACTTTGTGAATTGTACACAATCAGGATACAATGGCTTATTTGCCTCCTCGACAAATGCATTAAACTCATTATACTGAGCCTCAAACTCACCCTCATCATCTGAACTATCCGTCAACTCTATATTAAAATCTACCTCATCATTCACAGATTCATATTCAGATTCAGACGAACCTGAGTATGAATCTTCACTACTATCAAAACTATCATTTGCTTTCTCCCCATGCCACTTCCAAATCTTGTAAGTTTCCATAAACTTATTAAAATACAGATGAGTCCTAATAACAGAGACCGAATAGCTATCCATATTCCCACATTTTGTACATGGACAAGGAAGGTTATCATCAGGATGTTTCGCATTATCTAAAGCAAACTTCAAGAACTTTTTCACCCCTAATTCATAAGCTAGAGATCTTTTATCAGCATGCATCCAAGACCTATCATCCATCTAAGCACACAAAACAACAACAAAGAGAATATATATCATAATGCTTTTCAACAACACATGCAAACAACAATACATCAACAAAAGCAAAGCATTAACCCAAAACCCAGAAAAAAAACGAATAAAACCAGAAAACCCAAAACTCAAATCAATAACATAGAACCCAGAAAGCAATAACATAGAACCCGATTCACAACAGACTAGATACCCAAAACCCAAATCTGAAAACCCTGCAATTACCTTGAGAGAAACAATCTTCAGAAAATCTTAATCGAAATCGTATTGTAGTCCAAGTCACCTGCATCAAAATCGAAACATTCAAAGAAAGGCTAGGGCTTATGAGAGATGAAATCAAAATCAAAATCAATTTATGAGAGACGAATATAAAGAGAGGCTAGGGCTTACCGACTCTGAGATGAATCCAAACAGAGGCTGGGGCTCGACAAGCTTCGTCGTCCTCTCCGACGGTTGAGAGGTGTTTGGGTTTTTGAGAGGTAGACGAGGATGCGGGTGTTTTGGGTTTTCGCTCAAGAGTTGTCGAGAGCTGTCGAGAGGATGCGGGTGTTTGGTTTTTGGGTTTTGTGAGTGTGTGCGTGTATAGTGTGGGTGTTTGGTTTTTCAGTTTCTCTTTTTTTTTTTTTGTCTAAGTGTTGGCATATGGGGGGGGGGGGGGGCGGGGGAGAATTTAATTTTAGACTGAAAATATGTGGGGGGAAGGTGCGGCAGATTGAATGCGCCAATCAATGGCATTCATTTCGACACCAAATCACACAACATAAAACCTATAAATGTGGTCTGATACCCGAAATTTTAAGTTTTGGCATTGCCTCCATCAAAGTTCATGTTCCCTGTCTAAGTTTGGGGCTAAATTTGGGGAGAAAGTTGGAGGGAAATATTGGCGGACATGGTTTTGCTGCAAAAACATGCGCTCACACCACATTTTTATTACAAAACGTCGTATCATTCTTACATGTTGGGCACCTTGCAAGCTGGGCTCAAATTTTTACACATTCACATGACGATTTATTCGAAAACTGACATCTAAAAAGTTAAAAATCAGTCACACGACGGTTTATTGTTATACGTCGTCTGATAGGCGTTGTTTAAAGCTGTTTTTGTAGTAGTGTATATGGGAAAACTGAATGCAGTAGGAATTTATAACAAGCCTCCTATCCTCGCCGAACCGAACTTTGCAGACTGGGCATTTAAAACGAAAGGCCCAGCGAGAAGCATTTAAAAACGTTAGAGTGAGTGGACAAAATAAAGCAAAAAATATATGGAGCAATGAAGTCAAATCTATGCTCTCCTAACATTTCCATAAATATTCAAAATTAAAATGACTAACCAATCCCATTGGTTCTCATTTATTAAATATTTCACCATAACGATGAGTCTCCCAGGCTAGGGTCTGAGCTTCCCAGGCTATAGTAGCGTCCCACGCTAGGCGCACTACTCACATATAGTGAGCAGCCGCTAATAATGGCTAGCTAACATATATATATATATATATATATAAATACTGATCGGTTGCCTCCCAGGCTATAATAGCGTCCCACGGTAGGCGCACTACTCACTTATAGTGAGTAGCCGCTAAATAATGTTTAGCTAGCAAGAATGATCATAAATCAACCCTTTATGGTGAAAAGAAAATAGCAAATTTTCGGAAAGTCATTTTCCGAAAATAATTATAAAAATCACTTGACATGTCTCACATGTCAATTAAAATGCTCAAGAGAGTTCCCAAAATTCAACGGAACTCTTTACTCCAAATGCCTTTGAAAATTTAATAAACTTTATTGCATGCACGACATTTAAATCAAGGGTCCACTCAAAGTGCTCGGCTAAGCCTGTCGACGACCCGAAGCTTCTGCTGAATGATCCTCCTCACGGCCTGGACAAAAATAATATTAATTCTCGAACTGAAATAAAACTTCAATAAATGACCCATAAAAATTTAAGGGCTTAAAATTATCTTCTCCCTTGTCCAACTTTCCATCCTTAATCCTATAAGACTCAAAATTCACCACCATCCCCGATGACCAAAATTTAACCTTAAACAAATTTTAAATCCGGCTAACCCGAAAATCGGCACTCCAAATTAAATACCGTCAAATTCCTTAACCATCGAAAAAATCTTAAACCTTATCAAAACTCCTCCAAAAATTATAAAACTCATTCCATACTACTCCTCATCAAAATCTCTACAAAAAATATTTTCCCGGCAGCGGCGGGCGGCAGCCGTTTTCCGGCAACCTCCAATGTTTCTCAAATTTTGACAGAATAATCCTCTCAACATACCCAATAACTTTCATAACTAGCACTTAGTCCAATTCCGAGGCTAACTAGGGCAATCGAGCTAAAATATTCTAAAATCCCTAAAACTTCCAATTATACAAAACACCATAACGAGATCGAAATAGACCGATTCTTTTGGAGGGATTACTCACCTTGATGAGGGCTACAAAATGAGCCAAAAATCACGACCTATGGTGACCGGAGGACGGAGCTCCGGCGAAATAACGATCGGCGATTCCGACGGCTTTTCTCCTCTCCGGCGGCACTACCGGCTTGGATGGTTGGCCGGGGAGAGAGAGGAGATGGCGGGGGTCCTTTCTGGGCCGGTGCGGCAGTCCGTCAATGGCGGGACGACGACGGGCGACGGCGACGCTTTCCGGCGGGCACGGGTTCGGGAGCTCGGGGAAGAAGAGAGAGAGAAGAGAAGAAAAGAAAGAGAAGAGAGACTGGGCTCGGGCTGCCTCCCTGCCCGGTCTATTTAAAACCCCTACACAAAAATACCCAACACAGAAATATACCCCTTTTTACCATCTCCAAACTTTACCAATAAATTCATAACTTTACCATGCTAACTCCGAATTTAACGCATAGCATGTCTACGAACTCGTAACGATGTCCTCTACAACTTTTATGCAGAAAGTTTTCTCAAATTCCCAACGGAATAAAAAGTCAACTTTAAAGTCCTTAACAGTAAACGATTAATTAATACGGTAAAAGACCAAAATAATACCGGAATAAATAACGGTAAAATAACTTAAGGACTGGGGTGTGACAAAAAAGGTGGTTCTTAAATTCTTATAAGTTAGGGTTATCCATTTTCGAGGGAGGTTTTCCTAGTCTTCGGTAAATTTTCCTTGGAGGTGGTCCCCGCATGACTCATCTCGGGTTTCGGGATGAAATTCGGGGTGGATCCTGACAATAAATACTTGCTCGTTACGCAGTGAGTAAGGCATTCCTTGAGCCAAGCTATCTCTTGGGTTAGAGGGTGCGCGCGAATTAAAACATTGGTTCCCTTCAGCGAAATGAAGGTCGTGATGGTGCCAAAAGTGTTAGCATCTTCCAAATCTAGAATTGTTGGGACTTGTTCAACAAGGCCTTTTCGCTTAGTCTCAAATCTCAAGGCCTAAGGGGCAATGTTTGAGCCAAATGACATTTTTGTCCACGTAATAATACTTTACTGGGCTGTAAAATATCCATGTGAATATTAGTTACGTCTCTTGTCCACGTCACAACCGGCAACCCAATATCTTTAAGTTTACAAATAAATGGCAGCCAATAAGCCCACGTGAACTGATTTACAAGGACTTTGCGCGGAACTCATAGCTCGCTCGCGAAATTACGCTTAGGCGAAGCAGAATATTTCAAGGCATGCTGGTGAACTGGCGAACTTGTTCGCGTTGGAGACTTCGCGAAAAGCCATAGGCGAAGTCCACGCGCACCACATTAATCGTTGAAGACTTTTACAATCCTTGTGACTTTTATTAGTTAAAAAGCCTTCTTTTGGCCCGCGAGCTAGAAAGGCCCGTGAGATGGTTTGAGTCCGCGGCTCGTGCAAGATTAGTTTTCTACATGGACTGTGACACTCTGCGGGATAAGATTGCTCATAATTCTAATTCGCATAGGAGTCTATAATTGAGCAACACAGTGGCAGTGTCCTATGCGGAGTGTGCGAACTGGACATGTGTCATAAGATGGTTGGTCCGCGCGGGTGGAACAGTGCCCTTGTGCTATTATGTTGCAGAGTCCGACTTGGATTTTATGATTATCTTTCTTCTACCGCAAGTCGAGCTCCACTATATAAAGGGCTCTAGGGTTTACAGAAAAGCTCTCTCTCGACAATTACTCAAACAAACACAATACAAAATCTTTCAACCTAGTTGAAACCTCCAGTGCTCCCAGGAGCTTTGCGTCCGCTTCCCAGTTGAAGCTGCAAACCCCCCCCTCCCCCCACACAATCTCTCTCAACAAACAATACAAATAAACTGCAACTCAGTTCCCTTCGAGCTACCTCGAAACCCTAAACCTAAGTGTGTCACCGCCTTAGTTTCAGAGCCCTCTTGGACTCACCCATAATCCCTCTGATCTCCCTTTGTTGCTCTGCTCGCGATATACCTTGAGTATTGATCGCCTTGTGCTCGTAAATTCCTCATCTGAGATGACACCTGGAACCCCCCCCCCCCCCCCCGCTTGCTCAAGAAGTCAAGATCTCGCAACCATTCTTTCCTCGTCCGCGAGGTGGCACGCCCACAACAAACCCTCTCTTTTTGTTCGCTATCTACCTCTCTACTTCCTAACGAGAGGATCGTAGTCAAAACAATGCAAAACGAGAAAACTAGTTTTTAGGAATTCTAAATGCTCAAATTCAATTAAATTCCATTATATTTTCCCTCATCCAAACACACTCTAGAAGATCAAAATGTTATAATTTCAGAGACTATTGGCTAGAGTAATTTTGAAAATTTTTTTTTTAATTTTATCTTTTATATGGAGTGATATATTTTTTCCCCTTTCTCCGAATGAAGGGCTAGCGGGGCACTCAAACTCAAATACTAAATTTTCGTTGGCATCGAGAATAGGAGAGGAGTCGCTTTGAAAACCAATCCGCTTTTTCCATTCATTCAGGAAAATTTTGGCTTTTTTGTAGTCCTTTTTTTATAGAAAAAAAAAACACTAAATTGATGTGCCACTAGAATACCCATAATTTACAGAGTCAAATGTTAAGGTAAAACTGTATCTGGAGGAGCACACTCCTCCCAATTATATGAATTATCTAACTTATGACCACCGTTTGTAATGGTGTTAGCCACAAAGTTCGCTTCTCTTGAAAACATATTTGAAGATGATGAACTCGAAAGAGCTTCAAAAAGATTTAATATCTTGATAGAGTTTGAACAATCTCAACGGAGGTGCGGAGATGTCATTAATGACATCAATCACGAGCTACCTCTACCTTTTTAAAAAACCTCTTCTTTTTGCATCAATGAGGCCGTTACGAAGGGCTCGGGCTTCATCTACAGGAACTGTCAATTGAACCAAAAGCAGGTGCAACGAGGGGGTTTCCAAACCGCGTGCCGCTGAGCTACTTTTAAGTCTTAACATATCCATCGAAATTTAATTTAACCTTATCATTAGGGGGTGGAGACCACATAATCATCTAATCATTCACATTATTTGATTCAGTACTCCTAGCTGTGCAAAGATTCGCCGTATTCTGGAGGTGGCTCATTGTAGCAACAAGAGTCGATCTAGGATTAGGAAGCTTGCCGAGAAATATGGTCTCATTTTTGGTTTTCCAAACCTGCCAACAAATTGTGATTAATTTCTCAAATAAACTTTAGTCATAAGGATTTTCAATAAACCAGTTATGAATAGATTTAAAATAGCCTACATTCCAACATATAGGGGGTGACGTGTTGGAGTTGGTCCATAGATCTTTTGTGAACATGCAATAACCAAACAAATGATCAATACTTTCATTATCCTCATTGCATAAAACACAATACCAAACCGGGAGAGTCCATCTCGAGTTTTCAGTCTCCTAACCAGCCAAAAGAATTAATTTTTGGTTGGAGGTTCAAGGCCTAAAGCTTTTTATCAGCTCAATTTGTTTATGTATTTAACCATCTTGAAGTTGTAGCCAAGTAACCCATTTTATACTATATTTTCCATGCTGAGCAAGACCCCAGATGCACTCATCTGCATTGGCTTTTTTGTAGTCGTTAATGACCAACAAATAGAAAGAAAAAAAATTGGTAACTAATTAGTGATTAATCTTTGAGTGGATACCAACTGGTTTTATACAATTTGTTGGTAGAACAATCAGCGGGATTTTAGAAGTTTTGATAGCGCCTGCATTTCTAAAATTGGCATTGCCAGCTCTAGTTCTAATCTAGTCTAAATGACAGAGGAAAAAAGTGCAGACACCCTAAGATAGGCTTTGTGTTTGAACTCTCATAGCTTTCAATATGAGCACAATACCATGTAAGATTTCTCTTCGCACCCTGATGTAATGTTTAAACTTGGTATAGATATGACTGCAACTTCATCAAGAGCTATGCATACAGTCAAAAATAGATGTCACTGCTCTCCTTGTACGTTAAGGAAGAGCATATATATGATATGTTGGTGCACCATTTATGACAAAAACAATAACTGCAAAGCTTAAATAGACTTATAAATTAATGTATTGAAACTTATTTAGTCCTAATAGTATAAAGCAGTAATCGTTTCGGTCCATGTACTTCTAGTTTAATCTCAAAGGTGCTTGAAATCACCATTTTTAATCCAAAATGTCCATTTCGTCTATTCTTTTATAAGTAGGATAAGGTGACAGTAATATATCACCAGTTCAATATCATGTCAGCTGATAAATATTTTAACTGACAATAATGCCCCCAGCATTTTTACCACTCATCTTTCAATATTAGTACCTGCTTCTACTAATTGATTAATATGAAAGACAAAACATAGTATAATGATGACGACCCAGTTCTGCTTTCCCATAACCTCTTCTCTTCTCTTCTCATACATTCACAGTTTCACACATATTCTCTCTCTTTTCAGAATTTTCCTTTTTCTTTCTTTTTTCACCTAATCAATTAGGATAATGAAGCTTCAAAAAGTGCGATTGAAGATGATGAAAGTAGATGAAACAAAGAGGGTCTCCGATTGAACTTGTATGAATAAGAGATGGAAGAGGAAGAACTGTACGGCGTAGCCGCGTAGATGGAAGTCTGTTAGGGTATGCACCCTAATTGAAGGAAGAAGAACTAAAATTACAGTAAAGAAAGAAATTAAAACTCAGATAATTCATTCACACCAACAGAATGGGTTTGAGAGCTACATATAGTCCGATCCAGCTATCCACACAGGACACGTGTCTAGCATGAAGCGGTGGAAACTAACACCACCCTAACAAAATTAATCAGACTAATTAAACAAGCTTAAGACTTAAGTAGTCATGTGAGCTTCTGTTACATATGCCTTCTCCTTCTTACTACAGATAAGCTAAATATAGATAATTCCCTAACAATCCATCCCTCTGCAATTCAAGCTTGTCCTCAAGCTGAAGTAGTAGTGGTGGAAAAGTCTGGAAAACGAGCAATTATGTCATTTGCCTCCTCCCATGTAGCTTCTTCCTCTGTAGCTCCCAGCCACTGAATGAGCCACTTGATCACTGCTGAATTGCCTTTCTTAAACATTCTGCGCGCAAGAATTTTTCCAGGATACCATCTTGGATTATGGGGATCCACATCTGGAGGTACATGAGCTGAGATCACAATAGCATCACCCACTTTCTTTTTAAGCAAGGAAACATGAAATACAAGATGTATTCTTGCAGAGACTGGTAGCTTTAACTTATTAGCCACACTCCCTATTTTCTCTTCCACCTGAAAGGGCCCATAGTATCGAGGAGAAAGCTTGTGAAATTTTCTTTTAGCTACACTCTGCTGTTTATAAGGCTGCAGTTTCAAGTATACCCAATCTCCAACCTGAAACACTCTCTCCACATGCTTCATATCATATTGCATCTTCATTCTAGCTTGGGCCACTTGCAAGTTTCTCTTTAATACCGCCAACAGCGCATCTCTGGTCCTCCACTGCTGATCCACAGACTCAACCACAGTTGATCCAGGAATGTATGATTTAATTGCAGGAGGTTCATAACCATATAATGCCTGAAAAGGTGTCATGCCAATAGCTGAGTGATGAGCAGTATTATACCAGAATTCTGCCCAAGGTAGAGCATCCACCCATGCTGTAGGTTTTTCTCCCACCACACACCTCAAGTAATGCTCCAATATCCTGTTAAGATTCTCAGTTTGACCATCAGTTTGGGGATGGTAAGCTGAGCTTTTATGCAGGGCTGTGCCTGGAGCTTTAAAAATTCCACTCCAGAAAGCACTTAAGAACACAGGGTCCCTGTCCGAGATTATTGAATCAGCCGAGGTTGGCAGTCCCTCCACAAAATCCATTGATATGCATTTCCAAGCTTGAGCAGGTATTTCATTAGGTTGCAACAACCCTGGAGGGTTAGTAGCCTCATAGGGATTCCTCTGGCAGGTGTCACATTCAGCAACATAAACCTTGACATCATGGTGTAGTCCAGTCCAACAAAAAAATCTGTTGACTCTCTTATAAGTTCTATGTCTCCCTGCATGACCTCCACAATACCCATCATGAAATTCTGCAATAATCATGGTTCCCTGAGAAGTTGTCTCCCCCTGCAACTTATAATCTCTACTGTTCACACAAAACCTCATGACCATTTGCTCAAAATTCCAAATTATGTCACCTAGGGACTTCAACCATTTTGTGCCCAAAACAATTTCACAACCAGATACAGGCAACACATAATAATCAGTAGTGAAATTATATTGTTGTAGTTGGAGTTGGAGAGTAGCCTCACCTTTAGTCTGCACTTTTTCCCCAGAAGCAAGTAATACATTGAGAGGAGAAAATTGTTCAACCATAATTTTACTGCCCTTAAGTAACTGTGGATGTATAAAATTATGGGTAGCTCCAGAATCAACAAGCACATGCACCACTCTATTATTAAACACTCCCTTGAGCTGCATTGTATCGGAAGTACCTCCTCCCATAATTTGCAGTCGGATTAGTGGCTCGTCTAAGTCTAATGGAGCAACTGGGGGTACCTCTGTCTGCACAGTAACCACTCCAAGTTCCTGAACTTCGTCGTCAGTTGGAACTATCTCCATGCACATCAACTGACCCTTCCTTCTACAATTATGACCCTTAGTATACTCTTTGTCACAGAAGTAGCATTGATTGCGAGCTCTCCTAGCCTCAAACTCAGCATCCGACATGCGCACTTTCACATTTTGGGAGGCCACTGTTGGATTTGGATGGTTAGTTGTTAAGGTATAAGGCTTGGAGTTATATATGGTGTTAGAACCAGAAGTAGCTGCAACAGGTTTAAACAAGGAACTAGAGGCGGATGACTTAAGGTTCACACACTTATAGAGCCCTTTTTGGCCTTCATTTCGAGTCTCATACGCTCGAGCTAATTCACAAGCTTCATAAAGGGTTTTTGGCTTTAAGGCATGCACATTCCACCTTATTTCTTCTCGCAGGCCACCAACAAAAAATGATACCAGCAATTCTGGAGAAAATCCCGGAGCTCGACGTGATAACTTAGTGAACTCATCCATATAGTTATCCACTGAACCAGTTTGGTTCATTCTAGCTAAAGCAGCTTGATACTCAGACCTGTTATAACAACTGAATTCCCTCATAAGTAAATCAGACAAACCCTGCCAAGTGTTTGGAAACTCATGGCGAAACATATACCACCTATCTGCAGCCTTATCCGAAATATGCATTGTAGCAATTGATAGCTTGCGCTCTTCAGGTATCTGGTAAAACTCAAAATATTGATCAGCCTTATTCAACCATTCTATAGGATCTCCCCCACTGAATGTTTGAAATTCTAACCTCATTTGCTTCATGGTTGGTAAATTATGGTTATGTGGGCCAGTAGGTGATGGGGGTGGTGACAAATGTTGGCTGGTGAAAAATTGGTTGTTGTGATTTGGGAAGTTTGTGTGAGACTGATGTAGCTGGGAAGCAGTGGTGTTAACATTTGACATTTGAGTCATATGAGGAGCTGTGGAAGGATATTGTGAGGATGTGATAAATGAATGAGAATTATTTTGAAAACTGAATGAAGTAGATGGATGTGGACCAGAGTAACTCATCGAGAATGGGTTTAGATTAGCAGGACAACTACCCCCTGCATACATGGGTTTTGGAATATTTTGGTGCACATTAAAAATCGGAAAATTAGAATTTCCTAGCTGCTGTGATTCTCTCCCACTCTGTTGAGCAAATTGAGAAGCTGTGCCCCCAAAAATATGAGAGTTTGGAACCGTGGTAAATGTCTGTGCAGCATGAGAAAAATTGCGCAAACCCTCAACCTGTAACTTGGGCTTATTTCGAACACATCCACCAACATTAGACAGCCCTAAATCATCAGTAAATTGCTGTTGAGAACAAACGTTAGAGTTGTTACCCTCAGATCTGGCCATGGTTGAAGAAGAGGCTGAAAATGGAGGAATGGTTCCAAAACGTACAGATCCATTTGCTTGAGCAATAACTGTGCTCCCCGTGAAGGTGTGAGGCTGAATAGGAGGGTCCTTAGGCGTGAACACTCCCATCTGCTTAAGCTCAGCAAGAAGTTGCAGCTGGAAGGTAGCCAAGGACGAGTTCAGCGACTCCTGTAGCTTGGCCTCCAAAGAAACCTCCATGGATTCCAACCGAGCGCTGGTGGCCTCGCGGTGAGCTTGCAGCTCATCCTCCAAATGAAATAACTCCCCAGAAACAATTGGTTCGTCCGTGGAGGGTGGTTTCCCAGCCCCCTTCGATTTCCCCGCCATGGATCAGAGGCTCTTGATACCACTTGTTAGGGTATGCACCCTAATTGAAGGAAGAAGAACTAAAATTACAGTAAAGAAAGAAATTAAAACTCAGATAATTCATTCACACCAACAGAATGGGTTTGAGAGCTACATATAGTCCGATCCAGCTATCCACACAGGACACGTGTCTAGCATGAAGCGGTGGAAACTAACACCACCCTAACAAAATTAATCAGACTAATTAAACAAGCTTAAGACTTAAGTAGTCATGTGAGCTTCTGTTACATATGCCTTCTCCTTCTTACTACAGATAAGCTAAATATAGATAATTCCCTAACAAAGTCCGACTCGTAATCCCCAGACCCAATCCCACATAATCGAATTCTTTTTTTGACTGGTTCCAGAGAATTTTGACGTTGGGGATTTGGGGTCCTCGATCTTGTGAACTAGTTTTCTTAGAGAAACTGTAAGTCTTCATTATATTTTTTTCTGGGTATAATCTTAGAAGTTGATTATGTTCTCATCTCATCTCAAATGAAGCTCTGTACCCTTTTTGAAAATTTTCTTTTCGAATATCTGATTTGCAGCTCCTGGGTTTCCAAAACTCTAACTTACATATGCGCAATTGTATTACTCTCATTTTCCTAATTCTATATGAAATCCTCGAATCCGCCTCTGATCTCAATTTCCTAAAACCCATTTCAATTTGGAAAGCCCCAATTCTGGGTATACAACTTTATAACATCAAAAATCCGAAATTTGATGAGTTGCTTTTTATGAATCGTTTTTTTTTTAACTTATCACTGATAAAGTAGTATGGGGTTCACATCCAAAACCAATTGGCTATGGGTGGAGTGGGCCAAACCCTTATAAACCCACAGGCAAGGTCCCATATTCCCGATGTGGGATATATATCTCAACACGCCCCCGCACGTGTGGCAAATCTTCAAGCCTAACACGTGGACAACATTTGGGTGACGTGGAGTTCGTGTGGCCATTAGGCTTCACACGTGGACGTGGGTAACCCGCTCTGATACCATGATAAAGTAGTATGGGGTTCACATCCAAAATCAATTGGCTATGGGTGGAGTGGCCCAAACCCTTATAAACCCACAGGTAAGGTCTCATATTCCCGATGTGGGATATATATCTCAACAATCACTTTGGAGAGAGAGAGAGAGAGAGAAAGAGTCTCTCTGGGTCGGAGACTCGGAGCTGAGGAGAGAGAAACCGACGAAGATGAAGAACGGAGACAATAAAGAAAAAAAAAGCCTGAAAGATGAGGGTATTCAGTTTGGGGTTTTTAATATTTTGAGTGACATGGCGCTGAGACGGCTAGTCACTAACTGCCACATAATCATACTAACGGAAGAATAAACGGAATGGACTTTTCGGATTAAAATTTGTGATTTTATGGACCTTTGGTATTGAATAAACGGATTACAAAGTAATAATGCAAGGATTATATAATATTTTATTTTAAATTAATCTTACAATCACAATTAAGTTGCTTATGGTAGTATAAGAAAATAGGGATGTCACGCAGAGAATTGTGTCTAAACCAACAATTTATGACTCGATCTACAACTATAAACCTAATCTGTATAGTCAAAAATAATTGATCGGCAAACGACTCTAAACTATTCCAAACTCGACGAAAATTTGTAGACACGAACTAGACTTACTAAGCTAACTACTGACAAAGTTTCACGATTTTTGGGGTTGAAGTGCTATGCTAAATAAATTCAACAAAACAGAGGACAGAAGACCTACAAAAATAAAAGAATGTTTTAGGGTTTTGAAATAGACAAGTTAAACAATAGTTAGTGTTTCTGCGTGATCATGTAGACCTTGTAGAAACTCTTTCGCGTTATCTGTTATTGGCTGTGTTGACTTCTTACCTGCAAAAAGAGGCCGACCAGGACTTTCCAGTCTTTCTCTCTCCGATGATTAAGTCAGATATATGGTAGGTATAGTATTAAATGCTAGGAGATGTATTTTACCATTTTGGTTGACTTTGACATTGTATTTATAGCCTCACGTTGACTTCAACATTGCCTATTATTCGATGTGGGACAAATATACTGCTGAGTTTTGCTTATTTGATCTCTTGTGGAGAATCTCCCTCCCGGCCTAGTCTGCTGTAGCCTTCAAGATAAGGCATGTTCATGCTGGGTTTCATAGCATCGCGGGCTAGATGAGGTATTTATCGACTACCAATTACAAGTCCCCCCAAGTTCCCGTTCAAGACACGTCTTGAGTGGGGACTTGAAGAAATGACCCGTGATGCCGATTTACCGACGGGTACCCGATCCTAGTCGCCCCAAGTTCGTACTCAGGACATGGTTGAACGGGTTGTTGTTGCAATGGAAGGTAGCGAGCCGTTCCATGTCAAGTGTTGTTGCTCGAGTGCGGGGTATTATCTCTACGTGGGTTATTAGGCCACTATTCTCCGTGTGAAGGGAATGATACGAACTACCCAACTCCCACTCTCCAGGAGCTGTACAAGGGACTTACAGTTCCCAAGGCTTAGTTGTTTCAACCTTGCTTCCCGGTGATACGTTTCCGGGGTTGTATGCATGTCTTCTAGTTCGTGTGCATGCTTCCCGTAGGTTCTTGCTCGGGAATAGGAATCTCAAGTAACAGTTGTTCCTTCCCGTTAGTTTATATCCATGAATCGAGATTTTCCTAAGCAGTTATTGTATGCTTCCTCCCGATGACATAACCGAGACTTACAATTTTCCTGCTATCTTGGCCATTTAGTTAGAACATATGGCAACAAGGTGTTTCTCCAATATAATGCCCAAGTGTTGCGATCTCGGCAAAATGCATGCGAGATGGATCTCGTGCCTGAGTGTTATGATCTTAGCGACAGTAACGCGAGATAGGTTAGATTCATAGTCCACATTGGCGAGCCCGATATATTGGGTTTACAAGTGATGACCCGTCAACAGAAGCATGCGAGTTAGTCGGTAAAGCTCGCATGGGTCTAGGAGTTTGCCGGCGAACTGCGCAGAAGCCTTCGTGGACTGAAATTATCAGGCGAGTTGAGGAGTTCTCTTCATGCATAAAGACTAAAATTATCAAGCGAGTTGAGGAGTTCGCTTCACGCACAAGGAATGAAATTACCAGGCGAGCTGAGGAGTTCGCACATATCAAAACAGTGACCTGAGTCGCATGCAAGCTGTACGCATGAGAAGGTGCGTGACATAACGATGGAGTATACTCCTTGAGTGGTATACTGTTTCGTGTAGACAAAAGGGGGACTCGTCCGCGAGGTGGCACTAGAGCCCTCCGCTTTTCTAGAAGTTCAATATCAGCGGATTCATCATTCCGCGTCCGCGCGGTGACACACCCTGCACCCTTTCGGTGGATTACCTATCCCGCTTGGTGTTATTCAAGATCTTAACAACTTGTCTCCTAGTGGAAAGCCGTTCTCGGTGGATTGCCCCGACGGTTTAAGATAACTTGCACGTGTTTGGATTTGTTCCCGGTGACATATCCGGGACTCACCTTTTCTCCGGGTTCTAATACATCCCTGCTGGCTTAATTGATGGGTCTGCGTACTCCCTCGGGAGCTCGAAGACTGCTGACAAGTTCTACCGGTCCCGGAGAATTTGGTACGGGGCCTCGGGCAGTGGCATTGAGTTGGTAGCCTGGGTAGGCAATGGTCTGTCAGAGTATTAATTACATGTCCGCCAGGTGGTGCTGTAAGGGGGGGGGGGTGAAAGGACGTGCATTTAATGCATGTCATTTCACTCTTCTCTTCTTTGAGAAGTTACCTCATAGTGGGGCACGTGTCACGATCCTACGATGGGTCGCAACGGATCCAATTTCCTCGTTTGCAGTAAATGAGTTTGGGGGGAAAACCGAGGCGTCTTTTCCCTCGCTTCATATATATGCTCAGTCCCCCTACTCAGAAACTCTTATGTGCTTTTGCTTCATTCCTCTTCTATTCTCTGTCTCTACTCTGTGTCTTCTTTCATTTTCTCTGTTTCCTTCTGTTTTCTTTTACTTTCTGTCAAAGCAAAGATCGGAGAGGGTGTCTGCAAAGCCAAGTTCATAGAAGAGGAATCTTGCAAAAGGAGGGAGTTATGTTTCCCTGCCACTGTAGATTTTTCGATTGCGAGGTGTTCTCCATTTCCTGCTCCGGCGTGTCTCCGGCCTTCATTATTTGGTGAGTTTCCCTTCCCTGGCGTTTTGTTATTACTGGAGCAAATCTTATACGGTGAGTAGATCATATTACTTCTAGGTGTAGGTTTCGAGTTTCTGGGTTTGTTGCGAGTTTCTGCCGTGTTTGGATGGGTAGTGTTAAACCTCCCGGCGGCGGTGTGCGATGGTAGGCATCTAATAGCCCTTAGGGTTTTTATAGGGTTAAATGGAGTCTAGGGCTACCGATGCCAGCGTCTCTTGTTCATCTAGGCGGGCTCTCGCTGATGATGATGAAAGAATGGAAGAGTACCTGCAACGAGCAACTCGTAAAAATGCCGCGCGGGCGAAATCTCATTCCGGGTCCTCATGTTCGAGTCCCGAGTATCATGTGTTTGAAGCGATCCCGATCACACACGCCCTTCACCGTCTGGAGGACGGCAGGGTATGCGATGAGCCTATTTGCAGTTTCACGCCCGAGGAGATTGAGCAGTTCATGGAGTAGTGGGACATTCCCTCCGATATCCCTATGCGCGGCTTGCATCCGGGAGAACTGGCGTGCGCTCCCCAAGACAACTACGTAGCAGTGCACGATAACATGTTCAGAAACGGGTTCTATGTACCACTACCCCAATACGTGCAGTACATGCTTAGCATGCTGCAACTGGCTCTCGGCCAGGTCCTGCCAAATCAGTAGTGGCAACTCCTAGGACTCAGATGCTTGTATAGTTTGTCGAACATGGAATGGCCCACGATCAACGAGTTTCGCACGCTCTACAGATTGTCATATTCGAAGAAGGCGGGGAGCTCCGGGTGTGTAGGCTTTACCGCACGGGACTACGAGTCAGTCATCGCCGACCTCCCTTCTTCGATGAACAAGGAGTGGAGAGCGAAGGTAGTCTTGGTGGGAGGCCCGTGGCAACAAAAAACGAGACGGCATACGGTTCCCAACTATTTCTGGGCCATTGGGGATCAGGGCTACTCGCTGACAACAGTCGAGCGGGAGCGTATTGCGTGGATTTATGCTATGTGGCCCCACGAGGAAGACCGTAACTCGTACCACTTGACGCGGTGGGCCATTCTTACATATTGCAAGATGGGTAGACTACCCGGTGGGTTCATCTTTGCTTCTGCTTTAAATTTTGAGTCCTTGTTATGCTCAGTTGAATTAATACTTTGTCTTTGGTTTGCAGGAAAAATCCCTAGGCGCGTTCCTCATCCGAACCACCTGCTTAACATGGAGAAGGATCAAGACCTCCTATCAAAGCTACTAGCCACAGGGGACTTGGCCTCCCTCACCGAGGTGGATTTGGATACACACTCGGTATGCGTCCTTGACAAGCAAAAGGTGCTTGAAGTTCCTGATGAAGTCTATAGGTCAACGACAACTCCGCCGGTACCTCCTCCCGCTATCTCCTGAACCATGGTGAATCTAGGTGAGAAGAAAAAACGCCACCACCATTCGAAGAAAGGTCAGGGCGCTCTGGGTCATCGGTTGGGTCATTACCCAATGTCCTAGGCCCAAGGATCGGGTCCTGACCTTGCTGTCGTAATGTCAGGCGACTCACTGCTTGTATACTTGGTTGTGTAGACTAGCCCTGTCCCTTTTCTCCTCGATGAGATCCATGTTTAGCTGGAGCTGTCACATCCCAGGACCCACTCCGCCGTAACACGATATTGTCCGCTTTGGGCCCACCGGCCCTCACGGTTTTGTTTCCGGCAGCTCAGGAGCAGCTTCCCAGTAGGTCACCCATCCTGGGATTGCTCTAGCATCAACATGCTTAACCTCGGAGTACCCATCCCCTCCGAAGCCGCTGAGCCACCAAAAGGCCTCGCGTTAGATTGGAGGTGGGCATGTACATATACAGCACATAACCCCTCTCCGTTGGCCGATGTGGGATATTACAGGAGCCCCTCTGCATTGGTTTTCTCATCGTATCCCTCAACTCTTCCAGTTGGCACGGTCAGCTCGATTGGAATGACAACTTATGTGCCAAAGGCCAGACTAAAAGGGGTCTTTCTCGTTGACTCCGTTGCGGTAGTTATGATGGCCCATAAAGCTTCCAGGAGCATTTGCGTCCATAACCCTTTGGCGTCATCCAATTTCTTCTTCAGCAGTTTCTTGACGATCTTGTTGATAGCTTCCACTTGCCCATTGATCTTTGGATGAGCTACCAATGCGAACATCATCCAGGTTCCCATGTCCTTGGCGAACTCGATGAGTTTCGGGTGATTGAACTAGGTACCATTGTCGGTTATTATAGTTTTCAGGACACCGAACCTGCAGTAGATGTTCTTCGTAAGGAAACTCATCACACTGTCAGTGATTATTCGACTTAGCGGTTCTGCTTCAACCCACTTAGTGTAGTAATCCACTGCCACAATGACATATTTGTATTGTCCGGGAGCAATGAGAAATTTCCCGATCAAATCTAGTCCCCACTGCGCGAAAGGCCACAAAGACATCAGGATCGAGAGTGCATTAGATGGAGAATGGACCTTGTTAGCGTGTTGGTGGCATTTGTGGCATCTCGTTGATATCTGGTCTGCCATCTTCCCCATATTGGGACAAAAATACCCTGTTGGGAACTCATCCGAGATACAAATCAGCTCCGTTTCTTCAACGGATCCTGGCCTCTCGGCCTCGGTTCCCTTTGTTGCGGCATTGACTCTGGGATCCTCATAGGCATCCATCGTGAGCTTCCTCGGGCTCCCGAAGGCTAATACTTCTGCTCTTCTCCTACCATTATCTCGATCGATGGCGTAGCATCCTCTTATGGCCAACTGATCGCCCTGGATGGTAACTATACATGCCGGGGATGGCAGCTTCATCATCAGCATGTGACCGGCAATGAATGCCTTAACTTTCCACAGGGCCGGTCTCCCCAGTATATATCCTGTTGTATGATGAATCACAGTCGACGATTATGAAGTCTACCCCCGTTCTCAACGTGTTCCCCTCTATACTCTACATGATCACGGGAATATGATCAGAGCCGAGTGGTTGCACCACGTCCCTGAAGAAGCTTATCAGTGGCTCATTAACCTGTGTGAGCTTACTGCTCCCCCTCTCCAACGCTCGTCATACATTCATAAACAACACATTCACGGATGCCCCGGTGTCAATCAGGATCTTCTTGCAAAGATAATTATCCAACTGCGCAGTGATCAGGAATGGGTCCTCGTGAGGCTGCCTGGTCTCTTGCTCTTCTTCTTCCTCAAATGTCACTGATTTCCACCTCATGTTGACATTCTGATTGTTACAGCTTCCAAAAGCGAATATCTCTCGCCCTTCCTTGAACCCGGGGCATTGTTTCTTGGCTTTGTTACTCCTCTGGCCTATCCGTGCCCCCCCCTCCCGAATTGTGTTAATTGTCCCGTACACGGAAACATCTGCCACCTGCCGCTGACCCGACACATACTGTTGGAGCTTTCCTGCTTTTAGCTGGCTTTTGATCATTTTTTTTAGCTCTACACAATTGTTTATCGCATGCGTGGCTTCCCCGTGGTATCCGCAATACTTCCCGGTATCCTCCCAGGTCAATCGGGATGGAGGAAACTTCCTGGTCGCGGGTCCCAAGATTGCGCCCTTGTCCTCGTTCCACACGACCTCAGGAGTTGCTGTTAGTGCGGTGAAGTTTTCCCTAGCCACTGGAATTGTTGCTTTAAACCCACCATCCTGATAACTCCTTTTGTCTTTCCCTTGCGGACCTCCCATCTGCTTGGTTTGCTTCATGCCTCCCTCCTTAAACCTTTTGCTATGAGTGAAAGTTTGTCCCTCTTGATCCCTTTTTCATATTCTTATTTCTTGGATTGTTTGTCCATGTGATTCGGACCTCCTATCTTCCTTTCTCTTGCCCGCGTACTGATCTCCGTATGTGTCATGGTCTGCTAGAGCATGTCTAATCGCCATCTCTATTAGCTCATCGTAACCCAGGGGGTTTTCGATTCTTACCACGTACAAGAACTTCCCGGGCAACAGGGCTTGAACAAAATCTTCTTCCGCCACCTTCTTGTCGAAACTCCTGACCTTGGCCATGGCCCCCTGCAACCGATTTACGAAGGCTTTTAGCCCCTCACCGTGCCCTTGCTTTACCTTGAACAGTTGGGCGGTATTCTGCCCGTCCGTACGCAATATGAAACAGTTCACAAATCTGTCCGCCAGTTTCCTAAAGAAATCTATCGAGCCGGCCGGGAGCTCATAGAACCAGCTCAGTGCCTCACCCACAGCGTCTCCTGGAACATATTGCAACACGCGGCGTCCGAGTAACCCTTCGTGTTGGTATGAGATTTGAAACTGTCGAGGAGGAGATGCGGGTCCCCTTTACCCCCGTAGTTCAATTTAAGAGGTTTTGCTGCATGAGAACTCAAGTTCTGCGTGATGGTCCTCGTGAATTGTCCCCCTCTCTCTTGGAATCTCATGTTGGGCGGGTTGTGTGCCGCCTGTCTTTCCGCTTCGTCCACCCTCGTGGTCAAGTTCACCACACTATCCTGCATGGCTATCAAGGCCGCCTCTACTCCCGTTCTCTCCAGCACCCTTTCTTCGACGGGGGTTGAGAGCGGTGGCAGGCCTTCTCTCTCCACGCTTTCTGGGAACAGGTTGGCCCCGACATGGACCGTTCTGCGGGTTACCGTTGGCGGTGTTATCGGTGATCCTCCGCCCTCGCCCTGCGTCTCTCGGAGGGTGGCGGCCGCCCGCTCAATTGCCTCGTCACTCTCTAATCTTCGCGACAACGCGTCCATTATCGTTGTGTTATCTCTCTCCAACTTCTTCTCCCAAGTTTCTGTTTCTAGATGATCACGCGTCCTTTCTCTCTCCATGCGTGCCATGTTCGCCCTCAACCTTTCAACCATATCCTCCATTTCTTCCTGCGTGAAGTCGCACATCGTTTAGTCCGGGGTCTTTTCCAGGTCATTCCATGCAAGCGTACATTCCAGTCTCTCCCCCGATCCTCCCCTCCGAGCAATAGTTCCCGGCGTCCTATCCCCACTGAGGCCGCTGTGGCCTCCTGTCATTACCCTGCTCCCATCTTCTACTTCATTTGACTCTGCCATCGAGACTCTAGCTTTTCGTAAGATTTCCCACAGACGGCGCCAATTGTTTCTGCGTGATCCCGTAGACCTTATAGAAACTCTTTCGTGTTATCTGTCCTTGGATGTATTGACTTCTTATCTGCAAAAGGAGGCCGACCAAGACTTTCTGGTCTTTCTCTCTCCGATGATTAAGTCAGATATACGGTAGGTATAATATTAAATGATAGGAGATGTATCTTACCATTTTGGTTGACTTTGACATTGTATTTATAGCCATGTGTTGACTTCAACATTGTTTGTTATTCGATGTGGGACAAATATACTGCTGAGTTTTCCTTATTTGATCTTTTGTGGAGAATCTCCCTCCCAACCCAGTCTGCTGTAGCCTTCAAGATGAGGCATGTTCGTGCTGGGCTTCATAACATTGCAGGTCAAAGGAGGTATTTATCGACTACCAATTACAGTTAGCTAGGAACAACCATACACCACTAGAATATATTTCACCAAAGATTTGTTAACCTATATGTTCTTATTCAATTGAATGTCTTTACCCAAGCTAAGCCAATGATATGTTGAACTTAACTTATCAACCTTTCTTACTTTGTATGTTAAGAGAATGATGTTTTCAACTTAACTTAGCTTCTAACATGGAACCTAGAGTGATGTTCTCGCATAGCTCTCACATAGAAGTCATTAAAATCAAAAATATTATGAATAAAGCTAGGCAATTTTGGTACTAATGTTGCCCTAATTTACCTAGATGTCAATTCATATATATGAGGCTCAATCACTCATGTGCTACTCTAGATAATATGTTTGAGATGATGATCAAAACACAAAATCATAGCAATAAAACCCTAGCATGCTTACGACGTTTGCAACCATAATAAACGAAACCAGAATTGATCAATGAGAAACCAATGAATCAACAAACATTCAATATCCAGGAAACTATAAAATCAACGCCAAAATCTTGGTTTACACATGTCTAGTTAATTATCAAAGACTACTAGAAAGACATAGGGAAAATAAAATAAAACATCAAGAGGGGAAGAGAAGAGGATGGCGGCAATTGACTGATCTTGTGCGTCCTAAAGATCCCTAGAATGATGTCAAGTCGTCATTTTATATGAGTCTTCAAAGCCTTTGAGATTTTATTCTTCAATTAAAACTCCAATATTCCGTATTTATAACTTCCAAAATCGACTCAATTTAAAATTCCTCCAATATTATTCAATCACCTTGATTTTTCTTTTTTTTTTCTTTTTCTTTGCTCCAAAAACCTATTAAATATAAAATATAAGTAAATAAATCCTAATAACAAGAATCTAGCCAAATAAATAAGTGAATTTGATATATAAATATAGACAAATATGCACCTATCAATAACCTCAAAGAGCTATATGTTACCGCTGTGACCACAAAGAAATTCATTGTTTTTGGATGCCATCCACAATTTCACAGAAAATCATACGATCCAGCTCCATTTCCCTGTTACCAACGGGAATTTGAGCTTCTACTGCATCACCTCCGCTCACTGTTCCATATGATTTAGGCTTCCTGATTTTGTTGAATATTGAAATCAAGTAATAACAATGAGGTCCATCCAACAGGTGTTTAGGCACTACACTCAACCAAACTGGGAAATTAAATATAATCCCAATTGGATTGACGACATAATTCAGTTAAAAGATAATTTTGATTGCTTTGACAGATTTGACAAAAGGATTTGAAAATGATGAAGACGAAATGAAATGACTGAATCTGCTGCAGTGGTACGAAAAAGGAGTGCTCGGAAAAAGTGCTAATGATGCGCTACAATACTACCAGATTGGAAAAATCCAAAGATGAAGACAACAGATGTTCAACGCTTCTTCGAGAAATACTTGTTTTTCTGTGCAAGTCATGTTATCCATGCAATTGAAATTGATGTTCCCGAAAATATATTCTACTTGATTTTTACAAATTCCATAACCCTTTGAGTTTGTTCTGAGAAGCATGTAGTTTTTGACTTTTTTCTCTTACAAGTGATTCAAATATAGCAAGTTAAAAGAAAAAAAAAAATCATATATTACATTTCTGCATGACGAGAGAAATAATCAACCCAATGAGCATTTCTTTTTGCAAAACAAGGAGTAGCATTTCTAGTTGATGATCTCTCCCTCTTCTTCCTCAGGTCTCTCTATTACCTCTTCATCTTCAACGTGAACATCATTGTAAGAAGAATCTATATAATCATTGTTATTCAGAATTTCAACCATGGACTTGTCAGGTCCTCCATAGGCACCTTTCCCGGCAACTGAAGACAACTCTTCAACCACATCTTCCTCCACCACACTTTCTTTAACTACCACAGTAGGAAATTTCAAAGGTTTGTCAGGAATATCTTTTAAAAAAGAGTTTGTCACCATGAACCTAAACACCTGCCATAAGCGACTTTTATCTCTCTTGATATCTGAACTAAGAAGCTTCTGCAGTAAGGTTGGCTCCCTTTTGCAGAATGAAGGGTCATTAGATGAATCCTTCTGACTTGATCTTTGCCTCTTTGCAAACCGGTCCTTCTTATCAAATCTGTCTCTCTTACCAAATTTGTTTTGACAATTGTTTTTCCATGACCTATTCTCCTCTCTTCTATTCCCTTGTTTTTCTGAGTCTGATAGGTAGTGAGATGGTATCTCAGCGACTTCAAGTCCCATCTCAGCCTGCTTTGTAAGAATTTCCTTGAGTTGCTGCAACAAAGTTTTTCAATATTTACTGAATGTAATATACCTTTCTTGATGATAACAAAAGGTAGATGAAATTCGTTCAAACAATTACCAATCAGAAAACATAGTTAGATTTATACCAGTGAGGGACTGAACTGAACATAAATTTTATGGACTAAATTTACTGTTACACACCTAGTTCGATCATTGACCAAAATTAGATTGTATCAGACGTAAGCAAAAGGTGGTAAAGATATGGTTACACAGTACACCGCTTTGTGAAACAAGTATATTTAGGTTGAATCTTGTTCGGTTGAAATAAGATATTGTTAGGAAATCCAGGTCACCCTCCAAATTCCCTAGCCCTAGACCGAAACCGAATGAAGACAATGACCAAAAACAATGTAACACGAACACAAGATATTTAACAAGGTTCAGTCAAATCCACATGACCTATCTCCTCGGGTGATGATGATGGATCCACTAAACAAGAATAAGATTACAACTGAAGAACAATTCGGTTCTTCCACCCTCAAATAACCTCTCTCCTCACACTCTAGACTCTCAGCACGGAGAACTCTCAAAAACATCCGATCTCCCATAGCTTGCAACTCTCAAGATCAAAACTCTCAATTGATCTAATCACACCACACCTAAAACTATGCCTCTAAGGTCCTATTTATAGACTCACTCTTAGTCCGACTTACATTAGGATTTAAAATCATAGCAAGAATCCTAAACCTTTACTCCTACAGGATAAACTCCAAGAATCCTTAGAATAACTTACCCAAAGCCTACAGAAGTAAGACTCCAAAACAGACAAGGAGTCAATTTTGAGCCGCAACCCTAATAGATATATAGTAGATAAAAAAATAGCAAGAGACAAGTAATAGAAGGGCAACAATCTATAATAACTAGGTTTTGCATAAATCAGAACATATCCTGGTTTAGAAGCCATAGTTTGATTAGGAAGGTAGGTGCCCTCCTTAAAGGCCCAAGACCCAACCTATTCGCCCAGCTATAAAACATAGCCACATAGGAGAGAGTTGCCAGTTGTATTGAAAACTTAAAACGAAAAGTAGATTTTTCAGAATAGACCAAGAGATGCAAGTTACCAAAAGTACATATAGGCGTCTGTTGCTACTGAGAGTATCTGAGCATAGAAAAAACCTCTCTTGAAGTTCTACAAGGTCTTAATCTTATTTCACATTGGCGAGTATTGAACTTCAGAACTATCATGGTCTGAACCCATTTCTCATTCTCCTTCGTTAAATGGGCAATTCAAAGGAGACAGAAGATTTATATGAATAAGAAGGCTAGTTTCCGTAAACCAAACAGAGACGTGGTGGAAACTACATGTTTAAGTCGTGCCTCGGGTATTATCCCGTAAGTTCTCCTCTATCTATATTCTTCCCTAGCTCTTTGCTTTTTCGAGAATATTAAAGCAGCCTTATAACCTCTCTATGCAGCAAAAGTATTTGTTTTCAATGCATGACCATCATCCTAAACCCACCTTAATCCTACACAATATTCATAACCGTCCCGCATCACAACCTCTAGTATCAAGATGTTTAAACCGTATAAAGACAGGGTACTAATAACAATCAGCCAAGATATTTTGAATTCCAACTTTTCAGCCATGAAAAGATAAGAAGATTTTTCTTTCTTTTACTACTTCAACCCAAGTTCATGTCACCTTAACAAATAAACTTTATCACTTGAACATCCTGATCACAATACCCTGCTAGCTCTACAGAATCTAAACTACCAGCAATCTTGATGTTAGACAAACACCATGACCACACAACTAACCAGCATAGCAGCCTCAAAGAATTATCATGACCCCATTCATCTTACATAGTGAAAACAAGGATACAGTTGTATGGACATGAGCTAAATTTTAGGATTAATACACAACTTCATATGCAATGATCTATTCTAGTAAAACAGTATTTGAGACCAGTGAGCAGTTTATTGACAGGCAGAAGTACTAAGTTATTTTAAGGGCCTAATTAGGATGGACTAATGGATAAGCCCGATGGAATAAAATTATTAGATGTGATATGCCATGAGCCCATTCACTACCTCTTCTAACTAAATAATAGGGGGCGGATCAACGGTATCCTAATTTATAGTCCATTTTACACTCCAATTGTCGACCATCAGATCAAAAGACGATTATGGATGAATTAAATTTAAATCTTTCACTTTTTTATTTTTAACTGATTAATTTAATCACAAATGAAACTCATTAATCATAACAAAATAAGAAAAGGCAAGATTCAGAGGAAGTTCAACGCGCTCTCTCTCTCCATGGTGTAATCCAAGTTCTTCCCCAGATTCAGTTTTCTTATGTATCTAATAGAGACTAATATTAGGGCTATAGCTCCAGAATCAATCCTCAACTTTTTATAAGTTAAATACCACTCTGTCAAAAAACAAAGCCGTCATGAACCGTAGTCCGGTCGTTTTACAAAGCTTGATTCTATATTTATTCGTGTAGAGCGTAAAAAACATTTTAGTAACAAACCCGATGAAACCTGATAGACTTCCATTTTCAAAACAAAGGAAGATGATGAGCAAATTGGAAGAAGAGCTTTCCGCGTTCCTAATTTTGAGGAAAGAATGTTGAAGAGGAAATTACTCCTATGAAAATTATCTTTATTTATTTTCTTATGATTAATAAGTTTTATTTGTGATTAAATTAATTAGTTAAAAATAAAGAGTGAAAAGTTAAATTTATTTCATCCATTGATTGTCTTTTAATCAAATGGTCAATAATTGGTGTATAAAATGGACTATAAATTAGGATGCCATTGATCTGCCCCCAAAATAATAAATAAATAAATATCATCATCACTAGCTCGCTAAGTTGGGCTGGGAGTGAATAAGCTAAGCAAAAGAATTGCCAAGTGTAAAAATACACAGGAGAGAGAGAGAGAGAGAGAGAGAGAAATAGTCGCATACCTCCTTTCGTGATGTGGCCTCTCTCTGAATGGCCACCGAGTCCATCATCTTTTCACTTAGCTTCTGCAAGTGGAATTTCAATATGAGACATTTAAATTGGATGTGTATAAAATGAAAAAAAATAAAAATAAGCAATCATGAACCAGTGAGATGAACCTTCTCTATGTTGGTGTTTGATGGGTAGTTCTTCCGACGTCCTTCACGCCAGAGTTGAACTTCTTGTTCCGTATAGGACAAAGAAAAAGATCTTTCATTGAAAAGGGATTCACAGAAATTTAGCTATAAGATATGTGGTAAATATAATTCGAACACAAAAAGAAAGATGGATATATGAGTGGATAACTCACAGTACAGCTTCTGAGAAAGTAAATCTACTTCAATGACAATAATTTGACTATGTTACATGTTAGAAGCACCAAGACAATCCTAACTGTTTGACACAATCACAACAACATAGAGATCTTTTCTCTTCAAAAAAACAACATCATAAAAGTTTTGCCACTCCCAGATAGGGTTTATGAAAACACTACTAGCAATCCTTCTTGCAGGCGAACTTTAAACTTGAAGTGTCACCAATTTTGTTGGTTATATTTATAATGCTCTTATATCAAAACTAACTGCCCTGATTTTGAACAAGTTTTCAGGCTTGAGATACCACATCTGCCATGCTATCTAACTATGGGCTTTAGCATAGATTTGACAACATTAGGCAGGCCTTAATCTCTTAATTCACATTTTTGTATTTTTGTATATCAATTATAAACCAAACTGCTAGCTTTCTGCCCAAGTGTCTCACATTTGACCCAAGTACACTTTTTTTTTCTTAACTGTCAGAGTTCGATCATAATGCCCATACTTAAATAATGGACGGGTTTGAGGTGTAACTAGCACTCATTGCCTCGGCCCTTCTCCAGTCCTACATTTTACTACTGAATTTGGGACACGAGATACAAATATTAAATTTTTATTATACTTGATGACATTCCTAGTTAACCTCATTTTAAAAATGCCTCCTGAAAAGAAAAGTTCAACTGATCACCCTAAGGATTTGCAAGATTAACACTAAGATAAGTACACTTATTTCTAGTTATTAATTTAAATCAATAAAATTATTTCTCTTATAAGAAAAAACAATTTAACACTGAGGATTTGGCATTCTGATGTTACGCCCAAATGGAAAATTGGAGCTACTGTGTATTTGATTTTTGAATGGGAACTGAAACCCACACTCCCCAATTTACAATGCACACTCATTCTTTCCTCTTTTAGTAAAAGTTAAACAAAAAAGGAAAGAAGGAGTGTGGATTAAACTGGAGTGTGGATTTCACTACCCATTTGAATCCCTCCAACAAATAAAACCAACAAACAACTTTGCTAGGCCTATGTAACCACCCTTTGATAGAAGCATCTTATCAGAGAAACATTAGGAGTATCCTCTAAAACTTGTAAAAGACAAACAATATGCAATTAAAAATATATGGTACGCGAGATCAAGAATAAATACCTTTTCCTTTCGCTGCTGTGATCCATAGAGCCGGCACGAGCAGATTTTCCCTTCTCATTGTTTAGCCCTGCTTCTGTGGAGAGAGAGAGAGAGAGAGAGAGAGAGACTTCATAAACATCATGCTTACAAAATTCCAAGTCGGCTAGAGTAATCGGGGATTCCTAATGAACAGCTACAATTACCAGTCTGAATGGATCTGGGATTCCTAAAGGGAAGGGGTAGAGTTCAGGAAAAAGGCTGGACTATGGGATACAGATTTATTGAGCATAGATTAAAAAAACAAATAAACCCTTGGATAGTTCCTTCAAGAAATTGAAGAGATACAGAAAAGGAACAAATAGGGATTACTGAAAATTAAATTTATAGCAAAGAATGCATTATGAAGAGCTTCATTCTTAACTTAATGGGCAGGCATGGTAAAGTAATAGGGGATTCCTAATGAACAGCTACAATTACCAGCCTGAATGGATCTGGGATTCCTAAAGGGAAGGGGTAGAGTTCAGGAAAAAGGCTGGACTATGGGATACAGATTTATTGA
This sequence comes from Fragaria x ananassa, assembly GCA_034370585.1. NCBI lineage: Eukaryota > Viridiplantae > Streptophyta > Magnoliopsida > Rosales > Rosaceae > Fragaria > Fragaria x ananassa. The sequence goes on from CP139772.1 coordinate 26,170,076, forward strand.
GCATATATTAAAAAAACAAATAAATCCCTTGGATAGTTCCTTCAAGAAATTGAAGAGATACAGAAAAGGAACAAATAGGGATTACTGAAAATTAAATTTATAGCAAAGAATGCATTATGAAGAGCTTCATTCTTAACTTAATGGGCAGGCATGGTTAAACGATATGATGAATAAATAGACAGCAACTGCACCAATGAATTAGTTTTGGTTCAACAAAAAAAAGAAGATTATTATCAGTTTCAATCAACCATAAGGCTAACTGCATTGGAGTAAAGTTTCTGAAATTATCGTTGTGAAGTGCAATGAATAATCACGTAAGTTGACAAAGTCATTAGAGATTAATTGAAGAGCATACTGGCAGGTATACATGCAGACAATTAAGACAGTGTCAGATCTATAGTTGGAATTGGCTAAACAAGAATGCTTTTGCAGCAAAGTTCCTCATTAAATCATACATCATAGCATATCTTCCTGTCAATCAAGTACTGTACAAACTTGGTCAACATCATTAAAGCACTAACCTTTTGTGTTTTGCCTATTGGGAAAAGCAAACTTTCCCTTTGCATTTTTGTTATGATGAAACTGAGAATTTTGAAATCTACACAAATCAAATTTATTGTGAATTATTGGTCCAAATTTTCAAACCAAAAATGAAGATATATCACAAGTAGATATAGCCTACCCCCCTTGTGGCTGCAACCCTTGTTTTGGATGCTTTATGAAACTTTTGCTTGGCGAAGTTTTTCTGTCAGAATTGGAATTGTAAACGCCACCAGCTTTTATATGATTACCCTGCAATTCAGATCTCTTAGAATAGGTACTAGTAAAGGTATTTTGGAGGAAAAGAAAACATACTAAAGATGCTTGGATAAGATAAAGGCAGAACAGTCAACAGTGTTTGAAGGCAGGAAGACATCAACAGAGATCACTAAATGATGACATATCCAAATAAATTTTATAGTATGGACAAATCAGCATATTATAGTGCACATATACACAGACAGATGAGGTGAGAAATTTCATATAAAGCTTAGTAGAGTTATCTTTTCATCTGAGCTCAAAATTATGAATAAATACTAAAAACTTAGCAGTATCCACAAAGAAAACGAAGGTTACCTGTGTCCCTTGGACACTGTTGTTTTGCTGATTCTGGTTGATTTGTTGTCTGGCTTGATTCAGAGAGTGCACATTACCAAAATTAGGAGTTGTAAAAAAAGCAGGATTTTGCGGAACACCAGCCTGAGCTGCTTGATTTATTCCCCCAAATGCATAATAAGGACCACCTTGGCCAGGGTTTTGCATTTGCAATGGCACAACCTGATTCCTATTCAACAGATTCGGCAAACAGAACTGCCCATATGGCCCAATATTTTGATTCATCTGCTGTAAATTCAACAGGTTATGAGCAAACAATTGACCAGGTAGAAAGCCCATATTTGGATTCACTTGATTGACAGTCTGCGCCATGTTGCAGAACTGTCCATTAAACGGATAGGAAGCAGCCAAGTTCATATTGACTGCATTACTCTGTGGAACGGAAAATCCAACACCGGGATGACTTGGTTGAGATATAGGACCAAGGGAACCGAATGGGGACATAGGCATAAACATGTGGTTGTTTTGCATTGGAACAATGTTGTTAGACAAATTCATGAAACCGGGCTGAGGTCCCATGGACGGTGGCAACATATTACACAAATTTGCCAGTGATGTATTAAATGGCATGCCCTGCTGCTTTTTAAAACAAAAACCCGGAAAAGAAGAAGCAAAATTTGAGTTAGGAAAGGAAGTCAATCGAATATGTATATCGCCATTACAGGACTGTACAATATGGAGACACCTACCTGCTGTTGAGGAGATGGAACAGAGATATCACCATTACCGCTGGCCAGGTGAGCTTGGCCGGAATTTTGGTGAAAGGTATTGTAGTGAGGTATCATTTTTTTTCAGCTTAAAATTCTAGAATTCTTGTTTCTTTTGCTATACGGTTTTCCTTAGCCTTCACTTCAGCCAAAAACACAGAAAATAAAACAAAATTAATAAACTTGATTCACAAGAGCTGAAAGCTAATGGTTACAGAGATTACTTGTAAAACAACTATAGTGAAAGGGTTGAAGACACTTCGTCGTTGAAAGGATTGAATCCAAGCGAAACAGGAACCCAATACAAAAACAATAGAGTTGGAAGGATTCAATAAAAAAACATACCTTCCTGGACTGGGTTATAATCCAGCAACAGAATTGCATTCGTGGACCCAATTTTTGAGCAATTCGGAGCTTTTCTGAGCATGTGGCCTCTCTGGGTTTAGGGTTTTAGGGGAGTAGTTCTCGCGAGAGTGGCTTCACGACAGTAAATGCGTAATCCCTTCATAGGTTTAGGTTTTGTAAAAATCTAACTCATTATTTGAGCTAAAATAAAATAGGATTTTCTTAAATAATGTTGTATTTTGACTCAATCAAGCCAAACCTATCATTTATGAATTTAATGAATTTAGTTTGTGTGGGTTATTGCTATATTTTATTAATAAAAATTACATGTGTGATTAAAAAATAATATAAAAATAATTAATTATTAAAATATGTCTCGTTTTTGACTTCATATGGGTTAGAAATGCAAAACCTATATGAATAATATAGGTTTAGGTGGCTTAAAATTTGAATTTAGGTTTGGGTTATAAATCAAGAGAAAAACTTCTGTGGGGGCAAACTCACCACATCATCCATACGACCACCCAATGAGAGACCAACACCTATTATTTTTTTTCTAAGTTTGACAAAGCCTAAAAGTAAGAAAGAAAACAGAAATCGGAATTATTTCTCCGATCAAACAAAATCATCCTCCACTCAATCCCACCCCTCAAGCTCCACCACTCAATCCATGATAACCCACCGTATCCCACACCCTCAAGCTCACCCTAACTAGGCCCGAGTCGGGAAATAGTCGAGGGGAGGGAAGGCGGGATCGAGAGACTATTACTGATTGGGTTTCTAGTCGGGTAGAGGAGTGGGAGTGAAGGGGCAGTAGTTGAAGGAGAAGAGGGAGAGAAACTGGTGGTGTCTGATCGGAGATAGGAAATCCGATTTATCTACCGGCGGAAGGAGATGTCACGCTGTGATACGTGTCAAGACTCACCCCGGATTTCACCTTGAAATCCAGAATGAACCTCCAAAGAAGATGCTACCAGAAATTCGGCATAACCTCTATTGAAAATGGACAACCCGTCCTAAAGTCACCTGCAAACACACTTCTAAAATCATATTCCAACAGTTTACTCATGGAGTCTTCCTGCTTCCCCTAAGTTCATCACATCTCACAAATTAAAACACTAATCCAAAATAATCCCACTACCAACAACAAGGACATCCAATAATTACTAATTTGATTATCAGAGCATATCTAAGAATGAAGGAAAAACAATGAATAAATAATAAACGGAAGCAGTCTCTGACTATGTATCGACTCCTTGTACGCTCGACCTCAAATAAACTTAGCCTGCAAACTGGGCATTTGAAACCGAAAGACCTAGGAAAAAGTAATTTAAAACGTTAGAGTGAGTAAACAAAAATAAATTAAATAATTTAACAAAGACGTCATTTTAATATTTTCTCACAATTAAACTTTTAAAACCTTGATGCACGCAACTTTGATAAAACATTTAACTTTAAATCCATAACCTCATAAAAGTGGACAAACCAGTCCTGCTGGTTAATCAAATACGGAAATCTCGTTAGAAGAGATAAACCAGCCCCACTAGTTAATGAAATACATAACCGAGAAGAATAAAGGATTAAATACTGGTCACTTCATTAACTTTCATGCACTCGACAGTTTACTCCATTATCTTTCAATTTCAATCGATCACTCCGTGAACTATCCAATGTCACACTATCAGGTCCATCCGTTAAGTAGACGTTCAATCGTGCCGTTAATTTGCTGACTGGACATATTTTTCAATGTCCACTCTGTTAGGTGAAGAGGGAAATTCCATTTAACACCCCCTGATTCAATGCCAACTTAAAAAATTATAAACCAACCATGAACTTGATGAATCAAATACCCTCTTTGGTTTCCCAGAAAATGCATGAACAGAAGAAATCACAGCAAAAACAAAAAAAGTGGAATCGCAAACCAGTCAATTCATATGACTAACCGATGATCCTATCACTCCAAATCAAAATCCTACCAAATTATGAAACATTCAACCGCAAATAATAGAAAAGAAATGAAAACAAATTATTCTCAGCTCCACAAGTTTCTATCTTCGGAAAAGTTCTTCACTTTCATCATCAACCCAGAACCAATAACCAAATACCCACATCAAATTCACACCCAAAACCACAGTAAACACATCAAGTTTCCACCTTCATGAAATTAAATAAAAACAGTGCCTATTATTCAACAAGTTCTTAACAACAACTTTAGTCCGATCACAAAGAATCCCACTATACACAATCCCATACCCACCTTCCCCAATCACATTCTCCTCACACAACCCATTCGTCGCAGCCTCCAGCTCTCACAAAGTGTACCACCTCCCCCTCCCCAGATGCGACACCTCGGGCCCACATTCCCGCTCGCAAACGACGCCGTTTGGCTGTTCAGCGTCTTGCGACTCTCGCCGCTGGAGGCGCCGCTGCGTTGGTGGTGGATTATTTCCTGGATTTTCTTTGGAGATTATTGGGTTGGGCTTTTGCGCGGCGGCGGTGAGAGCTTGCTCTTGTGGCGATGGTGGGCAGTGAGGCTGACGAAGAGGATGAAGAGGGTGAGGACTATTAAGGAGCCGACGAGGATTTCGATGACGACCCAGAGATGGAGGCCGAATTGAAGTGGGTTTTGAGAGCTCAGAAAATGAAGAGAGGGGTGTTAAATGGAAGAGGGAAAATGAATTAGGGGTGTTAAATGGAATTTCGCCCTTCACCCAACTGAGTGGACATTGAAAAATATGTCCAGTCAGTAAATTAACAGCACGATTGAACGTCCACTTAACGGATGAACCTGATAGTGTGACATTAGATAGTTCACGGAGTGATCGATTAAAATTGAAAGATAATGGAGTAAACTGTCGAGTGCATGAAAGTTAATGGAGTGATCAGTATTTAATCCAAGAATAAAATAAGGGAAAGAGTTATAACCATGTAAAAGGGAGCCTCCCAGGCTCGGGTCGGTGTCTCCCAGGCTATAATAGCGTCTCACGCTAAGCGCTCTAATCACCTATAGTAAAGACCGCTAATAATGGCTAGCTAACAAATAAATATATATACCGATCGATGAGAGGCTATAATAGCATCTCACGCTAAGCACTCTACTCACCTATAGTGAGGACCACTAATAATGGTTAGCTAACAATAATCAATATAAGCGACCATATGTCAAGCCCCGACCCATAATTTTTACCTTTATTACTGACATAGTGGTAATAAGAATTTTACCGTGTTCATCATTAAGTGTAAAATATAATTGATCCCCAGAGAGGCGTAGGGGACGATTATTTTGTGGGATTATTCTAAGGAAGAAATTTTGACCACGGTAAAAAATGGTAATTTTTGCTAGTAAAAGGTAATTTTATTGGGGTATTATTTTTGGGGTGTTAAAGTTGTGGAGTGGGTTGTGTTTAAGTTGGACCGGGCCTTGTTTTTGGTCAAAGCCCGTATTTTTTTCTCTCTCTCTCTTCCTCCCGGTTTTCCCTCTCCCCGACCCGTTTCTGCCTGGAACTTTCCCGACGCCGTTCGCCGCCGTCCAGCCGCCCCAGCCCGCCGACGGTCCCAAACGGTTGGTCTCCGACCCAGCTGCTGTTCTAGACCGGTGGAAGCCTCCCTAGCGTCGCCGTGAAAGAGGAATCAACGCCGAAAGCCCCGACTGCCGGAAGTTAGTTTTCGCCGGAACTCCTTCCTCCGGCCTCAACAGCCGGCGAGCCTTGGCTCAAAAGGAAGCCCTCCTCCCGTGCTTCAATCCCTCCAAAGGGCTCACTCCATCTCGAGCTAGGTAAGGAGAAATCGGTATTTGAAATTCTAGGTTTTTATGTGTGTTTTCATTCGATTGGCATGATTAGGCTTAGAATTAGAGTTTGTGGTAGTTAGGAATGTTGTAGAGGAGGTTGAGAGGAAGATGCTGCCAATTTTTCGTGCGCATCGAAGGTCGCCGGCCGCCGCTGCCTGCGGAGCCGCAGCCGGCGCCGCCGCCGAGAAAATGTTTTTGGTGGGAAAAAATGTGAGGAGTTTAATGGAATAAGTTTTAGAATTTTTGGAGGAGTTTTGGATAGGTTTGAGAATTGTTGAAGTTTGGTAATTTTTGCGGATTATTAAGTTAGAATCCGGCCATTGGATATTTATTTGGTGGAAGGTGTTTTTGAGGATGTCGGTAAAATTTGTGGACTTTTGAGGTTAGCAGTGGATTCAAGATTTTGGAGTGTTAGGCTTAGTTGAGCGTGCGAAGCATATTTATTTATGCATGTTTTACGTTAAGTGTCGGTGTTTTATTTATGGTTTTATTTATTTGGAACAGGACGTGAGGAGGCTCGAGCGGAAGAGACCTCTGACTGACATCAAGCTTAGGCCTAACCTGTGAGTGGACCTTTGTTTTAATTAATGTATTCTAAATGTTTTATCATTTTGAATGATTTTCTGTTGTTGGATATTTCCCGAAATTGAGAATTTCGGTGATTATACTCTTATATGAGAATAGTATGTATATGATTAAATGCTAGCTAGCTATACGTGATTTCCCCCCATACCGAGGTACAATTCCGGTATGGGGTGACGTGAGCGTTATACGCGAGCGTCGTAGCCCTGTGCGACTTTCTAATTTCGTATTTATTTATTCATAGATTTCGTACAAGGAGTAAGCACGTATATATATACCACTCGGCCGCTTTCCCCCAGCCTGAGGTACAATTCCAGTGTGGGGTGACGTGAGCGTTAGACGCAAACTTAGTAGCTTTGTATGATATCTACTTTATTCAAGTTGTTCATATATATCGTACAAAGGGTTAGGCGAGTGTGCATACATACTATATATATAATATCCTGGCCTGAGAGGCAATTTCTTAAAGTTTGGGAGTCTAGCCAGGCTGGACCCCAGTTCAGAATCTTTCCAGTGGAGCTCTTGTTTTTGCCGCTGATGAAACGTTTTTTTGGAAAACATTTTTTGGGGAAATATTTATTTGTTGTCGGAATCGTTTTGTCCACTCACTCTGACGTGTTGAATATTTTTCTCCTGGGCTCTTCGTTTTTAAAAATGCCCAGTCTGCAGAGTTCGCGTGAGGTCTAGCAGGAGACATCAAGGCATAGTCACCCATCTATCCGCTACATTTCACCAGTAGGTTACCTGTTTAATCTACTAGGGGTTTGTTAGCTTTCGCTGTGTATTATTTTATTTTTAGTAGCTCGGAATATTTTTGGAATTCTCTTGTGTTTTATATTCTAGCTACTTTTGGGTTGTAGCGGAAGATTTATTTTGGAGTAAAAATGTGGTTCTTAAATTCTTTTAAGTTAGGGTTGTCCATTTTCGAGGGAGGTTTGCTGAGTCTTCGGTAAATTTTCTTTGGAGGTGGTTCCCGCATGACTCATCTCGGGTTTCAGGATAAAATTCGGGGCGGGTCTTGACACTATATATTATGGTGACTAAAAACATACGAAATCTCTTAAATCCATTAAACTTCCCCAAAATCATACGAATGATACGGTTCCCAACCGTACTTGAAAATCATCTTAAGAAATTATATTAAAACTCAACTCAATGACGTGTCTGACACGTCAACATATTCTCAAATCCATAATTAAAAACAAGATTTAATTACCAAGTATAAATTGTAAATATTTTCTTAATCCGAAAATGCTCGCTAAAAATATTCTCAATGTCAATTTCGATATTCCACGAGTAATGAGAAAATTATGAATAGAGAACTACCGAAAATCTCATTTTTGATAATCTTTTATAAATCTCAAAGTCCACCAATAAAACCATTATAATGAAATCCAGAATTTATAAAGAATATCCAAACTCAAATATCAAAATAATAATCCGAGCTCAAATCCATAAATCATGACTAACCATTACTCAATGCTTGAAACTCAAATAATTTCCAAGATCATTTAATAAGCCAAAATTATAATATAAGCTCGGAAAATAAAATAATAAATTATAGAATCTTGCATGCATATTTATTTAAAACCAAAATGTCCACTCACAGTATTAGGCTTAACATTTCCAATGCTCGGAATACACCTCGAGCACTGCCTCCAACTATTCACCCTTTCTAACCAATTTCCACGACTGATGATAAATAGAAGAACAAATTGGTGAGACCGAACTCTATAATAATCATTAATGATTCGACTTCTTCCCATTTTGACTAGGTTTCCTGGGTTGACCAGGATTGACCAAGTTTGACCCACGGTTGACCAATAGAGTTTGCCAACTAACGATATTTCGACATTTTCCGTTTTAACCTTCGACTTAAATAATTCGGATCATTTCACCAAAGCCCTACTAACCGTTAAACAATTAGGCGTCGTTTAATAATTCATCTTTGTGAACCTTGATTTTGATTAATCAACTAATGTAATCTCGTAAACTCAAAACATACAAACCACCTTAATTTAGAAAACCATCAAATCACTAAGGGCACCCAAAAAGGTTTCCATAAATAGAAGGTTTCCAAAAACTGGAAGTTTCCTAAAATAGAAACTTTCCTAACTTCATAATTTTTCCAATTCTGAAATGACATACAACGAAAAAGAAACATCGATCACTACCTCCATCGTTTTTGCCACCTCCGCCCCTTGCCGGACTCCGACGACTTGCCGGAATATTTTGCAGGATTCCGGTCTTTTTTTTTTGGGTTTTCTGCATTTTTGTACTACTTGGGCCTTCTTTTGGGCTTTTTGCATTTTTATACTCTTTCATCGTTGTACTACTTGGCATTCTTTTGTCAATTAAGCTCTTTATGCCTTTCTTCTTCCTTCCTTAGACTTGGAATCCAAATTTACTTCTCCTTCTTTCCTTGGACTGCAAGAAGTCTTCTTTGTCTTTTTCTGCATTTTTCTCTTATTTACATGATTTAACTTTCTTTTCTTGATTTATGCTCTCATGTCCTTTACAATCACAAAACATGTCAGAAATTGTATTGTTAAGGAAATAACATGGCCAAATAGGGTAGGAAACAATTAAAATCAAAGCATATTATGATCATATCAGATCATAGTGTACATGCAACTAGTAGATGAAAATAATGGAATTAACAAGTTTTCTTGAAGTTGTTCAACTTCAAATATACAATATATATTTCTAAAAAAGTTTGATTTGTCTGTAGGTATATCATTGATCAAAGAATCATAATGATTGATTTTTCATGATGGTATAGGCATTATGAGCTACTGCATGTATACTTTATGCATTGCTATCTACTGCATGTAACTAATTAATTATCAAAATGGACGACAATGATGTAACTAGCTAACAAAATGGACGGCTATGTTCACAGATTAACTATAAAAAATTAAAAAATAAAAGTGCAGGACGAGACGGGTCTAAATGGGACTTGAACTATTAGTAACGTGTCTCATCCCGTTTTACAAAAACGGGATGAGACGGGATGGGTCTGACGTTTTGAGATTTAAATTTCGTCCCATCCCGTCAGGGACGGGTCTGGGATTACAGTTTTTTATGTCCACCCATATTTTTAGGTGTCTTAGTAGCTAACACCAACTCTTTCTTTATATTCTTGGTTTTCTCAATTTTAAGAAAGATTTTGGTTGTTTTGTTCCAGCAGATTCTTTATAATATTCTCTACGGTAGTACTTTTGGATTTTTGTGATGGAGTCTTGGTCTGTGGGCCAACATTGCGTCCACGTTTCTTCTTAGGTTCACTCAAAGATATAGATGCGGGCTCTGGGATCAAATTGTCAGCTTGATCATGAGAGAGCCCAAAAGCCTCATCCAACCTAAAAGCTTCCAGCCCAGATTCTCCCAGCCCAAATGCTTTAGGCCCAAAAGATGGGAGTCCATTCAATTCAGTCAAATCTAGGGTTGACCTCTAGACTTCTTGCCAAGTTCGTCGCTGCAGTGAGTTCCATGTTGTTGTCACCAACCAAACTGGCATTGTCAGTGACTGCACCGTTATCTTATGCCGCTTCCGATCAAACACCATTGTTTCTGTCGAAACCCACACGCTCGCCTCAATCCACGCGTCGATAAAGATCACTACCGCTCGTGGTGCAGCTGAAACGGTCCCGAAGCGCAAGACGTCCAGGAATGACGTTGTAAGCTGATAGGCAATCGCTTACCACGAACAAGGTCGTACAAGTTCCAACATCAGGTCATGTCCTCAAGGAAAGTGTCAATGACATGTGACCTATGGGTTCAATTTGTGAACCTCCATAGGCGGTTAGACACGCAGTTCCTATTGTCAACATCCTAGGTTCCACCTAGGGGTGGGTTTTGTTTTATTCGGTTTGGTTTTCAACAAAATTCGGAAACCAAACCGAATAAAAAATTTGGTTCGGTTTGGTATTTTTTGAGACCCTGAACCGGAAACAAACCAACCCGTGGTTTGGTTCGGTTTCAGTATTTTTCTTCTTTTTAAAAATAATTTTTCTTAAAATTTGTATGTTTTTATCTTAGTAAAAAATTATCGTACTTTAGGTCTTCTTTTTTTCTTCCATTACTGTTTCTACCTTCTTCGTCCCGGGCCGCTATGGGGTCGCGAGGCGGAGCGAGGTAGAATCCTTGGGTCCTGCACTTGGAACCTGCACAAGTGACAGCGTCACGTGGTCGAGACTGAGGTGGCCCAGTCTTTGACTCTCCGATGCTTAAGTTAGCTTTGAGCACTTGCAAGGTAGAGGAGTGTGAGAGAGAGAGGTGTGTACCTTTTATGGTAGCTTGTGCTTGTTTTATAGGCCAAGCTTGGGCACTTTGGCCTTAGTCTCCAATGTGGGACTACTTGCTAGTCTTTGTGGTGTCTCCCCTTTTGGGGGTGTTTTGTCGCTAGAGTGATTTTGGCAAGCGGTTTATTACCGGCCATTCACTCCTTGGATATCCGTGAGGGGCATATCTTGTCTGGAATGATCTTTGGTGACCGGGTAATTGCACCTTATTCTCGGCTCAGCAAAGTATTTTGGCTATGTACTAACAAGTCCCCAAGTCCCCAGTCCGAGGGATCTCTTGGGTGGGGAGTTATTCTATAAGATGTCGAGAATAGGTTTTACCCGGGTGCTGGAGGCATGGTGCCGAGTCCCCAAGTCCCCACGCGAGGGTCGCGAGGTGACGGGGGTGAAGTTCCGAGTTGGGCTGGCGAGAGGAAACGCGCTATTGGCGTTGCGTGCCGCTACGGGGCGACGTAGTTCGCTTTAAGTGGCGAGGAAACGCGCTAATGGCTTTCGAGTCAGTCCACGCTAGTTGGCAAGACTCTCGCTTTTGAGCGAGTCAGTCCGCGCTAGTTGGCGAGACTCTCGAGCGGCGGGCCGATTTTGGGCAAGTAAGTCCGCGCTAGTTGGCGAGATCGCACTGATGGGCGAGTCAGTCCGCGCTAGCTGGCAAGACTCTCGAGCGGCGGGCCGATGCGGGGCGAGTAAGTCCGCGCTAAATGGCGTGACTCTCGCGGCGTGGCGGGCCGCTGATGGGCGAGTCAGTCCACGCTAGTTGGCGAGACTCTCGGGCGGCGGGCCGCTGCTGGGCGAGTAAGTCCGCGCTAGATGGCGAGACTCTCGCGGCGTAGCGGGCCGCTAATGGGCGAGTCAGTCGGCTCTAGATGGCGAGACTCTCGAGCGGCGGGCCGCTGCTGGGCGAGTAAGTCCGCGCTAGATGGCGAGACTATCGCGACGTGGCGGGCCGCTGATGGACGAGTCAGTCCGCGCTAGATGGCGAGACTCGGGCGGCGGGCCGCTGCTGGGCAAGTAAATCCGCGCTAGATGGCGAGACTCTCGCGGCGTGGCGGGCCGCTGATGGGCGAGTCAGTCCGCGCTAGATGGCGAGACTCTCGAGCTGTGGGCCGCTAATGGGCGAGTCAGTCAGCGCTAGATGGCGAGACTCTCGAGCGGCGGGCCGCTGCTGGGCGAGTAAGTCCGCGCTAGATGGCGAGAATCTTGCGGCGTGGCAGGCCGCTAATGGGCTAGTCAGTCCACGCTAGATGGCGAGACTCTCGAGCGGCGGGCCGTTGCTGGGCAAGAGTAAGTCTGCGCTAGATGGCGAGACTCTCGCAGCGTGGCGGGCCGCTAATGGGGGAGTCAGTCCAAGCTAGATGGCGAGACTCTCGGGTGGCGGGCCGCTACTGGACGAGTAAGTCCGCGCTAGATGGCGAGACTCTCGCGGCGTGGCGGGCGTCTATGTGTAGGGTTGGGGATAGCTGAGGGGAGTTCGTGCTTTTGAAATTGAAAATTTGGGCGAGCTGCTACTTGCGCTTAGGGTTTCGGCAATTCTACAATCTTCAGACTGGGAAACGTCCAATTTCATCCTTGATCACGTGGGTGCGAGCGCTCGGCTGTTTGCAACCAGCGTTTTTTGTCACCACGCGGATCCGCTGTTTCAAGGTATGAATTTGTCGCTTTCTTTGTCTTTGGATTTGTATGTGGTGGTGGGATTGTTCACGTTTGTGATGTTGGTAGGAATTCTAGGGGGCTGGTTAGGATTAAGGTAGTGGGGCGGGTCGCGCTAGTAGGCGAGATGAACCGCGCTTATGGCGTGGCGCGCCGCTATGGGGCGAATGGGTTTGTGGCTCTGCATTGCAGGAATGAATTGTAGCATGTTGGAATGACAAGATACTTCATTGCATTTATATATATAGCCGCTAGTGGGCGAAATGTACATTGTTGGAGCCACTACTAGGCTAAAGCACAAACAATGAAGTAACGGCTATGACACCAAGGTTAAAATTGGTTAAGTGGGATAGAGATGGAGGTGGCGAGCGCTCCAGGGGTGGCGTAGAAGGCGACCATCACAATCGCGGAGATAGAATGTGGCGGGCCCAGTAGCGTCAATTATCTCGAGTGGGCCCTCCCATTTTACATTGAGACCAGTAGGGTGGGAATGACCTCTTTCATGACCCAATCACCTACCTTCAGGGGGCGGGGGACGACTTTTTTGTTGTAGTACCGAGCTATTTTTTGTTTGTTATTGATGGTCCAGAGGTATGCCTTGTCCCGGCGTTCCTCTAGGAGGTCCATGTTAAGTCGTATCCCTGCCGCATTTGTCTCGGGGTCATAGGCTGTGATACGTTCACTCGGGACTTCTGTCTCTACCGGTACCACTGCCTCGGTGCCGTAAGCCAAGAGGTATGGGGATTCCCCTGTGGCCGTTGTGGGGGTGGTGCGGAGTGTTCAGAGGACGTCTGGGAGCTTTACTGCCCACAAACCCTTGGTCTCTTCCAGGCGTTTCTTCATATTTTGCTTAATGAGCTTGTTTATAGCTTCTGCCTAGCCATTGGTCTGGGGATGTGCTGGGGAGGCATAAAAGATTGTCGTGCCTTGAGCAGACAAGAATCCCCAGAATTTGTCATTGTCAAACTGGGTCCCGTTGTCAGTGATGATGGCTTGGGGCACTCCAAAGCGACAGTACAAATTTCGCTAAAGGAAATTGATTACTTTTTCAGTGGTTATTGTGGCGAGGGGCTTTGCCTCAATCCACTTTGTGTTGTAATCCACAATGACAATGGCGTATTTGAACTGTCCCGGGGCTGTGGGGAGCTGTCATATGAAATCAAGTCCCCACTGGCTGAAAGGGACGGGCGAGATGATGACAGAGGGGCAATGGGGGGTGATGTGCAAAATCTGCAAATTTGTGGCATTGAAGGCATGTTTGGACGACCGCCTTGGCATCGCGCTCTAGGGTTGGCCAATAATATCCCGCGCGAAGTGTTTTGAACATGAAGTTTCGGGCCCCCGCGTGGTTCCCACAAATGCCGCTGTGGAGCGATTTCAGCACTTTGTGCCTTTCTCCCGTGGGTAGGTATCGTAATAGGGGACATGACTGGCCCCGACGATACAACTTTCCACTTCTGAGCAAGTAAAGGGAGGCTTTGCGGCGTAGCCGCTGTGCTTCATGCTTGTCCTGGGGTAGGGCGTCATCCGAAAGAAAAGCGATGAATGGGTCCATCCATGAGGGCTGCTCTGTGGGCTCAAGGGCAAAAATTTCTGAATAGGCTTTTGAGATGCTAGGTTTGTCTAGAGTTTCGATGTGCACATCAGGTGGCGTGGACTTGGGAGGAGCCGTGGCGAGTCTCACGAGGGCATCGGCCTTGGAGTTTTTTGCTCGCGGGATTTGGGTGAGTTTATATGAGGTGAAGTTTTATAGGAGAGCCCCCGCGAGACTTTTATAGGATCCCAAGTTGTGCTAGTTGGCCTTGAAGTCCCCTGCCACCTGACTGACTACGAGTTGAGAATCACTGAAGATGTGCAGGTGTCGGGCTCCAAGCTCTCGACAAAGTTGAATGCCTGCGATAAGAGCTTCGTATTCAGCGATGTTGTTGGAGGCTTTGAATTCAAACCGGAGGGCATACTCATACGAGTGACCCTCTGGGTCTGTGATTATGATTCCTGCTCCGCTGAATCTGTTGTTAGAGGATCCATCAACTTGGAGTTCCCAGATGGCATCCCCGGTGGGGGCGTCTGGGTGGGGATGGCTATCGGCCAGGGGGATAAACTCAGCAATGAAGTCTGCCGCTGCCTGCCCTTTAATGGCTACTCGCGGCTTGTAGTGCAAGTCAAATTCTCCCAGCTCAACCGCCCATTTTACCATGCGGCCTGAGGTTTCAGGTTTCTGCAATATTTGCCGTAAAGGTTGGTTGGTGAGCACATGGATTGTATGGGCTTGAAAATATGGCCTGAGTTTCCTGGCGGCAGTAATGAGGGATAGCGAGTTTCTGGATCAGCAAATCCTCTGCCACAATAATAAACTGGGAGTTCGTTATCATGGGCATGGCGTGTGAGCGCCGCATTGATGGCAGTGGCAGAAACAGCCAAATACAGGTAAAGCACCTCGCCAGGGATTGGTTTCGACAGGAGAGGGACAGTGGCGAGGTATGTCCTTATGTTGTTAAAGGCATCATCATGTTCCGACCCCCAAGTGATATCTTTTTTATTCTTTTTTAAGTTAAAGAATTCATTTTATTGGTTAAAAGTGTTCTATAATTTTTTCCGGGTTAGGGTTGTCCATTTTCAAGGGAGGTTTGCCGAGTCCTTCGGTAAGTTTTCCTTGGAGGTGGTCCTCGCAGGACTCACCTCGGGTTTCAGGGTGAAATTCGGGGCGGGTCTTGGCATTTGGTATCAGAGCACTAGGTTCATCTTTTGTTTCCTATTCACTATCGTATTTGCCTAAGTAGCCATAGTGTCTATAGAGTGATGATCCGACCGCGGCGGATTCATCAGCAGTTTCTGCTTTTGATACTATGTGTTATTGGGTATGTATGATAGTTCTGTTAGTCTTATGGACAGACTACCTAAAATCTTCTTCCTCAGGTACTATGCCTCCTAGGCGCCGACTCCGTGTAGCTTCCTCGACCAACGCCAGTGAGGATGATGAGGTTAGAGTATTGGTTGATTAGATTGGGAGCATGCTGAGAGGTGTGCTAGATAGAGTTCAGCAGCCTCGATCTGAGAAAAAGAAGGATGTCTTCGATGCTGGTGCAATTGAGTTCAAGGGTGCTAAGGGACCCCTTGATGCGCACACTTGGGTAGATAAGATGGAAATGGCTTTTGAGAGCATTGACTTGCCGGAAGAAAAGAAAGTGAAGATGGCAGTGACTTTTTTGGTTGACTCAGCGCATCACTGGTGGACCGTTGCTAGCAGAAATCGTGGTGGTGCTCAGGACATGACTTGGGAGGAGTTTAAGACGCTCTTCTTGGGTCAGTATTTCAGTCACGCTCAGCGTATCAGGATTCAGTCAGACTTCCTGAACATGAAGAAGGGGGATGATGAGGGTGTCATCGAGTTTGAGCAGAGGTTCACTTCCCTGAGCTACCATGTGCCCTATTTGATTCCTGATGAGAGGACCAGGATTAACATGTTTGTTGGAGCTCTTGGCGGGGTTTATGCAGACAAGATGATCGGTGGCATTTACCCGACTTTTCTTGATGCGGTTACTGCAGCCATGGCCATTGAGACCAGGAGAACTTTTAGTGCACGGCCCAGAGATTTCGGTGGTCCCAGCCAGGGTCCACCGAAAAAGGCCGCTTCCTCATCAGCTTCTGGATCTTCAGCGGGTAGTGGTAGTAGTGGAGGATCAAGTTCTGGTTCTCGGGGTAGATTTGGAGGACGTTTCAGGAGACCTTCCATGAGCCAGTTGGGCAGGCAGCAGGCCAGTTAGTTTAGTGCTGGTGGTAGTTCCCAAGGGGGATCTTCTGATGGTCAGGCTTTTTCTTTTGGTCAGCAGATGAGTGTGGTGGTCTGGATCATTTCAGGAGAGACTGCCCTTTGTTGGCACAGAGGACCGCTCCTTCTCAACAAGGCGGTCAGTTTTCAGCTAGAAGCTCTAATGGTGGTTCCCGGGGAGGTTCAGCAACTAGGAGTGGTTCTCAGCAGGGGAGTGGTCAGCATGGACGTCCCGCGACTCGCGCTAGACTCCATGCTATGACCCAGCAGGAGGGTCATACTTCCCTAGATGTCATCATTGGTACGTTGTTAATTTTTGGTCAACCAACATTTGTTTTAATTGACCCTGGAGCTACGCATTCATTCATGTCTAGTAGATTCGCTCTCCATGCCAATGTGCCATCATCGTCTCTTCCAGGCGAGTGACACGTATCTCTTCCCTCTGGTGAGGTGATGAGAATAGCTTGGGTGTTTAGTGGTTGTGAAGTTTTGGTGGAAGGAGCTCAGTTTAAGGCAGATTTAATCCCTTTAGATATAATGGAGTTTGATGTGATCTTGGGGATGGACTTCTTAGAGTCTTATAGAGCTATGGTGGATTGTTTCCGAAAAGAAGTGGTGTTTCGGAGCCCGGATGGATTGGAGGTTGTGTTTCAGGGGGAAAGAGATGTGATTTCGAGTTGCCTGATTTCAGCTGTGGCTGCTAGGAGATTGTTAAGCAAAGGCTGTCAGGCATTCTTAGCTCATGTTGTGGATGCAAGTATAGGAGTGTTGGAAGTGGGAGACATTCCTGTAGTAAGAGAATTTCCGGACGTGTTTCCCGAGGATTTGCCTGGTTTGCCTCCTGTAAGGGAGATAGACTTTTCCATTGAGTTGCTTCCAAGATCTATGCCTATCTCTCAGGCACCTTACAGAATGGCTCCAGCGGAATTGAAAGAGTTGAAGACTCAATTGCAAGAGTTAGTAGATAAGGGTTTTATTCGGCCAAGCATGTCTCCATGGGGTGCTCCGTTGTTGTTTGTTAAGGAGAAAGACGACACCATGAGACTATGCATTGATTATAGGAAGCTGAATCAAGTCACAGTGAAGAATAAGTACCCGTTGCCTGGCATTGATGATTTGTTCGATCAGTTGAGAGGTGCCTCAGTGTTCTCAAAGATTGATTTGAGATCTGGTTATCATCAGTTGCGGATTCGGGATAGTGACGTAGCCAAGACTGCATTTCGATCACGCTATGGTCATTATGAGTTTGTGGTAATGCCTTTTGGACTTACTAATGCACCCGCGGCGTTCATGGATCTCATGAATAGGGTGTTTAGTTCATATCTTGACCGCTTCGTGATCGTGTTCATAGATGATATTTTGGTGTATTCAAAAAGTGAGAAGGAGCATGCCAAACATCTAAGATTGATTTTGCGGACTTTGAGGAATGCGCAGTTGTTTGCCAAGTTCAGCAAGTGTGAGTTTTGGCTGGATAAGGTGGGTTTTCTGGGTCATATAGTTTCAGCTGAAGGTGTTAGTATGGATCCCCAGAAGGTAGAAGCAATGTCCAATTGGAAAAGACCCACAACTGTGACGGAGATTCGTAGTTTCCTGGGGTTAGCAGGTTACTATCGGCGATTTGTGCAAGGCTTTTCGAA
The DNA here is from genome assembly GCA_034370585.1 of Fragaria x ananassa. Lineage (NCBI taxonomy): Eukaryota > Viridiplantae > Streptophyta > Magnoliopsida > Rosales > Rosaceae > Fragaria > Fragaria x ananassa. The sequence goes on from CP139772.1 coordinate 26,188,012, forward strand.
GATTGCAGCTCCACTAACTAGATTGACCAGAAAGGGAGTCAAGTTCGAATGGTCAGATCAGTGTGAGCATAGTTTTCATGAGTTAAAGGATCGTTTGACTAGTGTTCCTGTTTTGGCACTTCTAGACGATAATGGGGAGTATGTGGTGTTTTGTGATGCTTCTAGACGAGGTCTAGGTGGATTTTTGATGCAGCAAGATCGAGTGATTGCCTACGCTTCTAGGCAATTGAAGCCGCATAAGGTGAATTATCCCACTCATGATTTAGAGCTTGCAGTTGTGGTTTTTACTCTCAAGTTGTGGAGACACTATCTTTATGGAGCCAAGTGTCAGATTTTTACCGATCACAAGAGTCTTCGGTATGTGTTCACACAAAGGGAGTTGAATTTGAGGCAAAGAAGGTGGATGGAGTTGATCAGTGATTATGATTGCACGATAGAGTATCATCCTGGAAAAGCTAATGTGGTAGCTGATGCTCTTAGTCGCAATCCCTCAGTGTCTTTGTTTCACTTAAGGATGGTTCGAGTTCCACTTCTTTGTGAGCTGCGGGATACAGGGGTGAATTTAGCAGTGGATGAAGTGGGTGCTTTGGTAGCCAGTTTCCATGTGAGGCCAGTGTTGGTTGATAAAGTGCGGGAGGCACAGTATAATAATCCTTCCATAGTTCGGTTGATAGAAAGAGCAGCGAATAGAGCCGCCGTAAATTTTTCAGTAAGAAGAGATGGGTCGTTGTTGTTCAAAAGCAGGCTTTGTGTTCCAAAGAGGAATGAAGAGCTAAAGATTGAGATTTTGGAGGAAGCTCATAGTTCTGCGTATGTTGCTCATCCAGGTAGTACAAAGATGTATCGGACTTTGAAAGATTATTATTGGTGGCCTAAGTTCACCATGCTTCAATCTACAAGTTTCATATTTTGAATTTCCCCAAAATTTGAAGTTTGATGGAGGCGTGTGAGGCTCACTCGCCGCCGCCTATGACGGCGCGTGGGAGCGTGTCCGGGTAGGGTAAAAGCTTGGATTGTTGTGTTAGCTAGTCTTTGTAGTTGCTAGGGTGTGTTTGTGTGTGAAGGCTAAGTGTTGGTTGAGTTTTTGCATCTTAGGTGCTAAGTATGTTTTTGGTGTTCGTTAAGTAGGAAACTTAAGATTTTGATTCTAGGAGGTAGTAATGGGTTGTTGTTGAGTGTCCAATGACCTTGGGAGGTCTTGGAGGAATGATTTCCCTTCTTTGGACAATCTTTAGGTACAAGGGTATTTTAATTCTTGTTGAGAATTTACTAAGGTTTGGTTGGTGTAATTTTAGGTGATTGGTGTTATTGTTGAGTTGATTTGCTCTTGTGTTTTGCGAAAACGCAGCAGGATATTGAGGTGAGTAAATATCACCGAGGTTCATTTTTGAACCAAGCTTAATTATGGTCATTTGATGAGGATAATGATTATGATGTGATTTTAATATTTTGCTATTATTGATTTTAAAAATATATGAGCTTGATCGTCAACGGCTCATAGGTAAGATAAAACAAGTTTTCATTTTTGTGTTTTATTTTCGGAAGTTCATATGATCTTAATCTTGTTGATTTGTTCATGTAAATATATCTATGTGGAAGGATATAATTTATGATGTGATCTTGCGTTGTTGATGATGATGTTGTGATATTGTGATTGTTGGATAAATAGCTAAGCTGGGGATCTAAGCCATTAATCGGGTGATTAGTTGCAGTTAAGATGCTATTTATCATTTTTATGTTTTGATATTAGACAGTCAAACCGGGTTCCAAGCATTTGACTGGGTGATTGGTTACGGTTAGGAATAGAGCTCTAGTCCGTCTGTCAGTGTAGATCATGGGGGATACCTTATTGTATCTGTGACCCATGGGTACACAACTTGTTGTTGTAGGTCATGAGGGGTATTTTTAATACCTGGGACTCATGAGTACATGTTATTTGAAAAAAAATGTTGGATTTGTGGTTATATTCTTTGATATAAATTGCTTTTGTGAAATTTTTAGATGTGAGAAATATTGTGCTATTTGATTTTACTCATACGAGCTGTTTAGCTTACCGGGTTTGTTAATTTACAATCCTAGTGCATCAATTCTTAGTGTAGGGGTTAGACCTGCAGATGAGAACCAGCAGAGTTGAGACGATGGCGTAGTGGCAGAGTCCTTTTTGGTTTTTGATGTATTATGTATAGTTTTGTTAACTGAGTAGATAGTTTTAAACTTATGAGGTGGTTTTCATATTCTTGAATTGCAAGTTTATGTAAACAAAGAAATGTAATATTTAACTCGGTGATGAGTTGTAGGATATTTACTTTTCTACAATTGAGTTTAGTTGTATGATGTTGTTGTTGTTGTTGTTTTTGTCATTGAAAGCAGGTTTGAGATTGTAATATTTTAAGTTATATATGCCAAAATTTTTGAAAATTTCTTTCGAAAATTGGGATGTGACAGGTTTGGTTTTCGTCTCGGTTTTTTTTGGTTTTCAGTTTCACAATTCCACCCCTAGTTCGGCAAATGCCATGGTTTAGATAATGTTTACTGCGCTACCATCATCGACCAGCACACGTGCTACCTCACAATCTGCAATCAAGGCGGTGATGATGATCAGGTCGTTGTGAAGATAAATCAGACCTTCTCCATCTTCATCCGTAAAGGCGATGCGTTATGGAACCAGTCGCCTCATCTTAATGGGTCTAGAATCTAAAAGATGTCGGCATTGGCCGAGCAAACGTATGCTTTTCGAGACTTGTTTGAATTCTTTTCTAGGGTTGAACCTCTACATATAGTATTGAGGATGACCCGAGGGTTGTTGGGACATGCCTCTTGACCTGCAAATGTCCCATTAGTCCATTATCGACATGAACACCAGAACAAATTTGAGAATAAGACTTAGGGGTTTAGATCTAAGGACTATAAACAGATTTAATCTATGAGGACTAAAACCAGATGCAAAAGAAGAGAAAAAACAAAGAGAAATCACTACTTGGGGTGAGGAATCACTACCGTGGGTGAGAAGGGGAAACAAAGAATCAGAGTAGAAAAGATTGCAGGTGAAATCCTGAAATTAGGTTTAGAGAGAGAGCTTTAGGTTGACTCTCATAAATTAGAGTTTGATTCCGTTTGAATCTTCGAAGTAGTTTTTTTTTTTTTTGAAGAGAAGATATATTTTTAAAAACTAATTTTATGACAGTTTTTGTTGTTGCTATAATAATACACTCAGCCGATCTAAACAAAACAAATCGTATTTTTTCTTAATGTATCAAACAAAATAAAATTCTCAAAACAAAAAATGTGGAAAAATAAGAAAGGACGGAGAATATGACCGTTGGGAGGAACAAGGTCATTTCGCTGTTCCCGCTGCCGCAGTGCTTAATTACTGTCAACTTTTGTACTCAGTTTTTACCGTTTGATTCGATCTTTGCTTCTATTACTCCCACGTGATTGATGGGTCCCCTCTCTGTCTTCTACAAGATGATGATATATATATTCCTCTGCAACTTTAGTAGTCCACTCTATGCTTCACTTTACTTCTCACTTGGGTTTTACTCTACTCTCCTCTCCTCTCTTCCCTCTCAAGCTCTTCCTTGTTGGGTTTGCTTCAGATTCTTTCATGGGTTTCTTGTTCGGTTCTGAATCTATGGCTCTAACGCTTCTGCTTTTACTTTTAGCTCTTTCAGTAGCTACTGCTGATGAAGGTTAGATCTTTGCTCTCTACTAGTCTACCAAAGTTTCAATTCCCTGTCCTTGTACAGCAGTGTGATTTTAGATGATGATGATGGTTTGCTTTATGCATTGTGTATAATCAGTCCATGTTTTCAAGTCTTGGTGACCTTGATTTTATTGTAGAAAGACTTCCAACAAAGATCCTGGCACAACTTTATTTGCATTGATCTACACAAATTGCATCTGCAGAATCATGTCTGTAATTCTTTGTATTTACAAATCAATATGAGAGCACATTAGATTATGCCAATTTTAATGTAGAAATAGTATAGCAGCACCACATTGTCTTCAGCTCATTGGGTAATCATTTTTAACCCTTTATCTTGCTACGTGGTAGTAGTAGAAAATGGTCAAAGAATACAGAATAAAGGTGTACTTCTGCTTTGGACTATGTGGATTATGGAAACATACATTGCTGTATTCAGCAACTCAGCTACAATCCTACAAGATATGACAATATTATATTACTGCGCTGCTCTCTGCTTCCATTAGTTTAATTAGTTTACCCACAACTTGGTTGTTTCTTACAGTCTTACTAAATCTACATATTTAGTAATTTTTTTATAGTTTCACAGAGGCTCTTCAATTATTAGTACGGTAAACCACTTCATGGCATTAGGACAAAGGAAAAACAAAACTGAAATATTATGATTATTTAGAGAACCTGAGAGCAATCGATACAATGTGTAAAATTGCTACTTGTCAAGTGTTTAATGAGGGTTTTATAATCGGTACAGTGAATCAATAGCCATAGGAAACTATTGTAGTGATAATGAGGATTATAATTCGCACACAGGTTGTACTAAGTAATATAGTTAGTTAGTTTATTCCTTCCAGATCACCCATGTGGACTTATTTTTATTTTGGTATCCACAATTCTGTCTTGGTAATGGTTAATGATATTTCATACTAATTGAAGGTGCCTTTTGTTTTAATTTTCTGTAAGACATGTTTGTTCCTTCTGAGAATGTGCCACTTTTCTTGTTTATCAGATTCTTTGCTGCTAATATCTCAAACTTGTGCTGTAGTATTCTTTGGTCTGAAGTGAATCAGTAATTTTAACTTCTGTTTTCTGTTTGTTATTTTCTTTTTAGTTGCATCTCTGATGTATGCAGTTGCATTTTCTATTGCAAAGGGTTGTATTACTTAGAAAACAAACTTATATGACAATATCACACTCTTCACCATTATGAGATTTAGTAGGTTTTCTACCTATATTTATTAGATCATGTTCTAAAGTTTAGCTAACAAGGGAGTGGTTCTAATGATGACCACTGATAAAGTAGATTGAGGTTCACATCCAAAACCAATTGACAATGGATGGAGTGGCCCAAACCCTTATAAATCCACAGACAATGTCTCATATTCCCGATGTGGGATTGATATTTCAACACGTTCCCGCATGTGTGGCAAATTTTCAAGCCTAACACGTGGACAGCATTTGGGTGACGTGGAGTGCGTGTGACCATTAGGCTTCACATGTGGACGTGGGTAACCCGCTCTAATATCATGATAAAGTAGTTTGTGGTTCACATCTAAAACCAATTGCAATGGATGGAGTGACACAAACCCTTATAAATCCATAGACAATGTCCATATTCCCGATGTGAGATGATATCTCAACAACCATTAAGTTGAAGACTTTCTCATTAAATCGTTTATTGCACCAACTTTTCAACCGTTCAGTTTTTAGGTCTATATAAATAAATCGTTTTTACAAATTTTCAGCCAAATCGAACTAAATCAAATTAATGAACTATCCAAATTTGTCAAACATGAGCCGATCGAAAAATGGGTGAAACGAATAAGTCTTCAACTAATCTTCAACGTAGTGGTCCTCGTTAGAACCACTCCCTATGAAAAAAAAAACAGAAAAAAGAAAAGAAAAGAAATATAGTCTTGGTTCATAGAGGTTCAAACTCCAGTAATGATCATAGAGGTTCAAGGATCTAGCATTGACCAAGATTCTCTTTACAGTAAAGCATCCAGTGATCCAATTCTCTTTCTCAATGAAATCATAATCATGTGTCTGTTCCTTGACTTGCAATTGGTTTTATGTTTGGAATGTATAGAATAACAATCAGTATGAATTCGTTTTTGCAGATGTGTTTATTGGTGTGAATATTGGAACATCCCTCTCCGACATGCCACACCCAACTCAAGTAGTAGCGCTTCTAAAAGCCCAGCAGATTCGACATGTTCGGTTATATGATGCAGATCGTGCCATGCTTGTGGCACTTGCAAATACAGGAATTCAAGTCATTATTTCTGTGCCTAATGACCAGATCCTTGGAATCGGTCAATCTAATTCCACTGCAGCTAATTGGGTATCCCAGAATGTAGTAGCACATTACCCAGCTACAAACATCACAGCTATATCTGTTGGTTCAGAAGTCCTTTCTGCCATTCCAAATGCTGCAAAAATCCTTGTCAGTGCTCTCAAATACATTCACTCGGCCCTTGTGGCATCCAATCTTGACAGCCAAATCAAAGTCTCAACTCCTCTTTCTTCGTCCATTATCCTTGATTCGTTTCCACCTTCCCAAGCTTTCTTTAACCGCTCACTGAATCCAGTGTTGGTCCCTATGCTTAGTTTCTTGCAGTCCACAGGTTCGTTCCTGATGCTTAATGTGTACCCATACTATGACTACATGCAATCAAATGGTGTTATTGCACTGGATTATGCACTGCTCAACCCTCTCCAGGCAAACAAAGAAGCTGTTGATTCCAATACGCTTCTCCATTACTCCAATGTATTTGATGCTGTGGTTGATGCAGCATATTATGCCATGGCTTTTCTTAACTTCACCAATGTTCCAGTGGTCGTGACAGAATCAGGCTGGCCTTCAAAAGGTGATTCTAATGAGCCAGATGCTACATTAGAAAATGCCAACACTTACAACAGCAATTTAATAAGGCACGTGTTGAACAAAACTGGTACTCCAAAACATCCTGGACTTGCAGTTAGTACTTTCATTTATGAACTCTATAATGAGGATACAAAACCTGGGCCTGTCTCAGAGAAGAACTGGGGATTGTTTGATGCAAATGGAACACCTATCTACATATTACGGTTGACGGGATCAGGGGCAGTATTAGCGAATGATACTACAAATCAAACTTTCTGTACAGCCAAGGATGGCACTGATACAAAGATGCTTCAGGCTGCACTAGATTGGGCTTGTGGACCTGGCAAGGTGGATTGCTCACCATTATTGCAGGGAGAACCATGCTACGAACCAGATAATGTGATTTCGCACGCAACATATGCATTCGACACTTATTATCATCAGATGGGGAAGACATCTGCATCATGTGACTTCAATGGAGTGGCTGCAATCACCACTACCGATCCAAGTAAGATCTCAACTTCACAGCATGCAGTATGCTCTCACTTTTATATTCTGTCTTGATTTACTGTAAATATCCCTGGATTGGACTCCTAGTTGATCATGCTTGTTGTTAACCATTCTGTTTTCATTATGCAGGCCATGGCTCCTGTGTATTTCCCGGCAGGTAAATCAAGGCAGAGGATGAAAAGTTTACTTATATTTTTGGTTGATGATTTTGGCACTCCATTTTTTCATTTGCACTTCACTTTTATATAGTTAAAAGTGGAGTAGAAGTAAAGTGGATTGCTAAACACACTTCCTTTTTCTTTACCACATTCAACTAAACACACTTCCCAAAAATTAGCCATCTGACTCTTATTCTTTGGTTCATGCAGTCTTGGCAAGAATGGAACCTTGGTCAACATCACAGCTCCGTCATTGAATTCCACAAGTGGAGATTCTTCTGCATACAACTTTCAGAGCAATGCTTTCACAAGCATAGTACTCATTCATGTTCTCATCAGCTGTGCAGTTTTCTTGTAGACAGGTTTAATTGTGGAGAACTTTCAGAAATTTTGTGATAGATGGGGTGGTCTGGGGCAGTGTTTCCCTTCATCTGGAGAAAAGGGTTTAGAACTCAGTGGCTTAGGTAGAGAAGATTGGTCCAATTAAATTATTCTAATTTAAAAGTTATTGTTCTTTCCTAATTTCTGGTAATAGAGGGAAAAGACTGCGAAAAAATTAACAAAGGAAACACCAAGTCCCAAAAATTAGTTTCTTTGTGTAAGATCATCCAATTTGGATGATGAGGCTGACCTCAAGAAGGTAGCAATATTATAAAGAGATTCGCCGCCATAAAATAATTCATGGGATTTGCAAAGAATTGTAATTCATGAGATTAAAATATTTACAATATATCTTCCAATATCTCACCTTTTGACCGATCAATATATCTTTGAAGTAAATATCTAATCTTTTATCATATATGCGAAATTTCTCAGATAACGTCTAAAATTTCTGATATTTAAGATATTTAGGGTGTATCTTCAATATTTTACAGAAATATCTATAAAATAGCTCAAAAATGTTCCGGCCACGTGTCAATGGGCCGAGGGCTTCTTTGGGCTACACATGTACTTTGTCCTCATTTTAATTTTCCGTATCTTTTTGTATGCATGCACAATTTAAGGGAGAGCTAGACAACGGTGATCCTCAACCAGTGATCCGAAGATCCACACGGTTGCATTGTCCTGAGCGGTTGTGAGTATTTTTGACAAATTAAGCCTCGTCGGTAATTTCCAAGAGAGTAAACTGAAACATAAACCAACTTGGTGGACCTGGAGAACTTGATGATGATCGAATCCGCTAAAGATAATGGATCATGATGCCACAAAATTTCATAGACAATGTGTAGTGATATGAGCATAATATGTTTTGATTTTAATGTGTTTCCTACCTTATTTGGTAATATTATTTCCTTAATAATATCATTTCTGACATGTTTTGTGATTGTAAAGGACATGAGAGCATAAATCAAGAAAAAAAAGGCTAAATCATGGAAATAAGATAAAAAAGAGAAGACTTCTTGCGGTCCAAAGAAGGAATGAGAAGCAAATTTGGATTCCAAGTCCAAGAAAGAAAGAAGAAAGGCATAAAGAGTACATTTGAAAGAAGAAGAAGTAAATTTAGATTCTAACTCTAAAAAGGGAGGAGAAAAGTCAAACTTGTGGAGCTAGTCCCACATCATTTTGGAAGAGAAGTTTCGCCAAGATTTTCACTATATAAGGACAGTCTTGTATACTTCTCAAATCATCTCTTCTTCTCACAAAAATCAGAAAAGCCTGCATTCTCCTTTTCAACACTTCTATCTAGAAAAGAAGCAATCCAAGCCGGCACCTTTGTAAGATTTCTCCAGAAGGCTGCCGAGAAGCATCAAGTGTGTTATCCTTCGAACATCTCAAGCTTTCTTGAAGATTCATAAAGTGTAACTCATGTCTTGTTTCTTCTATCTTGTTATTGTTCTTTGTTTTTTTTTTTTTGTATTAGATTTCAAAGTTGGAATTGACTGGTTGTTAAGAACATGAATAGGTTAATTTTCAGAATAAATTCAAGCATATTTCAACTTGTCTATGACAACATATGATTCGTTTTATGCCTTGTTGATTTCATTAAATGCATAGTTTTGTTTGAACTAAAACTCTAATCTGCAGGTTAGTGTTGCTATGATCTATACTAAGCTTTTTCAAGTAAGTGTAAATCTCCACTAGTAAAGGTTATGTAATAATAGCCGAGACTATGCGTTACATGTTTGCAGGTTAAGCAGCTTCCTGTAAACATGGGCATGTTCAAATTCATAATTCTATAGCACTTAATGATTCATGTTTAGTGTAGACGGGTACTTTGAGTGACACAGAGTATCGATTGCAGCCTTTGTATGAAATATCCTAGGTTCTAGACTTCTTTGTGCTTAGGAGATAAAATAAGTAGAATTAAAGGAATGCATGACTGCTGAGGCTTGCGTTTCGAGTTTGTTTTTGATATCACTTGGCGATGAACTTGAATATATGTTTGAGGCATGTTGATACTTGTTTGATTCATTCTGAAATCTCTGGTTGATGTGTGTTGAAGATGATCACCTGTATATATTAGTTTATATTCTGCCTTTATCTTTTTCGTAGGAATGTTAAAACAAACTCTCAAAACCCCCCTCTGTTTACCTTGTATCATATGTATATTTGTAAATGAATACTTGTATATATTGTTAGCTACTGACTTTTTACAGGACCATTGTTACAGGAGCATCCTTAGTCCCCAGATTGATCAAACCTTATTTGTCTTATACTACGATTGTCAAAAAAGGTTCTTAATTGTCGCACGCCTGGTAACAAGCGCGTTATGTAGTCATAAAAAGGTGGTAAACAATCCACGTGACTAGTAACTCAACAAGTTGAGTTAGAGGAACATTTTTTGAAACGGTCAATGAGTGCATTCCATAATACTTTGTGGTCATTACTTTTTTTGCATAGATTGCCATTGAAGGTTTTTGTCGATGTAGTCCATCAAAGACTTGAGCGTGAGAGAATTTAAATCTCAGCATCTAGGCTTTTGTTAGCCTTAGGGACAAAATATGTGGTTTAATATTTTCCAATGAAAGATTCCATAGATACCAAGCGAAGATTCGTCTTGGGCATTGAGTACGTCCAAACTCAAATGAGCAGAATGTTACTGTGCTCTTGCATACAAAACCAATCAGTTATGAGACTCGATAGAGGTCACAAATGATGTTTTTAATGGTTTATCCTTCTCGAGGATCGATCAACCACGATCCGAGGAAAGGTCGGGGTTGGTCACACACAACCCGGACAAAGAAACATGAGTGATCAAACACACTCTTGCCCGTGAATAAAATTCCAGGATTTTGGTACCTGCAATTTACACAGATCCAAACAAAGGAATGGGTTAGGAGAATGGGAAGGATTTTATCCCCTCGAGTTATTCAAAAATAAATAACTGTAATATTAAAGTTTACTTGCTAGTTTGTCAAATAAACTGTGTTTATAGGAGCTGTTTTGCAATTTTTCATGCTTAATTCCATTGCGGCGAAGTTGCTTGCGTGATTCTATTTTGATTCGTCGCGCGATTATGTCATGAAAAACAAAATATATATGGTTAATCATATTCACCATATGTAATATATATATATATATATATATATATATAAACACGAAATAATGAATAAGAATGAGTTTAGGGTTGGCCGATAGGGTCTGCGTCGAGCAAACGCTGAGCGTAGCAGCGTGCATGCGGCGGACAGAGTTGCCGAAGAAGGCTGATGGGCGGTCGGGAAACGGCTGTGGCGAAGCCGAGGGGGCTGACAGGCTTTTTCAGAAAATTTAGGGAGGATTTTGGCTATTAACTCTAGGGTTAGAACAAAATACATGATAACGTGTTTAAGTATAAACTGTAGTGAATGAGAGATAGTAAGAGAATCATCATCTTATTCATTGATAGGAACCATTTATATATGAAATTACAAAATACCAATATGATAATGATAAAGAATACATAGTCTTATTCTAACTACATATCCTGATGACACAAGACCAAAACACACATATGGAATATCCTAGAACAACTATATTAGTTTTCAGCATATATATATATACATGCATTTTCAAATAAGGACCTCCTTACCTTAGCTAAGGTACAGATTTCCTTAATTTCACCCACTCTCTGATCATATTTTCACATCATAGCCGTTCACTATTTAGATATACATGACTTGATCATCCATACAAAATTTCAGCTAATTTGGTTATCGTTAAAGTATCAAAAATGCATTAAATCAATCAATGAAACGAATCTGTTCATCTTGAACCGTACGTTCTATTAGTTCTAAATCACAGTTTTGAATGTATTAATGATATATTATCAATTTGGCTGAAAATTTATAGAGATGATCTACTCATATATACCTAAAATCTGAATAGTTGAGATGAGAAAATATGATCGAAAAGTGGGTCAAATAATGAAATATGTACCTTATCTAAGGTAAGGAGGTCATTACCTGATCAGCATTGTGTGTGTGTGTATACGAAAACTATGTGAAGCGGACGTCCGCACTGTCCTTAAAGTGCGGACGTCCCTCCGTTCACCACCGTCCGACGCCGACGATGACGCGCCTTCACCTGAGCGGACACCAAAGGCGTCCCCGACCACTTTCCCTTCCTGGCGAGTCCGCCGAATTCTAGTTTTCCTGCGAGACCGACATTGTATGATGTTTTGGGTGGAGGTTGCTGCCGAGACCTTCAAATTGATCTCGCCGGGAAGGAAAAGTGGTCGGGAACGCCTCTGGTGTCCCTTCCGGTGGAAAAGCGTCGTCGCCGGACGATGGCGAACGGAAGGACGTCTGCACTTTAAGCCCAGTGCGGACGTCCGCTTCATATCCGGCCTCTATATATATATAACACTAAATTTGTGTGTGTGTGTAAGAAACTTTATAAATAGGTATTTATATTAAAATTCCGGGTTGTCACACTCCACCCTCCTTAGAGAAATTTCGTCCCTGAAATTTATAAAACCGTAAATCAAAAAATTATGACTTATACTTGAATTCAACGAGACACTATGATATTCGGACAACACCATTCATTTGTCTATTTCCACTAACCGTAGATAAGGGATTCATGACTTAAAACATCAAAATCTTCACAATTCACTTGTTTATTTCCACAAGTTTTGATCTTTCAAAATCTTACATTATGAATATGTGACCTAACCTAGAAAAAAAACTTTGTCGACTTTTGCTTTGCTAGGGTTTCGCCCTAGCCGCTCAACTGATCGAGCTTTACCGTTGTGATGGCGGGGATGGAAGCGACGACGTCGTCTGTCATGATAGAGGAGACCGTGGTGAGGTTTAATGATGGGGATGAGTTGCTTCAGGACTCTCTTTTTTACATGTGTGGTCGTGTCACTACCAGGACAAGTACTTTAGCTGACGAAAAATTTTCGTTGGCCTGTTAAAAAAATTCGTCGGCGAAGCTCTTAGCCGACGAACCTTCGTCGGCTATAGTGTCGTCGGGAAAGGGTCGTCTGTGATAACTTTAGCCGACGACACAAAAAATTTCGTCGGCTAAAGTATGACTATAGCCAACGAAATAATGTCGTCTGCTATAGTCCAAACTTTAGCCGACGACATTATTTCGTCGGCTATAGTCCATACTTTAGCCGACGAAATAATGTCGTCTGCTATAGTCTGGACTATAGCCGACGACATTATTTCGTCGGCTAAAGTATGGACTATAGCCGACAAATTTTTTGTCGGCTATTGTCCATACCTTAGCCGACGACATTTTGTGTCGTCGGTTGTCTTCCAAATTTTAGCCGACGAATAATTTAAAATATTTGTCGGCTAAAGGTTGTAATAAAAAAATATAAAACACCTATGGCCGACGAAATATAGGGATTTAGGGCTTTATAGGGATTTAGCCGACGAAATATGCTTTAATTCGTCGGCTAAAACTTATTTTAAAAAAAAAAAACTTTAGCCGACGAATTAAGGCTTTTTTCGTCGGCTATAAGTCCATTCCAGTAAAAAAAAACCCCGAAATTTCTGAATTACCATTCCAAGCAAGCTGCAAAATACACCAAAACAATTCCATATAACCAACAACAAACACATAAAAGTATATATCAACTACATAAAAGTATCAATTACATAAAAGTATCAAACACATAAAAGTATATATCAACTACATAAATTCTATATCGTCTAAATTAAAGTCCTCTTCTGGGGGCTGCTGCGGAGGTTGCGGCAGCTGGGGTAGCGTCATGGGCGGAGGCGGAAGTCCGTGAATCTGGGCAGCTGCAAAGTCCTGCATGTACTGGAACATCTGCTGCTGCTGGGCCTGCTGGATGGCATGTATCTCGGCAACATAGGCTGCCTGCGCGGCATTAAAGGCTGCCTGCGAGGCAATATAGGCTGCCTGCGAGGCAGCCTGAGCAGCTTGAGCAGCTTGCTGTTCTCGTAGTCTCTGAACTTCCGACTCTAGCTGAGTCGTCCTGTTGATCGTGGACGTGGTCCTGCTGCTGGTCGAGGCTGCCTTTCGTAGAAATCCTGGAGTGGTCTTCAGGACCCCCTCGCCTCTCTTTCCTAAACCCCGGCAGTAGAAGTTGTTTGCTCTCGGTGGGAAGGCTGTGCCCATGATCCTCGCCCCAATCGTCGGATCTGAAGTGTCGATCCGGGACATGGCTTCGGACATCTCTTCCTCCTGCGTGTCCGGCCATGTCTCCCTCACTACGGTACTCATGACCTCGTCACTAGCCTCCCTCACCCTTGCCTATATGGATAGGAAAAAAATTATTAATTAAAATTTTTACATAAATTTAAAAATTTAAAAACGTAAGGTGACTTACAATATCCTCTTGGGAGTCAGGATATGCCTTCTCGTACGTATAGACGTACTGGTTGACTTCTGGATGTTCCCTGGCCGCCTCGTCCATGAAGACAGCGAACGGTCTAGAACCGGCATGATGGTTCCTTGTGTTGCGTTGCCGGTTCTGAGCGTTCACCTGGGAAACCGCCTTCAAAGAAAAAAGTAAACTATTAGTAAAATATTTTAAAACTCACGTACTTAATTTTAAATTAACTAACTAATTTATTTAAATACCTGTTTACGAGGGTTGTTGAATTCTGATGTCAGAAGCCAACGCCACTCGTACTCCCTGTACTGGAACTCAGCAGGGGTACCAGAACGTGCGTTCCCGTGCGTAGTCCAATGGGTCCACAGCTCGTTCTTCCACTCCTTGTACCTACAGATACAACAAAAATATTAGAAATATTATTAATATCACATACAATTTTGTTTTTCATTAACTTCCCAACGTACTTTCCCCCATGCACAACGTCGGCCCAGCTGTCCCTCAGGTGCTCGGGAACCTCAAACCACACCTGCATTTAACCGTTTATTAGTTTAGCTTTTCGAGAAATCAACAATTTGATACATAATATTATTTTGTAAACTCACCGACATCGCGTTGTGGACCATGTCCTTAACCTCCTGCGGGACCTCGTCCCAGTCGGACCACAACATAGGGACTCTATCCCTAATGAGAGCTCCCACGCGGCCGGAGTACGTCCTCGACTTCCCGCCCGATACTACGTGGCCATCCCCGTCAGTATCGATGACGATCCTCCCCACGGTACCCACCATCTTCTCGAGGGCCTTCCCTGTGACGGGGCCTCTCTTCTTCTTTGTGCCTATCACATGATTCGGCCAAATTGATTATTAAAATATATATGACCCTTTATAAATAATCATGCATCACTGATTACCTGAGGAGCTCGCGACGGATTCCGGCTCTGTTGCCGATGATGATACCCTCGCAGAAATAAGAGGCGTATCAAAAGGCACGAACCGGTACGCCGCTGATGGAGCCACTGGCGGGGGCAGTGGATAAATCGGCGTCCCTGAGCCATCGACTACAGGTAACGCCGGTATCATCCGCGGAAGGAACAGATGAGGCGGCGGCATCTGTACCCCAGATGACCCACTATCCGAAGAAGTAGGACCTGGAGTGGGCGCCCGATGTATCTCGGGCATACGGGGTGCAGACACCTCCGTCTGGGTCTGAGGCCACAAGGGCCTCGAGGAACGAGGGATGGCCGCCTGCCTCGATGAAAGGGGCACCTCCGGCGCCGTCTCCAGAAGACTCGCACGCCTGGATGTCATCTGGCCCTGAAACGTCGTTTGAGGGTTGCTAGAGGTTCCCTCAGACGATTCGGACCTTTGGCCCTTCGAACTCTTCTTCGATCGAAAAAAGCCGCTGATCCTATTTAAAATATTAATCTAAGGCTTTAGATTATTTTGTCTTTATTGTATAAAAAATTATACATGTTTAAAATTATACTTATTCAATAAATAGATATACATAATTAATAATTACATAACAATATATATAGATATACTTAATTAACATAGCATAAAAGTAAATTCGAAATCAAAAATAACTTCATACCAATATATATATAGATATACTTAATTAATAATTACATAACAATATTATATATATCAACATCATCATAAATTAACTAACATATCATAAAACTAAATTCGAAATCAAAAATAAATTAACACATATATTCAAAAATAAACACATAAACTAACATAATTAAATTAACACATAATTAAATTAACACAAATTAAATTAACAAAAATTAAATTAACACAAATTTAATTAACATAAATTAAAGTAACAAAAATTAAATTAACACAAATTAAATTAACACAAATTAAATTAACAAAAATTAAATTAACATAAATTAAATTAACACAAATTAAACCTTGGAGACCGGGAGATCGGGGGAGGAGGGAGGAGACCGGAGGAGGCGGAGACGGGGGAGATCGGAGGGAGGAGGGAGGGAGGGAGGAGGCGGCGACGGAGGCAGGGAGGAGGGCGGGAGGCAGGGAGGAGACCGGGAGGGAGGAGGGAGGAGACCGAGAGGGAGGAGGGAGGAGGGAGGGAGGGAGGAGGGAGGAGGGAGGAGGGAGGGAGGGAGGAGGGAGGAGGGAAAAAATTACGGAAATGAGGGAGGCGGCTAGGTTTCGCAGTTAAACCCGAAAACTTTAGCCGACGAAATAATTTGTTCGTCGGCTAAAGATACAAATTTCATCGCTATACACCAATTCGTCGGCTAAACCTTCTAAACTCGTCGGTTAAAACTTTGAAATTCGTCGGCTAAACCTTTGAAATTCGTCGGCTAAACCTTTGCAACTCGTCGGCTAAACCTTTGCAACTCGTCGGCTAAACCTTTGAAATTCGTCGGCTAAACCTTTATACATTTGGCATGTTATGATTGTGATGATCAAACTTGAGAAACACAAATCCGGCCGTCAGATCTGACCATCATGATAAAATACATGTATGGGAAAAAATTCAACTTGATCCGAAAAGAATAAGGGCTCGATCCGGACGGTCAATCTCGTAAGTCAAATCCCTAAACGCACGGAAAAGGTCGTTCGACCGTCTAAATTACGTATTTTAGCCGGACCTCCAACGGAAAATAGTTTTAAACCGATGACACGCAACAAGTCGTATAAAAATTTTACGCAAAATAACCACCGAACATAGGGCTACCCATAGGGAGAAAGAATTGAAAATTGCATTGACCGCAACTATCGGCACCGAGACATGACCGAAATACTGTGATTTTTCAACCGTAGACGTATTTCACCATTCTGGTCATGTCTTATTTCACGACTTTTTTACGTTTGAAGGTTCTACGTATAGTTTGTTTTTGAAACAGAACATTTACATAACACTTGGTAAACAAGTTATACAACATTAGTACGCATGTTGTGATTGTGATAATCAAACTTGAGAAACACAAATCCGGCCGTCAGATCTGACCATCATGATAAAATACATGTATGGAAAAAAATTCAACTTGATCCGAAAAGAATAAGGGCTCGATCCGGACGGTCAATCTCGTAAGTCAAACCTCTAAACGCACGGAAAAGGTCGTTCGATCGTCTAAATTACGTATTTTGGCCGGACCTCCAACTGAAAATAGTTTTAAACCGATGACACGCAACAAGTCGTATAAAAATTTTACGCAAAATAACCACCGAACATAGGGCTATAGTAGGTAATAGAAAAATTTTAGGGTTTAGCCGACGAATACCCTAACGTATTCATCGGCTATAGTATGTAATTAAAAAATTAAAAAATAATTATAGCCGACGAAATATTAGGTTATTCGTCGGCAAAAACCATCTTAGCCGACGAATTATAGTGTATTTCGTCGGCTAAAGTGTGTAATAAAAAAAAATAAAAAACATCTATGGCCGACGAAATTAAGGCTTTTTTCGTCGGCTATAGTATGTAATTAAAAAATTTAAAAATTAAAAATACCGGAATAGCCGACGAAATATTAGGTAATTCGTCGGCAAAAACCATCTTAGCCGACGAATTATAGTGTATTTCGTCGGCTAAAGTAAAAAAAATACATTAAAAAAAACAGACGATATTAGTAAACCATACATTAAAAAAAACCTGTTCATCATGTATCACCAAAATTCATATAAAATAACTAAAATATGAATTCAACATGTGTAAACTATAAAAGGAAAAGTCTTTGAAAAATTATACAAATTAATGGATTTCGTCCTCTAAATTAAAAGTAAGGCTTGTAATCGGAATCATCCGATGAGTCTTCTTCGGTGTCAGAATTAATTTCTGGTAATATATGTCTTTCCTCATCGCCAGAGTCTTTGTCTGTTTCTTGATTTGGATCAACATCAACAAGCCTTGGCTCTTCATCACGAATTCGCACCGAACGACCTGCTTTAAAATTATTAAGGTGAATGGTAGAGGAGTTAGGAATACCTATTGCGTTGGGCTCTTGATACGCAACATCCTCTTCCTCGTCTTCGGCCTCTCCAAGTGTAGCCGCCCGGTAAATGTTTCGAGGGTGCACAAGGTTGACTACTTTCCACGCGTCACCCTTAGCAAGGTCATCAAGATAAAACACTTGTTTTACCGATGTGGGAAAAACGAACGGGTCATCTTCGTAAGAACTTGTAGCAGTGTTCACCGATAATATTCCGTATTGATCGGTCTTCATGCTCTGCGGCCTAGTATCAAACCATCTACACTTGAAGAGGTGCACTGTCATGCCTTGCCCATAAACGAGTTCCACCACTGAATCAAGAACACCGTAATAGTCAACTCCATTCCGCCCACCATGTGCCATGACCCCAGAATTCTGTGTTCTCCTTCTGCTATCTCTTTGTTCGCATATAAATTGCACGCCATTCACCTTGCACATCGGATAAACTCTTGAGACTATCGGCTTCATCGCTAGAAGTCTTAGTTCGTGCGACCAATTTGGGTGACCATCAAATTGAATATGGTTCATCTGCAACCAACCATCTCAACTGTAAATATGGATAATTATGCAATAAACATAAACCCGTACAGAAAAATTAAATTACGTACCCAACCGCCAAAATAATCTGCGAACTCCCTGTTGTGGTACTCGAGATCACCTTGAATGTCTGGACAATATAGATGGCTGTCTTTCCAGTATTCAACTTCTAGACAGTTAATCAATACCCACCAGTGGGCAATGACTAGCTCATGTGGTTGCAACTTGTAGGAGTCTGGCAAAATTCCATACACTTCAACATCACTAGAGACTATGGAAAGATTGAACTTCGGTACATCTACCGGCATGGTTTGTGGAGTTTTCTTCAACGCTCCTAAATACAACTTCATGTAGGTGACGCACTCGTGCGCAATATATGCTTCAACTATACATCCTTCAGGAGCGGATTTATTAGCCACATAATCTTTGTAGTCTCCAAGTTGCCTGTAAATCAAGTTGCAAAATGTTATGATTATTGAACATGTATATATATTGAGGAATTCAGGTGTAAAAAACGTACATTTCCATGGGATACATCCAAGTGTAGTGTACTGGACTGGTAAGCAACAATTGATCGGGAAGATGGATCATCAGGTGAGGCATGATGTCAAAAAAATTTGGAGGAAATATCCTCTCAAATTTACACATGATATAAATGATGTCCTCTTGCATTTCCCGGAGGTTAGATTTTTTCACTTCCCGTGTGCATAACTTCTGGAAAAATCTTGCCAACGCTACTAACGGCTCCACCACCTGACGGGGAAGGAACGGTCGAATGAAAACAGGGAAGAGACGTTGTAGCAGGATATGACAGTCATGACTCTTCAACTCGTACATCTTATTGTCCCGGAAGTTCACACACCGGGCTATATTTCCTGCATAGCCTGAAGGATACTTCACACAACTCATCCACCTGAAAATTAGGTTCTTCTGGTCAGGCTTCACGGTGTAAGGAGCTTGAGGCATTTTTTTCTTCCCTTCTTTCAACCACAAATGTCTTCTTAGTACGCATTTTTTTAGATCAATGCGTGCCTTAGGACCGTCTTTCGTCTTCCCCTCCAAGTTCAGCACTGTGCCCACCACACTGTCGCACACATTCTTTTCTATGTGCATCACATCTAGGTAGTGCCTGATCAACAACTTACTCCAGTATGGGAGTTCCCAGAATATGCTCTTATGTGTCCAGAATTTGTACCTGTCGGGTCTTTCAGGTATTGCCGCCACAATGTTGGGATGATTGCTGAGCTGCCCAAAATCGTACTCATTAAGCACTGCTAAAATTTCTTCCCCCGTCCATCTTCTGGGAGGCACACCGTGTTCTACGGTCCCATCAAATGCCTTGTCATCGAACCGCCATTCGTGATCATATGGAAGGAAAGCACGGTGACCCAATCTGCATATCTTGTTGCAATGACTGCTGCTCCCCTCATCGCTAAGGCACTCTGGACAAGCCTTGTATCCCCTAACAACGTTGCCCGACAACATCCCACGGGCAGGAAAATCACTGATGGTACCAACAACCATGACATGCATCTGGAACATCTCGTGCGTGTACTTGTCATAAGTGGGATGACCAACGTCCCACAAAAATTTAAGCTCTTCAATCAAAGGTCTCAAATACACATCGAGACACTTCCCCGGATAACCGGGCCCCGGAATCAACAAACTCAACATATTGTATTCCTTCTTCATGCACATCCATGGGGGAAGGTTGTACGGTACCAAAATCACCGGCCATATACTGTATTGAAGACTCATGTTGCCAAAAGGGTTGAACCCGTCGGATGAGAGCACGAGCCTCACATTTCAGACCTCTGACGCAAAATGAGGAAACTCCCTGTCTATATGCTTCCAAGCCTCCCCGTCAGAAGGGTGTATAAGGGTATCTTCGTCATGCAATTCCCTATCAGCGTGCCATCTCATAGCTTCGGCCGTGTGTGAAGACATGTACAACCGCTCCAACCTATCCCTCAAAGGGAAATACCGAAGTACCTTTACAGGTTTCCTGTTGCCTGCAGGAGTCAGCTTATATCTGTCAGTGTGACATACCAGACATGCGTCGAGGCCACCAAGGTCATTCCCTTCTGGATCTTTACTCCAAAAGAGAACGCAGTCATATCTGCATGCATGGATCTTGATGTAGGAAAGCCCAAGATCTTTCAGGATACATCGGACCTTACGATGAGTGGTAGGAAGACGATGACCGTTGGGCAGCATCGAAGCAGTGTACTGTAGATACTCATCAACAGCCTTCACGGTCGATTTTGTCTCAACTTTAATCTTCATTACGTCCATCACACTTTCAAGAACGGTCTTCTGACAACCGGGGTACACAGGGGTCTGTTGGAAAGCAAACAGTTTGTTGTACTTTTCAATATCAGCAGTGTTCACAGCTCTAGAGAAGGGCTGCACCGGGTCAGACATATACTGTCCTTGAGCGCATACACCGCTCTCATAAGGAAACATGTCGTTGATGAATGCTGTTGTTAGATCGTTGGATGTACTAGTACTGCCCGTCTCAGAAAATTGGCCATGATCATGCAGACCCCCTGATGATGTTTCACCGTGATATAACCAACATCTGTACTTCTCCCAAAACCCGTTACTCCTTAGGTGATGCCATACTTTGTCAATGGGAAATCGATGCATATCGCTGCGACACTGACATTTCGTGCACGGGCAATAGAAAATTGTATTCCCGTTAGCATTAGCCAGCGCTATTCTATAAAACTCATAACTCCTGCACCGTATCTTTTGTCTCATTTTGGAAGCGAAATCCAACTCTTATCCATATCCTGAAAATATAACAAAATATATATATATTTATAACGCTGCTAGCTAATTATTAATGAAATTTCATGCCATATATAAAATCTCAATTCATTTAGTATATATTCTACGTACTACAACTAATTAATAACAAATTAATTAACACACACACATATATATATATATATATATATATATACTTAATAATTACATAACAATATTATACATGCATATATATATATATATATATATATATATATATATATCTACATCATCATAAAATCATCATTGTGGTATATACCATCAACACAATATTATAAATTACTTAACATATATATATATATATATCTACTACTTAATTATAAACAACTTCATATATATTATATCAAATCATCAACCAAATCGATCAACATATATGTATATATATACATCCAACATACGTACTCAATATCAATTAACTCGATCACAATCAAAATCATATATCAACATCATCACAAAATCATCATGAACTCATATATATCATCAACAACTTCATACCATATCAACACAATAATATTATAAATTAATTAACATATATATATATCTACTATTTATTAACAACAAATTAATTCATATATATTATCAAAGAGTAAATACTTGTGACACCCTGTAGTTTACACCTAAAATCAGTTTTGTCCCTCACTTTTTTTTTAAACCGGTATACCCCTATACTTTGAATTCTCGACTGATTTGCCCTTTTCCCAGCTGGTTATGACTGTGACATGCTCATTAACAGTCTAAATAACCCTTCACTCTTATCTCTTCTAGCATAGTAATAGGGGGCTTAGACCTTGCTCTTAAAACCCAACCATTGAAGCTCTCACAAGCATTGTTAATGAGCATATCACAGTCATAACCAGCTGGGAAAAGGGTAAATCAGTCGAGAATTCAAAGTACAGGGGTATACCAGTTTAAAAAAAAAAGTGAGGGACAAAACTGATTTTAGGTGTAAACTACATGGTGTCACAAGCATTTACTCCTATTATCAATTCAAATCATCAACCAAATCGATCAACACATATATATATATATACATCCAACGTACCCAAAATTAATCAACTCAATCACAATCAAAATCAATAAACTCAATTAATCACACTTAAAATCGATCAACTCAAATAAAACTCAATTAATCAACATATATATACATATACGTACCTATATATGGCTCCACAAACTGATTATGGACAGATTTCGACAACACCCAAACTTTTTCTCCCCTTTTTTCTTCTCCCGTTTTTTTTTCCAGATGAGCTGCTGTTGCCCAGATCCGCAAATATAAAGCACTTTAGCCGACGACTATTAATTTCGTCGGCTAAACTTTTAAATATTTCGTCGGCCATAGTTTGTGAACTTTAGCCGACGAAATAAATTCTTTAGCCGACGAAATAAATTCTTTAGCCGACGAAATTAATAGTCGTCGGCTAAAGTTTACCATAGCCGACGAAAATTTAACTTAGCCGACGACTATTAATTTCGTCGGCTAAAATGGACTTCATAGCCGACGAAAATTTAACTTAGCCGACGAAAGAAAATTTCGTCGGCTAAAGTGAACTTTAGCCGACGAAAAAATGCTTCCTCGGCTTGGTTTTTTTTTTTCGTCGGCTAAAGCCTTTCTTCTGGTAGTGTGTGCTCACAAAGACGTTTATTAAAACGCTATGATATCCCTATGATAGCCTTTTTTGAATGCTATGAATGATATTTTGTGGTGTAGTGAACCAACGAGCTAATCGTTTAAAAAATGAGCAATCTATCAAATGCAACCTCTCGCCTCTGATACTTGACCCCTCCATAAACCTTTTAGTACCGCCCAACTATGTTAACCTCTTTTCTCTACTTGTGTTTATATTTTTTTTATTAATAACTCACACACCTTATATATGTCGTGAGATGTAAACCTATAAAGTTAAAATTGTCATTTTACTTGTTTTTGACTTGTTTTCAAAACAACTGTTTACGGCGGGCAGTAACTGATCCTGCCACGTCAGTAAGTAAGATCCGTTTTTTATTGGACGGCCCAAAGGAAGAAGGACATTACAGTCATTGACACAATTAGGGTTCCACATATATTTGAGTCTCACCTCCTCTCCGCTCTTGATCCTTGTTCGCGCGGCCAGTAGTCTCCACAGAACAACAGCTCAAACATGGCGGAACAGGTTCATCTCTCTCTCTCTCTCTCTCTCTCTCTCCTTCTCCGACTTCATCTCCCTTCTCTTTCTGAATCTCTCTCTCTCTCTTCTGTTGCAGACGGAGAAGGCTTTCCTCAAACAGCCCAAGGTTTTCCTCAGGTAAAGCACCGCCTAATTCTATACTCTTAGCTTTTCAGAGATCGAGATCCAATTGATGTGTGTTATTTGAATGCAGCTCCAAGAAGACTGGCAAGGGCAAGAGGCCTGGAAAGGGAGGCAATCGCTTCTGGAAGAGCGTTGGGCTCGGCTTTAAGACTCCCAGAGATGCTATTGAAGGTTCGATTCCATACGCGTTTGTTTTGGTTTTTCATTTTAGATTTCTTTGTGTTAAAACCAATTGCATATGTTATATTAGCTAGTTGATTCAATGTTACTTTTGAAACACTGATTCTGTTACTAGAGTGGAAGTATCAAATGGTGTATTGTCCCGCTTAAATCTTCAAGCAAATTTGGTATTTGTGATTTATGTTATGATTTGTTTGTATTTCTCTGCAGGAACATACATTGACAAGAAGTGCCCTTTTACTGGCAATGTCTCCATCAGGGGTCGCATTCTGGCTGGTACCTGCCACAGTGCAAAGATGTCCAGGACTATCATTGTGCGGCGCAATTACCTCCACTACATAAAGAAGTATCAAAGGTAATTCATGTCTTATCACCACCAATACATGTGCTGTGTTCCACTATTTGCATCAAGTAATAATCTGTCAATACATTGTAGGTATGAGAAGAGGCATTCAAACATTCCAGCCCATGTTTCACCATGCTTCCGTGTGAAGGAGGGAGATCATGTCATCATTGGGCAGTGCAGGTGACGATCAAACGTTAACCTATCCTAAAAATGTTATCATTTCATTTTCCTCCATCAAATATTATGGTGCTTTAAATTGTGTCAATCTGAACTTTTCTTTTTTCAATTCTTGTAGGCCATTGTCAAAGACAGTGAGGTTTAATGTCTTGAAGGTCATTCCAGCTGGGTCTTCTTCTGCCTTTGGGAAGAAGGCATTCACTGGAGCATAAGATAGCATTTCTGCAGTCTCCTAGTGTTATTTATGCAACTACCTTAGATTGAGTTATCTTTTGGAACATCTGTTTTTTGCCAATTTAATTTGCACCTTTTATGTAATTTGAATGTTAAGGTCATCTTTAGAACTATAATTTTGAATCCCAAAATACTGTGTTTTCTGCTGAATTTTTTTTAGAATGCCATAGTCTGATTATGTATGAGCAAAAGAGTTGTCATTGCGCTGGAGTCAAATCCCACTGGCTGTGCCTGTTTTCAGTTTTCACATTCTTTTGTTGTGGAATGTGAACTGATCTGTGTGATGGTTTATCAAATGATATGGTCAAAACTGTTGGAGATAGGCTTATCTTGAAGAATGGTTTCAATGTTCCCATCAAACAACTGTTGGAGATAGGCTTATGATTTCTTGCTTGAGCAACTGAATGGAGAATTTAGTTTTGAATTCTATGCATGTAATCAGTGTCTAAGTTCAACATGGAGTACAACCATTGAGCTCCAATTATTTCATTTTTGTTGTCACTTGATTAACCAAGTGAGCCGTTCCTGCTCTCAAGGTGGTGGCCGGTTCGATTTTGTCATGGATTGGAGATTTGGAGTGTAGAGGTCATTATTTCTGTCACTACATGTTTGATTGTACCATTTAGGCTTCCGTTGTGAACGTAGTATTGCCTACAGGAGCTAATTTCTGTCACTACATGTTTGATTGTACCATTTAGGCAAGTTTCTCCATTAACAATGAATGTTCACTTTTATTTCCCAAAGACAATTGGGAACGCCTTCAGGTACAAGAAAAAAGAAAATGGATACGAGCACCGTTTAGAGTTCTCTGTCATTAGACTTGAAATCCAACTCTAATTGAAATCCGAAGTCCTTGTTTACAATATAAGAGTCGTTCGACTGAGTTCAGATCTCCAAGGCAAGATCCTATTTGTTTTCCACGATGATTTTGATCAATGTGTATAATAACTCTACCGATTACATGACAAACATGTGAATTAGTGAGAAGGTGTTCGTGCAGGAGAGGAAGCTTTAGGAAATAGTCTCGAGAAGAGTTTGTCAGCAAGAACCGCATTCGCTGCATCTGAGGGGTCGAATACATCCCAGAATACATAATCTTTGCGGTTCTTGCATAGTTTTGAATTCGGTAAGCATAGCCCTCCAATCCTTGTGTCTACCTTGCAACATGACGTATTGGAAACCTTAAAACCTGAAAAATTACAGATTCAACTAATGTCAATTAGTCACATAATTAAGTACTAAATAGTATATACCAGTAATGCTAGGAGGAGTAGGAGCTATCCTAGCAGATATCAGCTCATTATTCGAGTTGAAAAAATAATCGGTGCCTCTAGCATTGTTGATATGAGCATAATACCATATGCAGTAGGGTTGCTGATTAAGTCGAGAACATCTGAATATGTATCTGCAAATGTTAAATCTGCTCTCGGGAGGCGTCTGTTAAGAGAGGCAATGAGCTTCTCCACTTTAGAGTTGAAGTCCAGCACCCAAAGGTTGACTTCCTTCAAGCATTGGCGTTTATTTGATTTAACCCTCTGAGAAGCAATGCAGCCGAGAGGACCAAGACCGTGAAATATCATCTTTCACGCATCCAGCTGGTTGAGCGTCTAACAGAAACATACCGATTGAAGCTAATTAGGGACCAATGGTGAGTTTCATGTTACTGCATTAGATTTTCACTCCATCAAATGCAATTGTCATTTGATTAGTCCATACAAACCGATCCACATTCGCGTCACTTATATGCTTAATTTGGAGCAAAACTAAAAGTGTGTTGCTGTTTTTACTAGTGATGATGGATAGAGAGGAGATTCTTAGTTTTACCTGAAATTGTTGCTCGAAGGTGCCTATTAACAGTCCCACAAAGTCAGCATGAGTGTACTCTTGACCATCGGGTAAAAAGGTTTGCAAGAAATTGTTGACATAATCATTGCTGCCTGAAAGAGTAAGGAACAGAATTATCTGTCACTCCTCTATTCAAAATTAAAAAGAATTCCAGTTGTACATTAATAGAGAGTACCAATTGCAATGAAATAGAGAGCTTCAGTCAAGAGCTTGGTTGCAGCTTCACTCCCAATCTTAGCCTTGATGACTTCCTTTGTCTTGTTGAAACTTTGTACTTGATCGTCAAAGGACAATCTCTTAATCAAAAGAAGAGATAGCAGCAGAGTGAAGTCTTATCATTCTTATGTACAAGAATCTATGTACAAACATATATATGGTGTGATGAACATATATACGAAGAAGTTTCATCTAAAGGAAGAAATGTCTTTACAAAATAGAGTCCGGTGTCATTTAGTATTCCTGCTCCACCAGATGCATAGTTGATCCCCTTAAGGAGTGCACCATCATTCATTGACAACGAGAGGTAAGGCGGCGGTGATGAAATCCCAAGCTTCTCAGCCGCACATTTTCCACAGATCAGAGAAACAGAATCATACATAATGTGAATCAATTACTTACTGACAGGCTACACACACACATGTATGTAGAGAGAGAGAGAGAGAGAGAGAGAGAGAGAGAGAGAGATCAAAATAAGAGACTAGCTAGAGATCGATCAATACGTACATATTATATCACCAACAGTTCTTCCATTTGTGAATCTTCCAGTAGCCTGACCACCTTCATAATCGACCCCATACCAAGGATAATTCGACTTTGCAAGAGAATACTGCCAAAAATTGTTGTTTCCGACATCTGTTAATGAATCACAGAACACAAAAGTGGTTGGAGATGCTGCTGATGCCGCCATGGCCGCCATACTTGTCAAAATAATGGTGGCCAGAGCCATCCTGAATACAGCTTCCATCTTTTAATTACACTGGTAAATCCAGCTCGTGGCTTCTCCTTGTAAATCCATGCGGCATCATAGGCTTCATTCCTTATCTCCTCCAGCTCGTTGAGTTGTAGCTTCCTATGAGTGCCAGCAACATCTATCTCCATGCTGAATGTCTTCACCGCCCACCATGCTTTGTGCTCTAGCTCCACGGGTAAGTAACATTGTTTCCCATATGTTAGCCGAAACGGTGACATCCCAATTGGCGTCTTATACGCTGTCTTGTAGGCCCATAATGCATCGTCTAAACGATCACTCCAATCCTTCCTCGTTGGACCTACGGTCTTCTCTAAAATCTGCTTGATCTCTCTATTTGAAACCTCAGCCATTCCACTTGTTTGAGGGTGATAAGGTGTCGACACCTTGCGATGGCCGCCATGCTTGTCAAAATAATGGTGGCCAGAGCCATCCTGAATACAGCTTCCATCTTTTAATCACACTGGTAATTCCAGCTCGTGGCTTCTCCTTGTAAATCCATGCGGCATCATAGGCTTCATTCCTTATCTCCTCCAGCTCGTTGAGTTGTAGCTTCCTATGAGTGCCAGCAACATCTATCTCCATGTTGAATGTCTTCACCGCCCACCATGCTTTGTGCTCTAGCTCCACGGGTAAGTGACATTGTTTCCCATATGTTAGCCGAAACGATGACATCCCAATTGGCGTCTTATATGCTGTCATGTAGGCCCATAATGCATCGTCTAAACGATCACTCCAATCCTTCCTCGTTGGACCTACGGTCTTCTCCAAAATCTGCTTGATCTCTCGATTTGAAACCTCAGCCATTCCACTTGTTTGAGGGTGATCAGGTGTCGACACCTTGTGAGTGACACCATATTTCCTTAGCAAAGCCTCTGTGGTTCGGTTGTAAAAGTGAGAACCTCCATCGCTGATCAAAATGCGTGGAACTCCAAACTTACAAAAGATGTTAGTTCTCAAAAAACCTGCAACCACTTTAGAATCATTAGTCCTGGTGGCTTTGGCTTCCACCCATTTCGACACATAATCAACAACCAATAAAATATAGAGGAAGCCTCTAGATGAAGGAAAATGTCCCATGAAATCTATACCCCAAACATCAAAAATTTCAACCACAATAATAGGAGAAAGGAGCATTTGATCTTTCTTACCAATGTTACATGTCCTTTGGCATCTATTACATGTAATGCACGTTATGTATGCCTCTTTGAAGATCGTCGGCCAAAAGAAACCACTCTCTAAAACCTTCAAGGCTGTCCTCTTTGGTCCAAAGTGACCTCCACACGCCTCATTATGGCAGAATGCTAGGATGGATTTATGCTCGTCTTTAAGAACACATCATCGAATGACTTGATCACTACATTGCTTCCACAAGTATGGTTCGTCCCAAATGAAGTGTTGAGCTACCTTCTTAATCAGTATCTTCCTTGAGTTCGGCATTGTGCTAGGAAATTTCCAAGACACAAGATAATTTACTATATTGGCATACCAAAGCTCCTTTGCATGCATCCGAAAGAGTTGCTCATCCGGGAATGTTTCTTGTAGTGGTGTCGGCTCCTCCTCTTGCAAAATTCGGCTCAAATGGTCCACCACTACGTTTTCACTTCCCTTCTTGTCCTTGATTTCGATGTCAAACTCTTGGAGCAAGAGAATCCATCGAATGAGCCTCGGCTTGGCGTCTTTCTTTGTCATGAGATATCTCAAAGTTGCATGATCAGAATATACAACAACTTTAGATTGTAAAAGATAAGATCAAAATTTTTCTAAAGCAAAAATCACAGCTAAGAGTTCTTTTTCAGTTGTTCAGCTGAGCATCGTTGAGAGTTTGTAATGCATAATAGATAGCACACGGCTTCTTCTTCTTCCTTTGGCCAATCACAGCTCCCACAGCATAATCCGATGCATCACACATGAGCTCAAATGGCAAAGTCCAATCCGGCGGTGATATGATAGGTGCCGATGTCAAGAGCTCCTTCAACCGCACAAATGCTTGCTCACATGCTTCATCCCACACAAATGGAACGTCTTTTTGCAATAGGTAACTAAGTGGTTTCGCCACCATGGAAAAATCCTTGATGAACCTCCTATAAAAACCTGCATGGCCAAGAAACGAACGAACCTCCCTCACAGTTGTGGGAGAGGGTAAGTGTTGCACAACATCCACTTTAGCCTTATCAACTTCTATTCCCCTTGCCGAAACTATGTGTCCTAAAACTATACCTTGATGAACCACGAAGTGACATTTTTCCCAATTAAGTACAAGGTTCGTTTCGACACACCTCTACAATATTGAGATTCTTTAAACATGTATCAAAATCTTTTTCATATACGCTAAAGTCATCCATAAAGACCTCAATAATATTTTCAATAAAATCCGAGAATATAGAGTACATACAATCGTACTTGGTGCGTTGCATAATCCAAAAGGCATTCGTCGATAGGCATATGTACCAAAGAGACATGTAAACGTTGTCTTCTCTTGATCGTCTGAGTGGATCATGATTTGGTTGTAACCGCTGTATCCGTCTAGAAAATAATAGAACTCATGGCCGGCTAACCTCTCAAGCAATTGATCCATGAACGACAAAGGCATGTGATCCTTCCTCGTTGCTGCATTAAGCTTCCTATAATCGATGCACATCGTATAACCGGTCACTAATTAAACGTTGCAGCACAAGCTCATTCTAGTCATTCTTTACAACCGTGACACCCGATTTCTTCGGCACAACGTGAATGGGTGAGATCCATTGACTATCCGAGATTGGATAAATCACTCCACAATCTTTCAGCTTGATCACTTCGTCCTTGACAACTTTCATCATTGGAGGGTGCAATCAGCGCTACCCCTCCCTTGTAGATTTCGCACCTTCTTCTAACAAGATTCGGTGAACACATGTAGTAGAGCTAATTCCCTTGATATCCGCCAAAATCCAACCAATAGCGGTCTTGTGTCTCTTCAGCACATCAATCAATCTCTTTTCTTACTGCTCGCTCAGCTTTGAAGATACAATAACTGTAAAGTATCTTTTTCTCCAAGATATACATACTTCAAATGTTCCGTAAGCACCTTCAACTCTAACTTCTGGGCCTTCAAGAAAGGAAAGCTCACTATAGGGGCTGCCTCGAGTTCGACAATGACTTCAAGTATTTCTGGTTTAAGTTCAGCCCATGCTTCCTCTTTCACATACTCCCCTTCTTTGTCATATCCGGCCCCGAGTTCAATTGTCACGCCCCGACCTTTAATTTTTACCTTATTTACTAGCACGGTGGTAATAAGAATTTTATCGTCTTCGTCAGTAAGTGTTTAATTTAATTGGTCCCCAGAGTGGTGTTAGGGGACGATTATTTGGAAGGATTTATTCGGAAGAAGAAAATGTGACGACGGTAAAAATGATAATTTTTGCTAGTAAAAAGTAATTTTTATTGGGGTATTATTTTTGGGGTTTTGAATTTTGGAGTGGGTATTTAGTTTTTGGGTTGGCCCGGTTTTGGGCCAAGCCCAGTCCGCTTTTTTTCTTCTTCTTCTCTCTCTTCCGCGCGTCGCCCAGCTCCCGATTCCCTCTCCCCGACCCGTTTTTGTGCCGAAACTTTCCGGCGTCTGTTCGCCCCCGTCTAACCTCCTCAGACCACCGTTCTGGTCCCAATTGATTGGCCTCCTTCCCAGCTTCCATTCTAGACCAGTGGCAACCTCCCTAGCGCCGTCGTGAAGGAGGAATCAACCCCGAAAGTTTTGACTACCGTGGGGGTTTTCTCGCCGGAACTCCCTCCTCCGGCTGCCATAGCCGGCAAACCTAGGCTAAAAAGAAAGCCCTCCTACCGTGCAGCAATCCCTCCAAAGGGCTCCCTCCATCTCGAGCTAGGTAAGGAGAAATCGGTGAGGGAAATTTCTAGGGCTTTTTGTGTATTTCCGTTCGATTGGCCTAGTTAGAATTGAAATTGTGTTTTGTGCTAGTTAGGAAAGTTGTAGAGGAGGTTGAGAGGAAGATGCTGTCAAATTTTGGTGAGCATTGGAGGTTGCCGGAGCTGGCCGCTGGGAAAAAATGTTTTTTGTAGGGAATTTGTTGAGGAGTTTAATTGAATGAGTTTTATAATTTTTGGAGGAGTTTTGGATAGGTTTGGGAATTTTTAAAGTTTGGTATTTTTGACGGATTATTAAGTTAAAATCCAGCCACGTGATTAATTAAGGTTAGAAAGGTGAAAGGTGTTAGAAGATGTCGGTTAAGATTTTTGTGGAGGTTTGTTTGAGCGCGCGGAGCTCCTGTTTTCTTTAAGCGTCGATGTATTAATTAAGGATTTAATTATGTTTTTGGAACAGAACACTAGGAGGCTCGAGCTGACGAGGCCTCCGACCGACATCAGGCTTAGGTTTATTTTGTGAGTAGACATTTGTTTTAAATAATATGCTTTAACTGCTTTTTGTTGAATAAATTTTCCTGTTGTTGGAAATTTCCCGAAATTGATAATTTCGGTGATTATACTCATACATAGAGAATTATGAGAATAGTATGTATATGATTAAATGCTAGCTAGCTATACGTGATCCTCCCTCATACTGAGGTACAATTCCAGTATGAGGTGATGTGAGCGTTAGACGCCAGCGTCGTAGCCTTGTACGACTTTCTATTTTTTGAATTCATTCATAGAATTCATACAAGGAATTAGCACGTATATATATCACTCGAACGATTCCCCCATACTAAGGCACAATTCTAGTATGGGGTGACGTGAGCGTTAGACGCCAGCATCGTAGTCTTGTACGTTTATCTATTTTTTGAGTTTATTCATAGATATCGTACAAGAGATAGTCGAGTATGAATACATACTGATATATATGATATTATAGCCTGAGAGGCATTGTTTCTAAAAGTTTGGGAGTCTACCGAGGCTAGACACCAGTTCAGAATTTCTGAGTAAAGCATTTTCTTGAAAGTATTTTTGGGGAAATATTTATTTGTTGTCAGACTTGCTTTTATCCACTCACTCTGACGTTTTTGAATATTTTTCCCTGGGCTCTTCGTTTTTAAAATGACCAGTCTGCAGCGTTCGCGTGAGGTCTAGAAGGCGACGTCGAGGCATGGTGACCCATCTATCCGCTACATTTCGCCAGTAGGTTAACTGTTTAATCTACTAGGAGATTGTTAGTTTCCGCTGTATTTTTAAATTTTAGTAGCTTTGAATACTGTTGGGATTTTTGTTTAATGTATTCTAGCTACTTTTGGGTTGTAGCGAAGATTATTAATTTATTTTGGTTAATTAAGTGGTTCGATTCTGTTCTTCTGAGTTAGGGTTGTCCATTTTCAAGGGAGGTTTGCCGAGTCCTTCGGTAAATTTTCCTTGGAGGTGGTCCCCACAGGACTCATCTCGGGTTTTAAGGTGAAATTCAGGGCGGGTCCTGACATCAATAGCTCGTTGCTATTGATCTATAGTTGCTGAGAAAACCTGTGCAATAGAATCAACATCATCAATATTGTAGCACGGGTTCAACTCAGAAACTGGATGTCTCATCGCTTCAAAAATATTGAAGCTGATCACGTCGCCATTGAACTCCATTGTCAAATTTCCTTTGGCAACGTCAATCCTCGTGCGTGCTGTGCTCATGAAAGGTCTCCCCAAAAGTAGTTGAGTAGAATTCACGGGCGAGTCCTCCATCTCTAGCACATAGAAATCGACCGGGAAGATTAAGTGATTCACCTGCATAAGAACATCTTCAACGTATCTCTCGGGATACTTGTTAGAGCGATCCGCTAATTGGATAATTACATTGTCCTTTTTGAGGGGTCCTAGACTTAGGGATTAATACACATTATAGGACATTACATTTATCGAAGCACCTAAGTCTAGCATTACATTCTCAAATCGTGTATTTCCAATTACACATGGCACATTAAAGCTGCTCGGATGCTTCATCTTTGGTGGTAGCTTCCTCTGAATTACGGCCGACACCTTCTCGCTCATCTTCACTACATGTATTTCCCTTGTTTGCCTTCGTGTAGTGCATAGCTCTTTCAAGAACTTAGCATACTTTGGAATTTGTCTAATGCACTCTAACAAAGGGATGTTTACTTCTGTCTTTCTAAAGACTTCCAACACTTCCTCATCAGATTTGTCCTTCTTGGACTTTGCGAACCTAGAAGGAAAGGGTAAACACAAAGATGGGTTAGTCGTCACTAAACCATTAGAGTTAGAATTTATACCCTTAGGTGCCTTATGAATTGGCACACTCTCCTTGGAAGTTTCTGGATCTTTCCCTAAGTTATCCTCCTCCATTGCTTCCACAACATCATTGCTGTGAGCTACATGCTTGTCTTCATTATTTGGCTGGGCACCTTTCTTCTTCTTCAGCATTCTCGGTTGCTCGTCCAACACTTTACCACTCCTTGTGGTGATATCTTGAGCTTGCTCCTTCTTAGGGTTCGGTATCACTCCTCCCGGCAGTTTTTCTTGCTCGTTGAAACATCCCATGAAGTCTACAACTTGTCCCATTTGCGTCTTGAGCTCGGCAATGTCCTTGTAGTTCGTTTGCTGCCCCACTAATAACGCTTGTGTAGCGGTGTTCAACTGAGTTTGTCCCACAGCTAAAGACTTCAAAAGTTCATCATAATTGAGAGCATTCGCCATAGGCATAAGAACACGCGGCATGAAAGGTGCTTGTTGTCTTGTAAACTGTCCAACCGGCCTAGGTGGAAATTGCATTGCATTCGGCTGAGCTTGTGTTGCATTCGGCTGAGGTCTAAGCACATTATCATTGCTCGCCCATCTAAAGTTAGGATGATCACGAATGCCATGATTATAAGTGTTCGAAGTGATGGTTCGTATCCTCCCCTGAAAGTCCCTGGAATTTCAGCAATTGATGCAAAAATCCACTCTTCAACTCAAACTCACTCGACTTTCCTTTAGCTACGGCATGATATGTGATATTGCTTGGTGCCGTTCCTCCTGTTGCTCCATGAACTTGTCCATTCTGCTCTCTGATGGTAGTCATCTTTGGTTTAGGATCATGTAAATCAAAATTCACAAAGTCGGTAGGAAACAGACTTTGTAACAACTCAAACTCAAGATCTTCGTGAAACAATGGATTGAACTCGCTAGATGCTGTTGATGGAAAAGGTGAATGTGGTGGAACAATGATCTGCTTGGTAGGTGGTGAACTCGGTTCTGGTACGTCAAAACCTCATTCTTCTCGAAGTCGATCTAAACGCTCTCTAACTACTTGTGACCAAGTATTAAAATCAGACATTCATTCCTGTCACAAGCAAAAGAAAGTTAGTGACGTCGAATACAATACAAAAGAGAAAATAAGTTTAGCACATACACATTTCACACAATCGGTTACAATACTCATACAACACATTCAATTCTATCTAAGTATGGCATACATTCAAAAATTCACACGATTTCAAGTATACACAAATGATGTTGCCGAACCTAGTTAGTTTCTAGTTGATTTTATTCACACAACTTTAACTTTCACGGTACGTGAAGCAGAGGAGAAAACTGTGCAATGGACTTGTGCAGCCCATGGTAAGGTCTTGCTTCATCTGATATACCTCGAAAATTAAAGAAAAATTTTGTTGAAGTTATGTAAATCTATTTATGCAAAGTTTATTCCAAGTTCTAAAGCCAGGTGGACATGCGGCCCAAGTATAGTCGTCTAGACATAAGCGTGTTCCGTGTTTTCAGAAGGCATTGGGTGCTAGATCAAAAGGTAGTCACAAGGCAGGACTCATTTGTTGGTAACCACGGAGAGCGAACTCCCTATCGACTCCCTCATCGAGAAGGAACATCAGTCTGTGGGTCTCTGAGATCCAATTTTGTAAACCTTGAACCAGGGTAATGAAAATAGCATTCCCCTTACTCAGTTAAGAACAAACTCATGTGTTAGACAGTTCTCCAAGTGTTAATAAAAGCCGCCCTCAACCTCATGAGACCTTAAAAAGATAACATGAAGGGTTTAGGCTAATATTAACAAAAGGGACTTCATCTATTCCATTCACTTTAGAACCTACAATAAACTAAACATAAAGAAATCTTTAACTTCCTAGAAATTTATCTAAGACAA
The DNA here is from genome assembly GCA_034370585.1 of Fragaria x ananassa. Lineage (NCBI taxonomy): Eukaryota > Viridiplantae > Streptophyta > Magnoliopsida > Rosales > Rosaceae > Fragaria > Fragaria x ananassa. Next base: position 26,223,399 of record CP139772.1, read on the forward strand.
CATACATTCGAAAATACAAACAAATCGGAAACTTAAAAGAAAAATTATACAACCCAAAACAAAAGAAAAACAATTACAAACACAATATATACAAAGTTAACACTTCATAAAACAATTTCTTCTTGGCATCCCCGGCAACGGCTCCAAAATTGATGGCGGTTACATCGACTACAAAGTAAATAATGCAACCTCATACAATTATTACCCTGCAAATGTCATCGTTAGTATAGAATAAGTAGGGATCGTTCAGTCTGGGGATGTCAAAGGGTGAATTGAAATTATAAGTGCTAATACATATTCACATAATACACATAAATTGGGGGGTTTTGGAAAGATTTATCTAACTAAAACTACTGCTGAAATAAAACCAAAACTAACATATATATGACATGCTCCGAAACCGGGGTGCGACAATTATGAACCCTTTTTGACAATTGTAGTATTTGTAAATAAGGTTCGATCAATCCGGGGACTTTAGGGTGCTCCTACGTTTACAAAACTAGAAAAGTTAATCACAGAATATAAATAGTCATTACAGTTACATGATTTCAGGGGGGATTTTGAGAGTTTGTTCTAACATTCCTACGAAAACAGTAAAGAAGAAAACTAAACTACTATTTACAAGTGATCAACTTCATTCCACACAAATATATAAAATCATGTAACAGATTGTTTCAATCTACATAACTTAAAATCATGTCAATCAAGAATAATGAAACGAATTCAGAATTACACACCGTAGCGGTCATGCAACCTATAATAATCTGCTTAAGTATCTTATGTTTGCCTTAGCGGTTTAACAAAGAAAATTCCATGCAATATGTCATGTTAATACTTAGAGCAACCATACAACATATAACATGAATCATTAAGTTCACAGAAGAATTCGAACATGTAAACAAGTTTATCTTACGGCTTAAACAGTTCACATGCAACTCATGATCAAAACCTGATCCACTCCCATGAATCTAAGCTTTTGCCACTTAATCAATCGATGTTTGCCTTTGCGGTTTAACACATATTGATGGCACTACCAACCCTGCAGAAGTTAGTAATTCATAAAACGGATCACAAGTTTTCAACATTAAGAATGGCACAGGAATAAGTTACGCAAATTTCATTAACAATCTAAGAACAAAACTTTATAAAATTCATGCATAAAACATATTGTCAACAACAACAATCATAATCCATGCGATTAGGAATACAAAGGCAGTAGGAACAAAATAATCATCCGCGTTCATGGAACGCAATCTAAAAAGGCGAAAGGGATAATGAAGTTTTGCGAAATCCAAAAACACCCTTCATGAAATTCAAGATTGATGCCGCCAAATTCCATTATGATTCGAGCTTCATTCTCCGCTTTGATCTCTGATTTGGGCGCGATTGCACTAAATTCTAATATAGTTTGCACACCGTTTTTTTGGGTTTCTCTCCTATATATGGATTTTGCTGGGGTTTATTTGTTCATACAATTTTTCTCTTTTCCCTGTTTATCGAGGTTCTTCTTCTTTTTGGTGATTTGAATTTATATTTGGGCTTATATGCGTATATTGATTGAATTTTTTTTTGAAGGGTGCAAACGGGGTTGACAACTCCAACTTTGATTGAGTAGTTGGTTGATCTCTGTACGAACAGGTTAGACACTACTACTTTAGTTCCGTTTTCTTTTTCTTTTGTTGATTTTTATCGATCTGAGTAGTTTGATCGATTGAGAAATCTTTGTTCTGTTTTGAATTGCAGAATATCGCAATTGTCATGTTTCAAGAGAAATGGAGGCTTTGAGAAATAGTATTGCTGCAAGTTTAATGGGGGCACCTATTTGAACATGAGTAGAATATGCTACATGCATGCGGATATGCATTTTTTGTCCATGATTTGTCCCTCTTAAGATCTTGGATGAGACTATCTTCTTGTGGTGTATCTTTACATATGAAATAATTTGTGCATACTGATGGAGTGATGAACAATGATATTGGGCTACTAGATAGATTCAATCAAAATTAGGGTTTTCATCATTGTCTTCAATGGTGTGTCGTCTATGTAACGGTGTTCTTGTCTTCTTTTTTGTTACAATATGGTGTTCTTGTTCATATCTCTCATGATCCCCTTGTTCACGTTGCTTGGAAGAGAAGTCAAGAAAAGGGCGCGTTGGCACGCCAGCTCAAAGCGGAATATTGAAAGCACCGGCCAAATAGCCATAGCCTCATCTAAACATTCAGGTTCCGAATCACTCAATGAATTTCATTTTAATTGTACTCCCGTAAACATTACTTTTTAATTCAGTTTGGGTTTATGAACGATAGCGCAACCTTGATGTCAAATTTGTCTACATACATGATGTATCAATACGAATCTCAGTGTATTGATGATACGACTTTCTTAACTTGAGGGAGGTTTTTGTTTGTGATTCATATCTTTTATGGACAAAAACGAGAGAGAGAAGAAAAGGCCTGGGGCTTAAGACAAGCACCCCATCTCTCTCTCTCTCTCTCTCTCTCTCAAGTCTCATATCAGTCAATGTCGGTCCTCTGCGGCGCCGAGTGCGTGATGGTGTTGGGCTGCACGCGCTGGCTCTGGCGGCGCTGCACCCACGTGGGCTCGGACGACTCCGACAGCTGGCCCCTGGCCACCCCCGACGAGTTCGACCCCGTCCCCCGCCTCTGCCGCCTGATCCTGGCCGTCTACGAGCCCGATCTCCGCACCCCCGAGTGCGTGGTGAAGCGCGTGAGCTACGAGCAGACCCTCGGCCGAGCCCCGCCCTACCTCATCTACCTGGACCACCAGCACCGCGACATCGTCCTCGCCGTCCGCGGCCTCAATCTGGTCAAGGAGAGCGACTACAAGCTGTTACTCGACAACAAGCTCGGAATGCAGATGTTCGACGGCGGCTACGTCCACCACGGCCTCTTGAAGTCCGCCATTTGGTTGCTTAACCAGGAAGGCGAGACTCTGAAGCGCCTCTGGCTTGACAACGGTGCTCATTACAATATGGTGTTTGTGGGCCACTCCTTGGGCTCCGGTGTCGTCTCTTTGCTGACTGTCATTCTGGTCAATCACAGGGACCTGTTGGGCGGGATCCCCCGGACCAAGATCCGCTGCTATGCTCTTGCTCCCGCGCGCTGTATGTCCTTGAATTTGGCTGTCAAGTACGCCGATGTTATTCACTCAGTGGTCTTGCAGGTCGCCAAATTCATTTCTCGTGTATATAATCTGTTTGATTCGCAACTTCTTACTTGTCAAATGGTTTGCTTTTCGCAGGACGATTTCTTGCCCAGAACTGCTACTCCCTTGGAAGATATCTTCAAGTCCATTTTCTGGTTGCTATTTGCTTTCCCTTGTCCCCCTCTATTCACCTTAACTGCATTGCCAATTAGTGGACTAATAGTTATATGTCCCGCTGCTTTGGACAGCTTGCCGTGCTTGTTGTTTTTGGTGTGTTTGAGAGATACATTCATACCAGAAGGTAGAAAGCTTAGGGATCCCAGAAGACTTTATGCACCTGGTCGAATATATCATATTGTAGAGCGCAAATTTTGCAGGTATCATCCTCTGCTCTTCTTAGTTAGCCTTTATCGTATTTTTCACTATATCCCGTGTTATTAATGTGGACAAGAGTAATGAATTAATACGCAAGTTTCCTTATTTGCGTATTGTAGCCGTTTATACTTGTCCTTCACATGTCATTTCTATCTTTTCTCTAAAGCTTAAACCAAGTTAAGCAGCATATCAATTGCAATTCTATATGAGTTCATTGATATGGATTTTAATCCTCTGTAGCTGCTGCAAGATGGCAGACAGGCCTAGAAACTAAGAACGAGCTTTGTAATTTCATACTTTGATTAAGATTGATGGCCAAGCTCTTGAAGTTCTACTAGGAAATTGATGCTCGGTATTTTTTCATGACATATCTCATAAGCATCTTGGTGGATAAACTTATAAAGAAGCTTTGCAATCTTACTACGATAAAGTGGAATCAAATTGGGGTTGACTGGGGGTGTGTTGGGCGTCATTATCCTTGCAATATCAAATGCAGAAGATAAGTATACATACATGTAGAAAGAGGTCCACATGAGTCAAAAGTAGATAAGTGATGATCTGCATACGTACAATAAATTATTGTAAATCATTTATGGGAGGTTAATTATTAACCTAACGAATATGCAAGGCCATCATTTCCCTTTCACATTATTTAAACCCCTTCGTTGGCAAATTAATAATATATACATATATATTATACAAGCTTGCTGACTACCACATTGTTAGGTAGGTGGGTGTTGATATGGAATATAGCGGTAGGCTAGTAGCAGGATGTTTCTCTCGATCTTCTCTTCAAGTTACATTATGTTTCCACCATATATTAGTTGTAATCCATCAAGTGAGCTTGTTCAGAAAATACATGGATATCCACCTATTTTAGCAATATTGGTCTGATATAGATGAAGTATCTGGAATACGTGCCTTCACCTGATAGCTGTAATCGTATATAACTGATTGTCTAACTGGAAAGACCTCCATTCCTACCGATCTGAGTACAGAAATTTTGTGTAAGAAAATGGGTCGTTCTTGTATGTGTCCGCTAATTCATATATCCTCATGGATTTCTCATTAAAAGGTCATTTCCAATTCCATAACTTATTTTGTAATAGCCCTTTGACTCTGTTTGCTCTTCCATTTCTTAGTAGGAGTGCTCCTATGTTAGCAGGACATGTCGTTATATAATGGCAGAAAATTTAGAACGTCATAACCCTCTTTGGGATATGGAATGTTCCAGTTTCTTGTAGTGCTTTATTGTGTGAGAGCTATAAGCTTTGGAGGAAACAAAAGGAGGAATGATCCTAGTAAAATGTGCTTTATTGGCGATCTTGTGGGTGCAATGGATGGAACGAATAGGATGATCTTTTAGGGAGCTAGTTGTGAGAAGGTTGAATCCCTGGTGTAAAGGATTTCAATATTTGGCTCCACTTTAGGTATTAGTTTCTTCGGAGTTTAGATGTACCTCTATTCAGGTTATCTGAATTGATGCAAATGCTGTTGTACTTTTGTTTATTGACTTCTCCATTTCATTTATCAGTTTGATAAGTAATCTGTTTTTCAGTGGTTATTAGAGACTTCAGAATAGCCATGCCCCCGCAACAATGTCGTGAACTCCTTATTTTAATTAGAAGCATATCTCATTTAAAAGATAATCTATCTTCAATGGAAGTTTTAGTTTTCTTTTTCGAGAATCCCCTACCCCATCACTCTTTTGGTGTCGTTTAGAGAATAAGAATGCCAGGATAGTTGAATTATCCATGTTTTATAGTATTATGATCTGTCATGGTGCTGTAAATAGTTTTGGATGTCAAAAGATATTTAATTACCATCGCAAAGTTTCTCTGCTTTAGCACCCTGTTTGGGAGTATGTGTTGGACTCTGGCGGATACATCTTCATCTAGGCTATGGCCTATAATTATGAAGAAGTTTTGGCTATATGATCAAAAGGAAACAAATTGAACAAAATTTTCATACTATTGGTGGTTAAAGCATCAAACTCTTAACAGTAAAGGGCTTCTGCAGTTATGTTGATGCCGTATAAAGTCCTACTTTCTGGGATGACATAGTGCTATGTTGTAATTTAATTTGTTCTGTTCATCCCATATGTCTAATTGTCTCATTTCTTGATTTATAGATGTGGGAGGTATCCTCCAGAGGTCAGAACTGCCATTCCTGTTGATGGGAGATTTGAACATATTGTCTTGTCATGTAATGCTACATCAGATCATGGAATTATCTGGATAGAAAGGGAAGCACAGAAGGCTGTAGAAGTAAGTGGAACATAACTCCCATCATTGCACAAGTACATAGATTACCATATGAATTATGATATGAATGGTCATTATTTTCAACGAAGGAAGATTGGACATGAAGTTCCTAATGCTCTATATTCTAAAATCTATTCACTATTATCTCATCGTACTATTTAAACTGCAAAATTCAAAACATTGTCTCTAATTTGCTGCTTTGACTAGGCATATTTACATGGTTAGCTGTCTTGATATATCCAGAAAAAAAAAAAAATTCTCTTGGAGAGGAACTATTTTTTTAAGGGCTTTAATATTCATACTTTTTATTGTATGGAGTAAGCCATGCGGTAGATACTTCTGTCGTAAGTTTGTCTTTTGATTAAGAGAGCTGTTGCATAACTACCGACTGTTCAAATTTATCTAGGCATAGGCAGAGTTAGATCTGTAGAAAACTATTGAGACAAAAGGAGAAGCCTAAAAGAAAAGGGTAGAAATAGCTGTAATAAGCAAAAGTACTAGGAATAACCTGACAGGTTAACGTTCTACGAATCAACCTGGCAGGCCTTAGGCATCACACCTAGGGTTAGATTGCATGATACAAAGTGGGTTTGGAGCAAAAGCTTGCAATTGTATACAGTCTGATGAAGATTCAGTTTTTATTATGTGTCATAGGTTATAGGTAGAAGGATGTTATTATAGTGAACTAGACCCTCGGAGAAACCCTAGCATACAGGAGTGTTGAAATAGCTGTGATAAACAGGAGTACTAAAATAACTGTAGTGTATTAATAAGTAAAGGAAGATTAGGGATCATGTTAGTTTGAACAGGAGAGAGCATTGTGGACCGCTTTTGTTCTCTGTACTTGGTTTGAGCGTAGATGGAGGTACAAGATCAGAAGGTGCAAAGCAACAGCTTAATGGAAGAGCTTTAGCTTTCCCTTTATTTTCTGATAAATTGTTCTTTCCTCTGAGACGTCCTGAAAGTTGTCCACATTCCGATTTACTGTCAGGAATGTCTTAATTACATCTTACTGATTACATCAAGCTTCGTATAACGATCAACCATGATATCTATTCTTCCTCCTTGTATCGGAAGACATAATAAACATCTCCATTTGATAGAATGGTGCTTCATGGTGATCCTGTATCCCATTTTCCTGAGCACACTAGCCAATAGGAATCATGATTCAAAGTAAAAATGTTGTATGATTTCTTGATTGCTATTGGATTATTTAATTAGTCTTATTTCTTCTTAACAATGATGGAATTAATTTTCAGAGAATGAAGGAAAGTAGTTCTGAGACTATAACAACTGCTCCAAAAGTACAAAAGCTAGAGAGGCTGCAGACGATTGAAAAGGAACACAAAGATGCATTGGAAAGAGCTGTCAGTTTAAATGTGCCTCATGCTGTAAATACCTCTGAGGATCAAAAACCGGAGGAGGCTCCGCAGAGTGAGGCCGAACACGTGTCCGAGACAAGGTCAAAGTCCACTAGTGGAAGGACAAACTGGGATCATGTGGTTCAGAAGTTATTTAAGAAAAACGAGTCTGGAGATATACAGCTAAATAGAGAAGCAAATACCCTCAACTAGCACCATTTGTATTTCAGTTTCAATATGGCTTCACTTTGAGATCAGGTATTGTGAATATCTCATTCTTATTTCTTTCGACTGGTTTCAGTATGTTTGAGTTTGTACACTTTGTCCTATTCCTTTTGTCAGAAACAAGCTCGGGTCCATTACCCATGAGGTTTATAAATACATAGAATACTAGGATTCAATGCTCATATAAAGCTTCAAATTATTCAATGCCCAACAGAAGTCTATGCCTTTTACATAATACAATGATGCAACAGGCCAATAGCGTACAAGGGAACTTGTCTAAGTTGTTTCGTAAGTAAAGAGCCGCAATGTGCTCAACGAACTGGAAACAATGCTGTCCCATTCAGTTTTGTGGAAATTATAGTAATAGTGGATGCTTATATATTAATTAATTATGTTTTTGTTTTGTTTTGTTTTTTTTTTTTGAAAATTCAAGTTTATTAGATCATAGAACAAAGGAAAGAAAGAAACAGTCAGCCTAAAAGGCGAACAAAACAACCATATGCAGCACGCCTAATTAATCATGTTTCTAGCTGTTACCTGTTGTTTTCTTGCACAAGTACTGTCATATGTAAAGCTCGTTGAAGTTTTCATAGTCGTCCTTTGTAGGTAATATTTAACAATGATTATGAGATGAATCACCTATGTCCTATGCTGTTAGAGTAAAATTTTCTTTAATCTCAACCATCAATAATAGATTCAGAAGACATGAGAACCACAATTAAACTATAGGAATCCGGCTACTTGTAGCTTTGTTATCAAAGATGATTGGGTATCATAAGTTTACAACATCAAAAACTAGGGCCTACTTCGAATTATGAACCTACTCATTTTGAACCAAGCCATCAAAGTAATATTTTGACAGTACGAGTAGGGGGGCGGAAGCCATTTGATCATATCTTCTAGTTGATTGGAGTCCCTCCAACAGAAGAAGAAGCTTCATTATACAGATGAGCAACAACAGCTGCCGCTCTACGTAGATCTTGGATTAGGGTTTAAACCCTGAAAAATGACATTGTCGAGAAGTTTATCGCCATTGAGATTGACGGTGCTCAAGCTTCAGCCAAGATTCCAGGCCAGGGCACTCCTCGAGCTTCAGGGTTGAATTCCTATTTGGATTCGAGACGGCGCGTTTCGCTTGGTGGTCAGTTTATAAATACTCATTTGTAGCGTTTCATCAATTTGATTCTACTTTCTTTGAAATGTCTTGTGACCCTCCCTATGTAATGCAAGGAAATTTGTCATTCTTTTTTGTGTTCCTAGGTTCTGGGCATCGTCAAGTCTGTGTTCAAAGCTTGGGAGGATCTGGGGTAATGTAACTTATCTCCTTGATTTGAAGAGTGGTCTGAAACGTTAACTCTGCACATCACTAATCAAGAATCAAGTAATCGTCCAAACCTTGCAAGACATTACATTTCGCCAAACAATGCGTCCATGTGGGTACATGCTAGTCTGGGAAATGGTAGACAATGGGATTTATATAACTGACTTTTTAAGATTATGTGACCAAAGGTTAATTAAAAAGATGAGATAAACAATTGAACTCGAGTCCTTCCTCTTCAAAATTCTCATTAGGACATCCTCTCTGTTTTTGTAGGCTTCTTTTGTCCTTGCTTCTTCCCTGTATGAATATATATTGCCAAGATTTGTATCATCGTAGTATGATCATGGTTCATGACCAGACCTGGGGCTCCACCATGAAAACCAAAAAACTGGAATTTGTTCTCAATGAACTTTTGACCAGCTACTAGTCTAAGGAAACCTGCTGCAAAAGTGTGCTTCTTTTGTACTTTTCACGTTGGCTTAATGATTTGTGTGGCTTGAAGATAAGAGTGCACATTAAAGTAGGCTTCAAGTTTAACGGTCTGATGTACACTGATGTTTTCTACCTTTCAGGAACACTGTTTTGCTCATATTTATTCCCTGGACAATATATATGCAAGTGATCAATAAAAAAGAAGAAGCAACACAAATGAATATAAAAGTCTTACCGTCCAAAACTCCAGCTTAGATAAGAACCAAAGTGAAGGAACAAGAAAGATCTAAATCAGATCCTCCTCAAATCCCTCGCCCCACAGCCCTTCTCCAACTTCATGCCACTTTGTATTTACTCACATACAATTACTGTAAAGACAAAATAGTCTTACCACTTACATGACTTGACAATAAAATGATCTGAGCAATAAACTTTTCTACACCTTGATTAGTAACTCAAAATAAACACACAGCCAAACATTCAAGCTTATACATAATGGAAGGTAAGAGATCTACTTGCATTTATGTCAAAGCGGAGATAATTTCCTTGTATGTGATGATTTACCAAAGTCGGACTCAAACTCTCAGCAACAAGATTACAAAGATTACAAAGATGCAGGTCAAGAACAAGTAACAAAACCAACTTCCAAAGAACTTCAAACAGAGCTAAAATATGTTCAAACAGCCAATACAGTCTTGAAAATTCTACTACTTCTGCAGAATTCAACAAATACGAAGATATGATATCACGAAGACAAAGTGCATACAACAGCAGATGCCATGTTAGCATTGTCAACAAACTCAAATTAGAACCCAGATTTTTCAGATGTTCATAGTAGAAAAATTAATGCTAATGTCCTACTTTATAGTCCTCTACAAGACTCGATTCTTATCTGATTTAGGTGATGCTTCATCCTATTGAAACGACATTAGAACAAAATCAAGAAGAAAAAAGCTATTGTCATGAATTAGAAAATTGTAAAGGTTCAACCTGATCATCTGATCTGAAATCATTTCCCCCAACTGACTCAGACAATGAGCTTCATTAATTACAATCCTAGTAAGCAATTGACGAGCTATTAAACTCTCCAATTGCGGCAACAGAAAATCACTTCTGCAGACAAGAAATATAGGATTCCATCAATTTAGTGCGTACATATTACATTTATAATTATATTTAAGATAAACATTTCAACAATGATTACACTAGGATTAGGTACCAAAGTCAGCGGTTGAGGAAACATGACAGAAGGTTAAGAAGTTACTCAACAAAACTCAACAAATGAAGCAAACGGTCCCCAATACCAGGAAATTCATACTTTGCAGGATGAGTATATTAACAAAAACTGAGTTGGGTGATAGAGGGGATAGTACCAAATAATTGAGTAAATATGTGATGTGAGTTTGAATCGAAGGTTAAATATGAGTTGTGAATGGGAACTGAAATCCTTGGGTTAATGAATCATTACATATATTTATAACAAAAACATACAGTATATAGTGCATAGCTCACAAGGCTTGTAAAAACAAAAACAGCTGACAAAATGATATCTTCAACATATTAGCAACTCCAATATCTGAAGTCCTTGCAGTGCCTTCCTTGACTATCGGTAAGATAAAGTGATAAACCATGAGCCTGTGGATACTAATGATAGACGTATTTTATGCTATATTCTTAATGTATTTCCAATCCTATTTAGCTTCGTTAATTCCTTAATAATGTCATTTCTAGCTTGTTTCTATTTTATAGGTCGAAAGAGGCAGTTTTACACAAAAGAAGGTTAAAACGCAAGAATTGAGGGAAATCCTAATCAAAGAAGGATTCCTGGTGCAACAAGGAGTCTCATTAAGTTGCAAAATCTGAGGATAAGTCATTTAGGAAACTTTCCTGTTTTGAAAAGGGAAAGTTGACTATTTCATTTTAAGAAACTTTCTTATTTTGATTTAGGAAACTTACTATTTCTAAATCTTTCATATTCTGACTTTCCTAAACTATTTAAGAAACTTTCTTTTCTAATGAGACAAAGAAACCATTTGAAGTCAGAAAACCTAACCCAACTTGGAATAGGAATCTGTGAACGTGTATAAAAAGGAGAATGACGAATTCTGCAGCAATCAAGGAATTTATGCCCTCAATCAGAAATTAAGGGAGATTCTTTCCTTTAATTTCATCATTTGAATTCTGTTATTTCCTACCATATTTATCTGACTTTATTTCTCTTTCAAGAACCCTGATTGAGCACTAGGAAAGGAAGGGAAATCAATGATTTTCGTCAAAGGTCTGATTGAGGGCAGAAGAAGGAAGGTTTTCAATGCTGTGATTTCTTTTGGAGAACAAGAAACGTATCTGGCCTCTATTCAAGCCTCATGCAAAAATTACTGCACAAGACATTCCAGAGAAGTTCTAAATCAAGATTTAAAGCAATAATTCATCACCGTTGGATCAGAAATTAATCAAGGGCTAGGAGGATAGCTAGGGTTCGGCTAGACCACTATATAAAGGAGCAAAGAGCAACGTTTTCATCATCACTTCTTCCACCAAAAATTCAGAAAACTCTTGCTCTCTGTGTCCTCTCAAGCCGCGCATCCTCATGAGAAGAAGCAAACCAACGGTAGTCCTTAGAGCTTCCTCAAGTTGCTGTCTTGAAGTCTTGATGTGTAGCTGCACTCTACGATCTCGGAAAGGCCTTTCGAAGAACAATAAAAGTGTAACCATGTTTCATAAACTTTGCGTAGTTTGTTTTTTGTTTGGATTTCGAATTACTTGGTATGAAGACATGCGTTAGTAGTTATCTAAATTGGTTATGCATAAATTTATAAAGTTTTGTTCTTAGATTGTTAATGAAATTTGTGTAACTTATTCCAGTGCCATTCTTGATGTTGAATACTTATGATCTGGTTTATTTAAATGACTACTTCTGCAGGGTTAGTAGTGTCATTGATCTGTGTTAAACCGCTAAGGCAAACAAAGATTGATTAAGTGGCAAAAACTTAGATTCATGGGAATGGGTTAGGTTTTGATCATGAGTTGCATGTGAACTGTTTAAGCGCTAAGATAAACTTGTTTACATGTTCGAATTCATCTGTGAACTTAATGATTCATGTTATATGTTGTATGGTTGCTCTAAGTATTAACATGACATATTGCATGAAATTTTCTTTGTTAAACCGCTAAGGCAAACATAAGATACTTAAGCAAATTATTATAGGTTGCATGACAGCTACGGTGTGTAATTTTGAATTCGTTTCATTACTCTTGATTGACATGATTTTAAGTTATGTAGATTGAAACTATGTGTTACATGATTTTATATGTTTGTGTGGAATGAAGTTGATCACTTGTAAATAGTAATTTAATATCTTTTCTTTACTGTGTTAGTAGGAAAGTTAGTAAACAAACTCTCAAAATCCTCCCCTTTTTTACCTTGTATCATATGTATATTAAATAAATACTTGTATTAATAATTACTAACTCTTTTGACCATTGTTCGGAGGAGAGCCAATTCCACAATCTAACTGCAATTGGGCAATGGGAAATAGATTGCCACTATTCCCTGGTACTTTTTACAACCAACAGAGCAACAAAGTGATGATTAAACATTAGGCAAGCTATATGGATTATGTCGGAACCTAAATTCGGATCCAATTTAACCTATCAAACCTCTAGTTCACACCAATTCCTAACATGTTATTGAAATTGCAAGTACATCAGAAGATCCGAACCTCGACAAAATACGATTCCACAACACATCCGTCTTCTGACGCGGTGCCTCCACTGGTCTGAGTTTCTTCTCTTCTCCTGAAAATTCGATATTTTATTTGAAGCAACCCAGAATAGAACAAAACTCCCTGGCCAACTTTGCTGAGATGCCATTAGGTTTCTACTTGTACATTTTAATATATAAACACTCTAAATAACTCATCCATATATCTATCGAAATATCCATATTTTAAGAGGTAGATATATCCTTGACGGTGGATATTTTAGTCCTTGAATATAAGTTTGAATCCTCGAAGCTAGTGGGCGAAGGCTTGAGACGTGTTCTGCGTTGTCTCGGGAACAACTCAAGTGGCAAATTCTCTGTTCTGTCCTCCAGTCTCGTAGTAAAAGCAAGGGGTTACCACGACGACCTGAAATTACACACGTACCCTTCAGTTAACGGAACTATCACGAGTACGCGTATTCATGGAGTAGTCCAGCATTTTTGGTGGAAGGAGATTAAAATTAAGTTGGGCGGCACTGCAGACTGCATCGATTGCACTTGTAAATTTCCCTTGGATATTCCACACAAGAAAATCAACATTTGCTTTGAGACCTTCTGGTCTTTTCAATTTGTTTTTAGAGAAACAAACTATCCAAGAGACAAGGATGCTGACTTGAATGGGCCGGTATTATCCCCCTCAGATTAGGACTACACTTCTTTTCCACCAATTAACATCGGTACGTTGTGCTAGAGATTCTAGTTCGTAATTTTATTTACCGAATATGGAAAAACGATTCAGGTTTAAGCCCTTCTAGCATCGATCATGTCCAAGCCAAAGCCAAAGCCCTGATCGACCACAAAGATGGAGAGAAAGCTGGTACCAAGACGACGACAGCCAATGCTCTAACTAGTATGCCTCATTTTTAGATATGTACGTATATTCAAATTTAATTTTCAAACCAATTAAGATTATCATGTACTACATTGAGGTGTTAGTGTTGGACAGGGTGCCAAACTTTGTGTCTAAAAGCATTATAAGAGGCTAATCATGGAAACCGAGACTTCAAGTTTAAGCATTGCTTTAATTAGTTAGAGTTTGCATCTAAATATATATACACTACCTAACCTAACTTAATGACATGCTACTTAACCATGATAAGCCAAAAAGCTCTGATTAAAAGGTTCTACTTGCTAACTACAAATCAAAGTTGGCCTCAAGTCCATCCTCTTGGTTGGTTAACGGCCTAAATAAGAAATGCTCTGAAAATAAGTGCCCTAACTAACAACCTAGCTCTTCAATTTGGAATTCGTGCTCCCTTGTTCAACGGTTTCACGCTGCATTAGAGTACTCACTGATCGATGAATAGACTGGATAAGTAGTTAAAACTTTTCAAGAATTACAGCACCACTTTTGTACGGAGGAATTAAGTTTGCCATGACGGATATTCAAGGTCGATCAGTTAATTCTGCGATCTAGATCGTTATTCATATATCTTTCTCATAAGAATCAGTTGAATCAGCTTGACGTACGACTTAATTTTCAGCTTTGCTTACACATTTTACACATGACTAATTGCAATCGCCCCGCTTCTTGCTGCGGGCTAGGATTTCTTGGGCCATTGTACCACAACCCGACGCCAAGAGCACAACAGCGCTGCCAAGTTGTGGTTTTACCGCACAATTAACAAAATTAACATGGGCAAAATCATGTATGCCATATGACTCCCTGTTAATAGCTCCTTTTCTTTCTCTTGGTCGGACCTTGGTAATAGGTTTTATGTCTTCTGAAATGCATATACGCCATACGAAGACTTACAGTACTCGACTTCTTTGGATTCATGGTGAACATATATCGACGAGAGAAGGCATACACAATAGCTAGCTAGGTTATGCATGCATTTCAGTCAATAATCTTACATACGAAGATAATTTCTAATCGAGTACGTACGTAACAACCAATAAAATTACATATACACGTACGTACTACAAGTAATTAAGCGATCGAAGCAAAAAGGTTTGGAATTGTGTGTGTGTGTGTATGTAATTAGTTAAAATCAATTGGCGCTTAGAGGAGATCTGAAGGAACTTAAACTTGAGAGCAGCTAGGGTTTGACAATTATATGCATGAGAGGGAGGTTTAATCAGAATGTTTGGTACCTGATCGAGAGGGAGACTAATAATCATCATATCCAAGTAAATGTAAATTAAGCATGCAAAATAGGAGCACGCACTTGCACTTGGGTGATGTTACAACCACAAGAAATTGCACTCAAGCCAACAAGTACCAACCACTCTATATATATAGTACTCAGCTCGACCACTACTTTGCTCATGATCGAATTCATCCATATTAGGCGGATCTGTTCCAATTGTTAAACATAGACAAGGCATACACCGCGGCTAATCTTAAGGTCGTGTTTTACTAGCTAGTTATAGACCATTCTTATTATATAAGTGCATGCTTAATTAGCTAGTTTCTTCGTCTTTTAAGTTTCTGTATATACATGCATGCATGCTTTCTCATTGATCAGCAGTTGTAGTTCATGATATTCTGATTCTGTTTTTCTTGTTTCCGATAATGAAGTCTGTGAAGAGTACTGGTAGTCCTAATTCACACTCTGCTGTGACTTCTTGGAGCTCAAATTCTGCAGGAGGAATGGTGAGACCACCAGATGGACGATATGAAGATTATCGATCATCTTTGGAAAACATGCATAAATATTGTTGCTTTTACTAATGCCGGTTAAGCTGAGATGCAGCTCTCTTACTATTAAACGAAAACTGATCGATTGATTGGTTTTAGGTGTCTGGATCAGTCGGGAGTAATTTTTATTTCTTTGAAAATCACATTTTTCGATTCATGCATGCATCTATATATGCATGTTGGATTTCTTTTGCCTCATTAAGCAATTCTTCCCGCATAATTGACGAAACTTTACGTGATGGATATCTGGAATTAAGAAAGAAATGCATGGGAGGAAAGGGATCGAGACTGCTAATTAAATTAAGAACCAATTCAAGCGTTGTACATATCTTCGATCAGGAGTTTAATTTCAGTTAACTGATCAACTATTGTACATACAAACTAGCTAGATTCGCATTCTTCTTCTTATTCCCAGTAATAACTAACAAAGGGCCGATTGGGAGAATCTAATCATTCATTCTTTTTCATTATTCGTTTTTCTTTCCCTAGCTTCTTGATACGGTTCATTAACTAAAGCAACTAGACGTTGCTTTATTTCATCATGATGTTTATTTTGGTAAGCGCTATCATTATTATTAAATAGTTAAGATTCTATTTATAGTCACATCCATGTTGGGTTAGTGAGGAGTATATAGCAGGGCGCTGTTTTCTTCCCTATATGGATCCCTTTGATTATTTACTTTATTTTTGGAGTCTAATTTATAAATATATCTTTGTTCACAGACAAGGGACGAACTCAAAGAACGGGGATATGACAAAGACTACTACTACTACTACTACTACTACTACTCTAATAAGGTTGATACTGCAGATCGACATACGTTTTTTCGGTTCTTATAATTAAGTTATGTTATACATATGTATGTGTATATCTATTTGGTTTCCTTATTTACTTGAATCTTCTTTTTGCACACACACAAAAAAAAAAAAATATTACGTGAAACTAGGCTTCTTATCAGAGCAAGTCTCCTACAAGAGAAAATACCAAGCCTCAAGGAGTCAAACTTCACACTCAAGAAAGGGCAACCAAACGGGCAATGTTCAACTACATGGTACAAAGTACTGAGTGATTATTAGCTTACCTATATCTCTCAAATATATTGATTTCTTGATCCATACAGAATGGCTAAACACGTACATATATGCAGGTTGCAGCAAAGCTGAGTATCTTGGAGCAGCGGAGAAAGCAAGAAGAGATGTTGCATAAGGTACGTACGTAGTATTATTGCGTATCCTAAGGTTAATTTCTCTTTAATCTCTATCAAAAACTTTTATTACAGTCCATCCATCTGAAAATTAAGTACTCAAGAGATGGCTCTGATGAATGTTAATGCACGCTGACGCTGCAGATGATAGAAGAGGAAGAGATTCGCTTACTGAGAAAGGAGATGATTCCGAGGGCTCAGCTCATGCCGTTTTTCGATAGACCGTTCGTTCCTCAAAGGTAACAAACAAACAAACAAACCAACTTTTGATAGCTAGAGATCAATCGTTTGATCTATGGACAGATCTAATTATAAGCTCCCCATGCCATATATATGGGTGTTGTTTTTGCTGTGTGCCAGATCCAGCAGGCCTTTGACAATTCCTAAAGAACCAAGCTTCCGCATGATGAGCAGCAAGTGCTGCAATTGTCTATCCGGTACTCCAATCTACAATTTCCAACAGACTACCTAGCCTCACTGATCGATGCTGCGAGCTTCATGCTGCTAGCCTGTTCTTCTACTTAAGTTCTAGTTCCAGTTTTCGTCTTGTTTGTCGATCCATTCTTTTTAGATCCTTTTTTACGTAGATATAAAAGGATAGCAGCTGTAATTAAGTTGGCCCTGAGGGGAGTTTGATAGCTATTCTGCACGGTAAAAATAAAGTGAAGTTTGAAATTTCTTTCTCAGCAAATCCCATGTAATTCTCAGACTTACAATTAACCAAAGCTCTTATTGATTTTTGAGAATTACTTGCATCCTGGTTTTATGTTTGCCAAAAATCAGCTTGTTAGGGTTCAACAAAGCTCTTTAGTTTTCTTGTCCCTCTCTATACATTAATTAACCACCCTTCCTAGAAGGACCATGCTTGCTGGTGCGCGATTTTTTCTTGTTTTATTTGTTGATACCTAAAAAATCAATATTCATGCTGTTGTCGGTAGTCGATAAATACCTCCTTCGGCCTATGATGCTACGAAGCCCAGCATTAGGCAGCTCGAACAGGCCTCAACTTGGATGCTAAAGCAGTCTGGACCGAGAGGGGAAGCCTCCACAGAAACTGAACATATGCAGAATACTTGTCCCACATTGAAGAACATGCAAGGTATAAGTCAACGCAGGGCTATAAATACAGCTGAAGTCAACCAAAAAGGTAAGAAGAAACATCTCCTAGCATTTAATACTCACCTACCAATACTGACTTTACCATCGGAGAGAGAAAGACCGGAAAGCCCCAGTCGGTCTCCTTTTTGCAGACAAAGAAGAAGCTCTCGAAGATCGGATCACGTGCAATAGTTTCTACAGAGCCTGCAGGATCTTGCAGAAACAATTGGCGCAGTCTGTGGGAATCCTTACAAAAAGTCGGTCTCGATGACGGAGTCGAATGAAGCTGGAATCGGGAGCAGGATAACATCAGGAGAGCGCAGTGGCCTCACTGGAGATCAGACGCCGGGAAGCAATAACCGGCCGGCACGAACGGACGAAAGTGAAGAGTGCTCACCTGCTACAAACGATCCGCAAGCGACCCCGGATGGAACAATGCGCAGCCTCACGCAGGAAGAAATGGAGGACATAGTCGAGAGGTTGAGAGCGAACGTGGCACGCATGGAGAGAGAAAAAACACATGGGACCGTTTAGACGCAGCCGCTCGGGAGAAAAAGTTGGAGGCAGATAACGCAACAATAATTAGTGCGTTAGCAAAAAGACTGGAGAGTGACGAGGCGATCGAACGGGCGGCCAACGCTATCCGAGAGACGCAGGGCGAAGGGGGAGGTTCCCCGGTAACGCCACCCGCAGATACCCGGAGGACGGTCGTTGTCGGGACGAACCTGTTCCCTGAAGTTATGGAAACAGAGGGCCTACCGCTGCTCCCAACGCTCGTAGAGGAGAGAAGGTTGGAGACAACGGGAGTCGAGGCGGCCCTGATGGCCATGCGGGACAGTGTGATGTGCTTGACCATGAGGGTAGACGAAGCAGAAAGAAGGGCGGCGCACAACCCGCCCAGCATGGGATTTGAAGAAAGAGGGGGGCCATTCACCATGACCATCACGCAGACCTTGCGTTCTCGTGCAGCGAAACCTCTTAAATTGAACTACGGGGGGAAGGGGACCCGCATCTCTTCCTTGACAGCTTCAAGTCCCATACGAACGCGAAGGGTTATTCAGATGCCGCGTGCTGCAACATGTTCCAGGAGACGCTGTCAGGAGAAGCACTAAGCTGGTTTTACGAGCTCCCAGCCGGATCGATAGATTGCTTTAGGAAGCTAGCGGACAGATTCGTGAACCGGTTTATACTGCGAACGGACGGGCAGAATACAGCCCAGCTGTTCAAGATAAAGCAAGGTCACGCCGAGGGGCTGAAGGCCTTTGTAAATCGTTGGCAGGGGCCACGGCCAGGGTCAGGAGTTTCGACAAGAAGGTTGCGGAAGAGGCTTTCGTCCAGGCCCTATTGCCTGGGAAGTTCTTGTACGCGGTACGAATTGAAAATCCCCGGGGCTATGATGAGCTCATGGAAATGGCGATCAGACACACGCAGGCAGACCATGACACCTACGGGGACCAGCACGAGGGTAAGAGAAAGGAAAGCGGGAAGTCCGAACCTCGAGGACAGATGATCCAAAAAGTAAGAACCTGGAAAGGGGACCAAAAGGGACAAGCCTTCACCCCTAGCAAGAGGTTTAAGGACGGGGGCAGGAACCAAGCCAAGCAAATGGGGGGTCCTCAGGGGAAGAACACAGGTAGCTATCAGAACAGCGGATTTAAGGCAACAGTTCCCGCAGCCAGGGGGAACTACACCACATTAACAGCAACCCCGGAGGTGGTGTGGAACGAGAATAAAGGAGCTATTCCGGGACCAGCAACCAGGAAGTTTCCACCGTTCCGATTGACCCGAGAGGATACCGGCAAGTACTGCGGATACCACGGGAAGGAAACACACGCGATAAACAACTGTGTTGAGCTAAGAAAAACGATCGAGAGCCAACTTAAAGCGGGGAAGCTTCAACAATACGTGTCAGGTCCGCCTCAAGCTGCAGGGGAACCCGTTTACGGGACGATCAACACGATCCGTGGGGGAGCACGTATAGACCAGAGGAGTAACAAGGCCAAAAAGCAATGCCCCGGGATCAGAGATGGGCAAGAGATATACGCTTTCGGAAGCTGTAGCGCTCAGAATGTCAACGTGAGGTGGAAATCAGTGACGTTCGAAGAAGAAGAGGAGCAAGGAACCAGACTGCCTCACGAGGATCCATTCCTGATAACTGCACAGTTGGATCATTATCTTTGCAAGAAAATTCTGATCGACACAGGGGCATCAGTGAATGTTTTGTTCAGAAATGCTTGGCGGGAGCTAAAGAGGGGGAGCAGCAATCTTACGCAGGACAATGAACCATTGATAAGCTTTTCCGGGGACGTGGTGCAGCCTCTTGGATCTGACTACATACCCATGATCCTCGGGGGTTTAGAGGGGAACACACTGAGAATGTTAGTCGATTTCATAATTGTCGACTGCGACTCGTCGTACAATGGGATACTCGGGAGACCGGCCCTGTGGAAAGCTAAGGCGTTCATCGCGGGACACATGCTTATGATGAAACTGCCATCCCCAACGGGTATCGTTACCGTCCGGGGTGATCAGTTGGCTGCAAGAGGATGCTACGCCATTGACGGAGATAATGTGGTAGAAAGAGAGCGGAAGTATTAGTCTTCGTGAGCTCGAATAAGCTGATTTTGGACGCGTACGAAGATCCCAGGATTAATGCTGCGGCAGAAGGGGCGGAGTCCGAGAGACCTTGACACATCCCGGTTCTTAAGTTATTTTACGGTTAATTACCGTTGGTATTACTTCGGATTTTTACCGTGTTAAGTAACCGTTTATCACTTAAGGACCCTAGAGTTGACTTTTTATTACGTTTGGAATTTGGGAAAACTTTCTTCATGAAAGTTGTAGAGAACGTCGTTACGAGTTCATAGACATGCTATGCGTTAAATTCGGAGTTAGCATGGTAAAGTTATGAATTTATTTGGTAAAGTTTGGAGGTAGTAAAAATGGGTAATTTTGAAGTGGGGTATTGTTGTTGGGTATATTTATTGGACCGGGTGGGGAGCAGCCCCAGCCCAAATCCTTTCTCTTTCTTGGGTAAAAGCAACATGAATTGTTGCAATAATTAGTGAGCAACTTATATCTTGTTCGTGGAAAAGATACTGTAACCTAAAGCCTAGTCTGCATGTAAGTTTGAACGAACTTGGTTCGTACGAGGAGATACTCGTAACTTCTACGATATCGCCATACGTCATCGTATTTTCCTCATTTTTGGAGAAGCCATATTCGGATATGATGATCAATTTTGAGAGTGATATTTTTCTTGTGCTTGTAAGTCGTCGTTGGTGGCGGCTGTTGAATTTATTATTGAGGAATGTGATTTCATCGGTTATTATTAGTTAGTAATGATTAATTTGCGGGGCGAATTGTTATAAATAATAATATGATTGACTGATGGTATAGCCTTAAAGGAAAGAAAGAGGACGCAGGAAATAGTTTTAGTCAAGACATGTCAATATGTTGGCATAAATGGTAAATAGTGGCAGATCATGTTAAATGTTTTTCGTGTGATGCGTATTCATGCATGATCATATTGTGGTGGGACCACTTGATCCGTGTAGGACCTGGGAGGTCTTTGTTGTATGGATACAATTTGAGTTGCAAGAGATATTCAGAACAAGGGTTTGGTATTATAAGATCGCATTAGCGCAATCTGGCGACAAGGGAGGTATTCGCCGATCAGCTTAATGATTGAGGCTTACCACATAGGTGGGAAAGATTCAAATTTGATGCGAGCGATTGAATTTTGGCTTGATTAGTTGGTAACAAAAGTAAGAAGGATTGTGAATTAAGAAAGTTTATTGACCATTTTGACTTGACGAAAGTCAAAGTCCTCCATGTGATTTGGGGTTGTGTGTTATAAGTAATATTAATCGGGCAAGCTATTCAATTAGTGGAAGTTAAGTCAAGGGCAAAGTATATTATGTGAGTGGTGCCATGTGGAGAGTTGGCAGAGTATTTCAGTTGATCTTAAGTTTAAGATTTGTTAAAGCATATGCTCATGCCTCGGGTTTGGCAGATAAATTTTGACGTGTCTATATAATTGGAAAAGAATTTGATTAATTGTTTCCACAAGTGAAAAGATATAATTTGTAATAGAAGAAGGTTTGAAGAGCATTGATGGGATGATTTAGCTTTGTGCTTATTAGAGTCTGAGGAGAAAGGCAGTAATCTCTACCCTCTTTTGCATAATTTGAAATTTCGAGGACGAAATTTTTATAAGGAGGGGAGAATTGACACATCCCGGTTCTTAAGTTATTTTACGGTTAATTACCGTTGGTATTACTTCGGATTTTTACCGTGTTAAGTAACCGTTTATCACTTAAGGACCCTAGAGTTGACTTTTTATTACGTTTGGAATTTGGGAAAACTTTCTTCATGAAAGTTGTAGAGAACGTCGTTACGAGTTCATAGACATGCTATGCGTTAAATTCGGAGTTAGCATGGTAAAGTTATGAATTTATTTGGTAAAGTTTGGAGGTAGTAAAAATGGGTAATTTTGAAGTGGGGTCTTGTTGTTGGGTATATTTATTGGACCGGGTGGGGAGCAGCCCCAGCCCAAATCCTTTCTCTTTCTTTTTCTTCTTCTTTTCCCCGAGCTCCCCGAGCTCTCTCTCTCTCGGTTGAAACCCCAGCCGCCAGCTGCCGCCGTCCGGCCAGCCACCGGCCGCCTCTCCACCCCAGTTCGGACCCCCATCTCCTCCTCTCCCTCCCCGGCCTAGCCCCCGAGCCTCTAACCCGTCGGAAGAGGAGAAAAGCCGCCGGAAGCCGCCGATCGACACTTTGCCGGAGCTCCGTCATCCGGCCACCATAGGCCGTGATTCTTGGCTCATTTTGTAGCCCTCATCAAGGTGAGTAATTCCTCCAAAGGAATCGGTCTAATTCGATTTCGTTAGGGTGATTTGTATAATTGAAAGTTTTAGGGATTTATGGATGTTTTAGTCGATTGCCCTAGTTAGCCTCGGATTTGGACTAAGTGTTAGTTATGAAAGTTGTTGGGTTTGATTAGAGGATTATTCTGTCAAAATTTGAGAAGCATTGGAGGTCGCCGGAAAACGGCTGCCGGCCGCCGTTGCCGGCGGAGCCGCCGCCGGTGCCGCCGCCGGAAAAATATTTTTTGTAGAGATTTTGATGAGGAGTTTAATGGAATAAGTTTTAGAATTTTTGGAGGAGTTTTGGATAAGTTTAAGAATTGTTGAAGTTAAATATTTTTGGCGGATTATTAATTAATAATCCGGCCATTGGATTTTTATTTGGGGAAAAGTGTTTTTGAGGAATTAAGGTTATGGTGGAGTTTGGTGAAAATCCGGCGAGCTTAACCCTAATTAGAGTAGTGGGTTAAGCAGAAGAGATTTGGGTGTTTATTTTCAAATGTTTAATTTTCCAGAATTTAAGTTTGGTCCTAAGCATATTTATTGTGCCAGGATACGAAAGGAACCTCGCTTGAGTTGTGATTCGGAATTCGTCAGGCTTAGGCCTAAATCTGTGAGTGGACATTTTGGTTTTTATTTAATATGCATGCAAGATTTTATAAATTAGTATTTTATTTTCCGAGCATATATTATAACTTCAGCATATGAAATGATCTTGGAAATTAATTGAGATTGATGCATGGATTAAATGTTGGTCATAATTTATGGATTTGAGCTCGGACTGATAATTTGAGATTTGAGTTTGGATTTTCTTTATGATTTCCGGATTTGAGGTTTCATACTGATTTGCATATTATTTGGTTTTTTGGAAAGATGATAATCATTGAAGTTATTTATTTCATTGAGCATTTTAACGTGTGGGACACGTCATTGAATTTAATTATTTTCTTTGCTCTTTGAATTCTTTAAGTACGGTTGAGAATCGTACTTGTATTTATTTATGAGTTTCGGGGAAACTCATATGATTTATATTTTTCCTTATGCCATATTCTTGGAATATTTGATGTCAATACTAGTATGTCGTTCCGCCTTTCGAGGTGATGTGACACCCATGTTTCAAGTGGGGTCACGCAAGCCCTTTCCGCCTTCGGGTGATGTGATGTTGTCGACGGCATCACGCAAGCCCTGTACCCTATCCGTCAACTCGACGTGAAGGTACATGGAGTATGGGAGTACTATGCCTGGGAGGCAATAGAGTCTGGGAGACTCACTTATATGGCCATATAGGATATTTTACTTGAGTTATCGATTTGACTAGCGGGGCTAGTCCTTTGTTTTGGTACCTTCTTCTATGAAGGTTATTATTTATCTTTGTCATTAATTCGACTAGCGGGGCTAGTCCATCTTCTTGGGATTTTCTTTATGAAAGATTTTTGTTAACAATTGCATGCAACGAATTTATGGCATATTGGAAAGTGGGAAAGTATTTAAATTTCGGTTTCTTATCTTATGTTTATTTTCGTCCACTCACTCTAACGTTTTTAAATTACTTTCCCCTGGGCCCTTTGGTTTTAAATGCCCAGATTGCAGGCTCAGTCTAGGTGAGGTCGAGCGTACATGGAGTCGAGGCATAGTCAGAGGTTGCTTCCGCATATTCTTTATTCGTTGTTTTTCGTTCAACCTTAGATATGCTCTGAATGTCCAATAGCAAATTATTAATAGTCCTTAATCTTGGTTGTGGGATTATTAGAGTTGAGTAATTGTTATTGGGAGATGTGTTGATCTTGGGGAGCAGGAAGGCTCCAGGTGTTGAGGCTGTTTGGTTTGGTTATAGAAGTGTTAAGTTGGATTTTCAGGTAAGGGTTGTCCATTTTCAAGGAAGGTTATGCCGAATTTTCGGTAAATTTTCCTTGAAGGTGGACCCCGCAGGATTTACCTTGGGTTTCAGGGTGAAATTCGGGGTGGGTCCTGTCAGACCTGGTTCAGTAGAGGAAACCGAGCTCGTTTGCGTCTCGGACGAGTTCCCAACAAGAACCACAAGGATCGGGTCGAGATTGCCCATCATCGTACGGGAGGAGCTCATACGTTTCCTGAAGGCCAACAGCAAAGCATTCGCGTGGTCGTATGCCGATGTGCCCGGTATCCCGGGTGATGTAGTCACGCACAAGTTAGGGATCCGTAAAGGCGTGCCCCCGGTGCGACAAAAGAGGAGATCGTTCAATCTGGCCAAGTATGACGTCATCAAGAGAGAGGTGCAGAGGCTGCTGGATATCCAGTTTATCAAGGAGGTGAAATACCCTCAATGGTTGGCCAACGTGGTCATGGTCCCAAAGAAAGCGGTGGGGCAATGGAGGATGTGCGTGGACTACACCAGTCTGAATAAGGCCTGCCCCAAGGATAGTTTCCCTTTGCCCCGGATTGACCAACTCGTAGATTCCACCTCCGGGTTCGAAATGCTGAGTTTCATGGACGCCTACGCGGGCTACAATCAGATAATGATGGATCCCGCGGATGAGGAGCATACGGCCTTCACGACCGACAAAGGAGTGCACTATTACAAGAGGATGCCGTTCAGACTGAAGAACGCTGGAGCAACCTACCAGCGCCTGATGAACAAGATGTTCGCCAAGCAGCTGGGGATCACAATGGAAGTGTATGTGGATGACATGTTAGTGAAGAGTCCCGCTGTGGCCGGGCATGTGAGCGACTTGCGAGAAATTTTTGACATCATACTCGAATACGGTATGAGGTTGAACCCGGAAAAATGTTTGTTTGGGGTTGTCAAGGGGAAGTTCTTGGGCCATGTCATTAGCCGGCAGGGTATCGAAGCAAACCCGGAGAAGGTCCAAGCTATAATGGATATGGTGGTCCCAAAATTCCGGAGTGATGTGCAGTCCCTGATGGGCAAAATGGCGGCCCTCGCTAGATTTATTTCCAGACTCACGGACAAGTGCGCACCGTTCTTCAAGCTGCTCAAAAGCCAGCATTGCAATATGGTCAATTGGGGGCCCGAGCAAGATGAGACTTTTAGGAACATCAAGGAATATTTGGCTTCCGTGCCAAAGCTCTCAAAGCCAATTCCCAGGGAGATGCTGTATCTCTATTTGGCAGCATCCAATACGGCAGTTAGCTCGGCTTTGATCAGGAAAGATGACGCCATCGAGCTCCCTGTGTATTATGTGGGCAACGGCTATACGTTGGCTGAAAGCAGGTACCCGGATCTAGAGAAGTTGGCCCTAGCACTCATCGTGACCGCCCGGAAGCTGCGACATTACTTCTAAGCTCATTCTATCACCCTGTTCACGAACTGCCCTCTCAGGCAAGTCCTCTTAAAGCCAGAAACGAGCGGGAGACTGGCCAAATGGGCGATAGAACTGGGCGAGTTCGACATACACTACATGCCGAGAGTAGCCATCAAGGGGCAAGCTGCTGCAGATTTCATCTCAGAACTGACCCCCATGGAAAGGGTCGTGGGGCATTCGGAGGTTGAGCGAGTGGCTCCCCAAGAAGTCCAGCCAAGTTGGAAGTTGTTTGTTGACGGCTCCGTCACCAAAGACAAGAGTGGGGCTGGAATCATATTGGTTAGCCCAGACGGGTTCAAGTGCAAGTACGCCCTGGAGTTCAATTTCTCCACGTCCAATAATGCAGCCGAGTATGAGGCATTGATCGGGGGGCTACAGTTGGCACTAGAAATTGGAGTGAAAAGAGTCGAAGTGTTCAGTGACTCGCAGCTTGTGGTGAACCAAGTCGGCGGGACATATGAAGTTAAAGAACCCCACCTGAACTCTTACCGGGCGCTCGCGAAGGCCCTTCTGTGCGGATTCGAGTCAGCAACTGTGACACAAATCCCTAGGAAAGAAAACAGCCATGTCGATGCTCTGGCGCGTCTTGCCACAGGTACCTGCCAAAAAGGGCGTAAGAAGGTTAAGGTCGAAATCCTGGACCGGCCGAGTATCGACAAGACGATCTCAGAAATATTCGCCATCACTACCGGTCCCAAGGAACCAACATGGATGGACCCAATCATCGAGTTCATCAAAGAAGGCATTCGCTCGGAGAACAGGCGGCAGGCGAGGAAGCTGCAATCAAGATGCGCCAGATACACGCTGGTCGACGGTAAACTGTACCGCAGGGACTACAGCTTGCCCAGCTTGAAATGCGTGTCGGTGCAAGAGGGTGAGACGATCCTACGGGACATCCATGAGGGCGTTTGTGGTAACCACTCCGGATCGAGATCCCTGTCCTTTAAGGCTCTAAGAACGGGGTATTTCTGGCCCAATATGGGGAGGATGGCAGATCAAGTTGATAGGAGCACAAAGTGCTACGATATTAACGTATTTCCTACCATATTTAGTTATGTTATTCTCTTAACATTGCCATTTTAAACATGTTTTGTGATTGTAAAGGTAAAGGAGCGGAAAAGTGAAAAAGGAAGCTAAAAACGGCGGATTAAGAAGGATAAGTCGTTTAGGAAATTTTCCTGTTTTGATAAGGAGAAACTTTCCTATTTCATTTTGGGAAACTTTCCTATTTTGATTGAGGAAACTTACTAACTTTGAATCTTTCCTAATTTGACTTTCTTGAATTATTTTGGAAATTTTCTTTCCTCTTGAGACAGGGACTCCACATGAAGCAAGGAGACCAAATCCTACATGGATTAGGCCGAAATTCTGTCACATGAAAGGAGGAGAATGGCACAATAATTCCAGCCGAATTTATATGGAGATAATGCAGCAAACATCAAGGAAATTAAGGGAAATTCTTACCTTTTATTTCTCCATATAAATTCCTAATATTCCTAGAGTTTATATCTGATTTATATTCCTTTTCTAGGGACATTAAATGGCACAAATATGGGAAGAATAATCAGCAGCAAATCAGCAATTAACAAGGAGAGATTCAAGCTGATTTCAATTTGGAAAGAACAAGCAATGTATTCAGCCACAATTCCAGCCGAATCCAAACTCTTAATGTGCAAGATATTCTAGAGAATTCTAAGGAATATTCTCTGAAAATATTGTGCTATTATTTGTGGCCATTGGATCGGATTTTAATCAATGGTGTGGAGTAAAACCCTATGTCAACATGACCACTATATAAAGGAGCAGAGAGGAACGTTTTCAGCATCACTTCTTCCACCAAAATTCAGAAAAACGTTTGTCTCTTCTGTTCTCTAAATCCGTGAGAGTGTCAAGCCGCAAGGAGCAAGCACGCAGCCAATGGAACTTCCTCAACGCTGCTGAAATCCTTCCTTTGCTGGTTCATCACCCCTTTGAAGCTTCAAGGCCAAGAAGACTCAAAAGTGTAAACTATGCTTTGGATTTATTTTGTTCCTAATGCCTTTGGATTTCTAATCGCATGGATTATGACTACTGTTAATTGACAATATGTCTTATGCATGAATTTTATAAAGTTTTGTTTTAGATTGTTAATGAAATTTGCGTAACTTATTCCTTTGCCATTCTTGATGTTGAAAACTTATGATCCGGTTTATTTAAATGACTAACTTCTGCAGGGTTAGTAATGCCATCAATCTGTGTTAAACCGCTGAGGCAAACACAGATTGAATAAGTGGCAAAAGCTTAGATTCATGGGAATGGGTCAGGTTTTGATCATGAGTTGCATGTAGACTTGTTTAAGCGCTGAGATAGACATGTTTATGTGTTCGAATTCTTCTTTGTTCTTAATGATTCATGTTATATGTTGTATGGTTGCGCTGAGTAATAACATGACATATTGCATGAAATTTGCTGTGTTAAACCGCTGAGGCAAACATAGGATACTTAAGAAGATTTTATAGGTTGCATGACCGCTGAGGCGTGTAATTCTGAATTCGTTTCTTCATACTTGATTGGCATGAATTTAAGTTATGTAGATTGAAGCAATCTGTTACACGATTTTATATGTTTGTGTGGAATGAAGTTGATCACTTGTACATAATAGTTTAGTACTCTTATTTTCTGTTTTAGTAGGAACGTAGAACAAAATCCTAAAATCCCTCCCCCCTTTATATCTATTGTACCATGTATATATTTGTAACTAAATACGTGTGATTATTTTCTGTTACTAATTCTTTAGTGAAACCATGACTGCAGGAGCGCCCTTTAGGTCCCCGGATTGATCGAACCCTATTTGCCAATACTACATTCTGATAACAAAAGGGTTTTTAAATTACGCGCCCGGTTTCGAGCACGTCACAAGTGTCAGCGAGATGCCATAAATGCCACCAACACGCTAACAAGGTCCATTCCCCATCCATTGCACTGTCGATCCTGTTGTCTCTGTGGCCCTTCGCTCAGTGGGGTCTTGATTTGATCTGGAAACTTCCAACTGCTCCTGGACAATACAAGTTTATCATAGTAGCGGTGGATTACTACAACAAATGGGTCGAAGCAGAGCCGCTTAGACGAATAACCACCGGTGGTGGCAGTCAACAAGATTGTAAAGAAACTGCTAAAGAAGAAGGTGGACGACGCTAAAGGATTGTGGGCGGAAATGCTCCCGGAAGCCCTATGGGCCATCCGAACCACTGCTACGGAGTCAACGGGAGAGACGCCTTTCAGCCTTGCTTTCGGCACGGAGGCTGTCATTCCAATCGAGGTGACGGTACCGACCGGAAGAGTCGAGGGATACGATGAACAAACCAACGCAGAGGGGCTACAGTTGAACATGGATCTCATAGAGGAGAGAAGAGACAGGGCTGACCTACACAACCAAGTTTATAAGCAGCGTGTCGCCCGGCACTATGACTGTAAGGTCAGGCCGCGAACCTTGGGTCTCGGAGATTGGGTGATGAAGCGGGTGATGACCCAACCAATGACCCTTAATCCAACATGGGAAGGCCCGTACGAGATAGTAGAGGAAGTCGGCCCTGCCACATTCTTCCTAAGGGACAGGGACGACATAGTCACCGGGCACCTGTGGAACACCGAACACCTTAGGTTCTACCCTGTTTAATAGAATCGGGAAATTGTAAATTATGCCCACCGAGTTTGACTGGGTCAACCCGGGAGGATGCCTTCATTTATTTTGGTAACAACTATTACAGAAATGAAGAAGCTAAATTCGTAACACCGGAGTGAAATTATGCCCACCGGGTTTGACTGGGTCAACCCGGGAGGATGCCTTCATTTATTTTGGTAACAACTTACAGAAATGAAGAAGCTAAATTCGTAACACCGGAGTGAAATTATGCCCACCGGGTTTGACTGGGTCAACCCGGGAGGATGCCTTTGATAACAACTTACAGAAATGAAGAAGCTAAATTCGTAACACCGGAGTGAAATTATATCCACCGGGTTTGACTGGGTCAACCCGGGAGGATGCCTTTGATAACAACTATTACAGAAATGAAGAAGCTAAATTCGTAACATGAGTGAAACTGTCCATTATACACATCAGGTTCAAAGAGGCAAAACACAGGACTAAAGGCACGAAAATGGGAAATTCAACATGGGCACTTAAATAAATTATGACAACCGGATCACCGGGTTGAAGTCTATGCTCCCCCGTGAAGGCACAAAGCCATATAAAAAAAAAGGGATTCAAAAATTACAATCCGGTTGCACTCGATTCAGAGCCCTAATTCAGGTCATCCCCGACCGAGTCAACAATATCTTCTTTGTCCTCACTCTCGGACGCATTAGTGCCAGCACCGGTACTCTCGGGATTGATCACGGGATGACTCTCCGGGAGGATTGCCTGGGGGTCCACAGCTTTGGCCTTCTTTTGAGCAGCAAGGAGATCTGCTAGCATCCGGGGCTTGTCAAGGTACCCATGTACCCTCCACTCCGTGAACTTCTCGGTGATGGCCTCATCCCGGGCAGACTGGAGAAGAGCCTTGAACTCTTCGGATTCCTTGAAAGCTACAACGGCCTGATCACAGCGCGTTGAAACAAGGCTCCCTAGCTCCGCGATCTCGGCTTCCTTCTCACGAAGCTTACCCTCAAGCAGGCGATACTTTTCAAGCTCCACCCCCAAGGACTCCACCTCGGCTTCGAGAAAGGGGACCCTATCAGCTTTGCTCTCCACCTCCTGAACGAGAAGCTGAAGCATGGCCAGCTTCTCGGCCAAGGCATTTTTCTCCCTTTCCAGGGACCCCTTCTCGGTCTGGAGGAAGCTCACATGACCGTTGAGCTTGGCCATCTACTCTTTCAGTTCGGCAGTGTCCTCGTTGGCGTCTATGGAGTACACCACGAAGAGAGACTACAAACAACAGTTGAAATAAGTCACCGAGCCAAACAAAAAAAAACACAAGTCACGCGCACTAACCTTCATCAGATGCTCCCGGGCAATCCTGCGAGACTCGGAAGGGGTACCTTCTTTGAATTTCATCCGGTCGAGCTCGATCCCCTTCAGGTCGCCGATCATTGCCCGGACGAACTTCTCATCCGCACAACCGTACTCATCGAGAATCTGCCAGACCGGTGTTTTCGAAATCCTAGGAACCGCAGGGGCCAATATGGATAGCGATGGAGTCGAAGAAGATCCTCCGGGTGCCGACTTATGTTTCTTCGATTTCGGCGCAGGACTCCCGGACATGTCCACGCCAGTATATGTCACCTGGGTATCAGCGCTTTGGGTCTTTTTCGAATGGTGGTGGCGCCTTTTCTTTTTACCCAAGTTGGCTCACGAGACAGAGGAAGGAGGCACAGGCGGAGTCACCGCCGACCCGTACACCTCATCGGGAACTTCAAGTACCTTTTGTGTGTCCAATACCCATACCGTGTTCGTCTCCACGTTGACCTCGGTGCGAGAAGCCAAATCCCCTTTGGTCAGCAACTTCTTCAAGAGATCCTGATCCTTCTCTATGTCGAGAGGGTGATTAGGGTGAGGAACTCGCCTGGGAATTTTTCCTGCGAAACCAAAGAAATTATATTTAGTTCAGCTAAGCATAACAAGGACTTCAAATGTCAAGCGTAAGAAAAGATGAACCCACCGGGTACTCTACCCATCTCGCAGTGGGTGAGAACGACCCACCGCGTCAAATGATATTATCTGCGGTCCTCGTCGTGGGGCCAGGCAGCATATATGCGCGCGATACGCTCCCGCTCGGTCGCTGTCAAGGTGTATTTCTGATCCCCAATAGCCCAGAAGTAGTTGGGGACCGTGTGCCATCTCGCCTTTCTTTGCCACGGGCCCCCGACAAGGACTACCTTCGCCCTCCATTCCTTGTTTATTGAAGACGGAAGATCGGTGATCACGGACTCATAGTCCTGCGCGGTGAATCCTACACACCCGGAGCTTCCCGCCTTCTTCGAGTATGACAGTCTGTAGAGCGCGCGAAACTCGTTGATTGTTGGCCACCCCATGTTCGACAGGCAGTACAGGCATCCAAGCCCCAGAAGTTATCGCCATTGATTTGGTGGGACCTGTCCCGGAGCAAGCTGCAGCATACTCAATATGTACTGTACATATTGAGGTAGCGGTACAGAGAACCCATTCTTGAACATGTTATCGTGCACCGCTACGTAGTTGTCTCTAGGAGCGCACGCTAGTTCCCCGGTGTACAAGCCGGGCATCGGGATACTAGAAGGAATATCCCACTCTTCCCTAAATTGCTCTATCTCCTCGGGCGTGAAGCTGCAGACAGGTTCGTCACACACCCTACCGTCCTCCAAGCGGTGAAGGGCGCGTGTGATCGGGATCGCTTCGAGCACTTGTTGTTCGGGACTCGAACTGGAGGATCCAAAGTTAGATTTTGCCCGCGCGACATCTCTGTTTGCCTCCCGGTGCAGATACTGCTCCATCCTTTCGTCATCATCAGCGGGAGCCCGCCGTGATGAGCCAGAGGCGCTAGCATCGGAAGCCCTAGACTCCATTTTAACCCTATAAAAAAACCCTACGTACTATCAGATACTACATCGCGTGCCGCCGCCGGGACGTCTCGACACCACCATCTAAACATAGCGAAAATTCCCAGCAAACCCAGAAACCCGAAAAAAAAACCCAGACAAATCCACCGATCTACAAGTCTCACATAATACGCTCAGAAACATAACTGAGCACTGGAGAAGAGAAACTAACCAGAAAGTGAAGGTCGGAGACACACCGGAGCAGCAAACGGACAGCACCTCACAATCGGACCGGCTGTAGCAGAGAAGCGGTACTCCCCCTTACGCAAGAACACGGTTTTCTTCTAAGCTCTAAGCTCCTTCTACGCTCGGATCTGCGTTTCAATGGAAGGGATACGAAAACAGAGAAACGAAAGCAAACAGAATGGAAGAAGAATGAAACCAGAGGGCAGGATTGTTTTTCTGAAGGGAGACGGAACATATATACGAAGCGGGGGAAATAACGCCTCGATCCCCCCAAAGGCTATTCACCGCAAACGAGGAAATCGTATCCGTCA
The DNA here is from genome assembly GCA_034370585.1 of Fragaria x ananassa. Classification (NCBI taxonomy): domain Eukaryota; kingdom Viridiplantae; phylum Streptophyta; class Magnoliopsida; order Rosales; family Rosaceae; genus Fragaria; species Fragaria x ananassa. Next base: position 26,256,471 of record CP139772.1, read on the forward strand.
TGACCCACCGTAGGATCGTGACACGTGCCCCATTAACCGGTAGCTTCTCGACGAAGCGACGAGTGAAACGACTTGCATTAAATGCACGTCCCTTCTCCCCCCCCCTACGGCGCCACCTGGCGGATATGAAATTAATACCCTGACACCCCCACCTACCCAGGCTACCAACCCAATGACACTCATGTATCGAACTCGCCGGCAGTCACCGAGATCCCGGAGAATTTCCCGGACAAATCTTTCAAGCCATCAGGGACGTCGTAGCCGGCAGAGAGGGCTAGTCCCGGATATCCCACCGTGAGCGACATCCCAAACTCGCGCACGTTATCGGGAGGAATGCAACTGCCAAAAAAAAAAGACTCCCGGATAATTAGGGAAAATTTTGACTCCCGTATAATTACTATCGGGAGGAAGCAGGCAACAACTGCTAGGGAAAATTTTGACTCCCGTATAATTACTATCGGGAGGAAGCAGGCAACAATTTCTAGGGAAAATTTTGATTCCCGGACAAAAACTAACGGGAGAAATAATGCAACAACTGTTTCGTGAGATTCTTATACCCGAGCAAGAACCAATGGGAAGCATGGGCTAAACAACTAGAGCCATGATAACTGTAAGTCCCTTGTACAGCTCCCAGAGAGTGGGAGTTGGGCATGCCAATATCATTCCCTTCATACGGAGAATAGTGGCCTGATAACCCACGCGGGGATAATACCCCGCGCTCGAGCATCAACAACTAAAACATGGAACGGCTCACTACCTTCCATCGCAACCACAACCCGTTCAGACGTGTCCTGAGCACGAACTTGGGGGGACTAGGATCGGGTACCCGTTGATATTTCCGCATCACGGGCCATTTCTTCAAGTCCCCACTCAAGACATGTCTTGAACGGGAACTTGGGGGGACTTGTTGTCGGTAGTCGATAAATACCTCCCTCGGCCCATGATGCTACGAAGCCCAGCATGAGGCAGCTCGAACAGGCCTCAACCTAGATGCTAAAGCAGTCTGAACCGAGAGAGGAAGCCTCCATAGAAACTGAACATATGCAGAATACTTGTCCCACATTGAAGAACATGCAAGGTATAAGTCAACGCAGGGCTATAAATACAGCTGAAGTCAACCAAAAAGGTAAGAAGAAACATCTCCTAGCATTTAATACTCACCTACCAATACTGACTTTACCATCGGAGAGAGAAAGACCGGAAAGCCTCGGTCGGTCTCCTTTTTGCAGACAAAGAAGAAGCTCCCGAAGATCAGATCACGTGAAATTGTTTCTACAGAGCCTGCGGGATCTTGCAGAAACACATGCTTAATAGATATTACAAGCCCAATCAAAAAATCAAAATGATCTTATTCACTCAAGTAGAAAGTTGCATTGCTTATCATTCCACTGCAAGGCCATGCATGTTTCATTCTTGAGAAGTATGGTAGAAGGATTTGTGTTGTTTTGTGGGATCTCCTTCCCTTGGAAGATGAGTGTTATATGGTCTGTGGTTTAATAGATATTACAAGCCCAATCAAAAAATCAAAATGATCTTATTCACTCAAGTAGAAAGTTGCATTGCTTATCATTCCACTGCAAGGCCATGCATGTTTCATTCTTGAGAAGTATGGTAGAAGGATTTGTGTTGTTTTGTGGGATCTCCTTCCCTTGGAAGATGAGTGTTATATGGTCTGTGGTTTGGGATTTTGTTGGCAACGGAGCATCAATATGGTTATCCATGTCATTCTCTCTCCGGCGGTTAATCGGTGGCCTCTTCGAGTTGTCGGCGCGGGATGGACTACTAGGGTTTGTATATGGCGCTGGGCTTGTTATTGGGCCCAAGTTTCAGTTTTACGTTTTCTTTTTAGGTTTAATTTCCTATATACCAGCTCTTTGTTTAAGCATAGGTGGAAATTAAATTTCCTGTTTATTAATAGTTCGATTAGCTTGTCTATCGGACTTTATGTTGTAGTTCTTACTTAAGCCTTTTGGCTTTGCTTGGGGAGGCTTAATTGATTCCCCACTTCCAAAAAAACTGCAAGTACAGAACGCAAATAAGAAGTAGCGATAAGCATAGAGGTATCACTACGCCAATTTTGCCTTCAGATGACCGACAATGCCCGTCGTCTGATTACTTTTTTGCGTTTTGTCTATCTAGCTGACATCTGATAACAATTCAGTCGACATGCATAATCTGTTGTCTAAAGAAGGTTATACGACCTACTGTATGTCGTCTTTATGAATCCAGGTTCATGACACAAAAAATAAATCTGTAGTTAGAAAGCGTTAGAACGACAATGAATTGTCATTGAAAGGACACTGAAGCTGCAAATGATTTCATATGTTTCTCATCTTAAACAAATTCTAACGTCACTTGTTTGACGTCTGAATGTTTTTTTCATTTCTTTTCTTAACTTATCCATCGTGTTGACAAAGTACTACTACGCTTATCTGTCGTTGAAATAGTTTGTAACCACAAAACTCTGCATTTGTCTCTTATTTGAGATCAGGCCAGACGTCATAATTTTGTCATATGAATGCTTAGTTTTATGTGATTTTACAGTTCAGACGACAGATGTGTTTACTTGTCTATCGTCTGTATTAGTACCAGAAGACAATTATATATCGTTTTAATATGTAATAAGTTCTTTATGTTTGTCGTTTGAATGTTTTATGAACAACAATATAATCAATCGACCTATACCAGAAGTCTGCATCTGCACAACATAATTCATAAATCTCAAAGTCATTCTCATTGTCAAAAACCAACAAAGTTTACAAAGAGTTATTTGTTATAAAGACACCTATAAGCTATAACATCAATAAATTACTATTTTTGAAATGAACTACAGTACATCTACAATAGTCATTCCATATATAACCTAATCACTACAGAAAAAAGAAAAAAGAAAAAAAAAAGACATCAAACCAAATATTGGTGGTGTACTCTAGAGGGCAGAAAGTCCTCCTAACTGTAGTGGTGTACTCTAATACCTCCTCCTTCAGTATCCACCATTTAATCAAGCCTCTCCTACCAAATTGAAGATACAAAACTTCAGCAAGTTTTACTTAAAGAACACCAAAACCAAATAGAATTGAAAGATCAATATCCAACACCTTATTTAACTGATTTTTAGGCATGCAATTGTTACAAGTTCGAATTAAGGGATTCAATTTGGAACAGTTAAATTGTTGGCTTCAAATGGGTAATGACTGTGTTAACTGCTTTACAAAAGCATATGGCTATTCTCACTATTCTGGATGTTGAAAAATTGAAATCAACACAATCATATGAATATCAAACCGCCACCTAATGTTCAAGGAAATTTAGGATCAACCAATACTTTATAACAAGATGTTGAAATCAATTTTACTGTTATTGCAAGAACTTGTAAAAGTACTACTCTAGTCAACTTGTTGCATATAACTATTCAAGCTAGTTCTATTTCATATAACAATATAAGCTAGTACATAAATCCGGGTAAGGTTCTATACCCCATGAAATGAATCTTGTTCCGAAAGATGCATATAAGTGATATAACTAAAGTTTTATTAATATACCTGGAGGTTCATCATGTCATGGGGGATATATCCAGCGACTGAAGACTTGAGGCAGGTTTGAACACCTAGGTAAAACTCAAGTAGCACTCACATAGGTCAGTCAGATGGATTCCATAATGCAAGTACAAGATCTATCAATCAAAATTCAAGATACAATTAAATGTATACCACAAGTTGTTCATGATGAAGCCAATTCTGTTCTTCTACCTGCAACGTCAATACTTCAGTAATCCATACACTGCTCCTGCAAGTGTATAGCAATAAAAAATCATGTTTATATTACAAATTAATAGCTTAAACATATATAAAAAATCTGTGACTTTAGCCGGCGACTTTAAACCTTCTTTAACCGACGAAATTAAAATTTCGTCGGCTAAAGATGACAGGAAGTTAGTATGGTTTACTAATATCGTCTGTTTTTTTTTATGTATTTTTTCCTTTAGCCGACGAAATACACTATAATTCGTCGGCTAAGATGGTTTTTGCCGACGAATAACCTAATATTTTGTCGGCTATAGTTATTTTTTTTTATTTTTTTAATTACATACTATAGCCGACGAATACGTTAGGGTATTCGTCGGCTAAACCCAAAAATTTTTCTATTACCTACTATAGCCTTATGTTCGGTGGTTATTTTGCGTAAAATTTTTATACGACTTGTTGCGTGTCATCGGTTTAAAACTATTTTCAGTTGGAGGTCCTGCCAAAATACGTAATTTAGACGGTCGAGCGACCTTTTCCGTGCGTTTAAGGGTTTGACTTACGAGATTGACCGTCCGGATCGAGATCTTATTCTTTTCGGATCAAGTTTCATTTTTTCCCATACATGTATTTTATCATGATGGTCAGATCTGACGGCCGGATTTCTGTTTCTCAAGTTTGATCATCACAATCACAACATGCATACTAATGTTGTATAACTTGTTTACCTAGTGTTATGTAAATGTTCCGTTTCAAAAACAAACTATACGTAAAACCTTCAAACGCCAAAAAGTCATGAAATAAGATATGACGAGAATGTTGAAATACATCCACGGTTGAAAAATCACACTATTCCGGTAAATATTCGGTGCCAATAGTTGCGGTTAATGCAATTTTTCATTTTTCCCCCTATGAGTAGCCCTATATTCGGTGGTTATTTTGCGTAAAATTTTTATACGACTAGTTGCGTGTCATCGGTTTAAAACTATTTTCAGTTGGAGGTCCGGCCAAAATAGGTAATTTAGACGGTCGAACGACCTTTTCCGTGCGTTTAGGGGTTTGACTTACGAGATTGACCGTCCGGATCGAGCCCTTATTCTTTTCGGATCAAGTTTCATTTTTTCCCATACATGTATTTTATCATGATGGTCAGATCTGACGGCCGGATTTCTGTTTCTCAAGTTTGATCATCACAATCATAACATGCCAAATGTATAAAGGTTTAGCCGACGAATTTCAAAGGTTTAGCCGACGAATTTCAAAGGTTTAGCCGACGAATTTATAAAGTTTAGCCGACGAATTTCAAAGTTTTAGCCGACGAGTTTCAAAGGTGTAGCCGACGAATTTCAAAGGTTTAGCCGACGAATTTCAAAGGTTTAGCCGACGAATTTATAAAGTTTAGCCGACGAATTTCAAAGTTTTAGCCGACGAGTTTCAAAGGTTTAGCCGACGAATTCGTGTATAGCCGACGAAAAAATTATTTCGTCGGCTAAAGCTTTCGAGTTTAACTGCGAAACCCTAGCCTCCTCCCTCCTCCCTTCTAATTATCTCAATTTTTTCCCTCTCCCGGTCTCCTCCCTCCTCCCTCCTCCCTCCTCCCTCTCTCTCCCGTCGCCGCCTCCTCCCTCCTCCCTCCCTCCTCCCTCCCTCTCGGTCTCCGCCTCCTCCCTCTCCCGGCCGGTCTCCTCCCTCCTCCCTCCCTCTCGGTCGCCGCCTCCTCCCTCCCTCCTCCCTCCCTCCCTCCCTCCTCCCTCCCTCTCGGTCTCCGCCTCCTCCCTCCTCCCTCCTCCCTCCCTCCCTCCCTCCCTCCTCCCTCCCTCTCCCGCTTCCGCCTCCTCCCTCCTCCATCCTCCCTCCCTCCCTCCCTCTCCCGGTCTCCACCTCCACCTCCTCCCTCATCCCTCGCTCTCCCGGTCTCCAAGGTTAGCGTTTTTCTTCTTTTTTATTTTTGATTTCGAATTTATTTTTATGCTATGTTTTATGTATAGATTTATGCTATATTTTTATGTATATATATTTTTATGCTATATTTTTATGTATATGTGTTAATTTATTTTTGATTTCGAATATAGTTTTATGCTATATTTTTATGATGATGTTGATATATATAATATTGTTATGTAATTATTAATTAAGTATATCTATATATATATATATATATTGGTATGAAGTTATTTTTGATTTCGAATTTATTTTTATGCTATGTTAATTAAGTATATCTATATATATTGTTATGTAATTATTAATTATGTATATCTATTTATTGAATAAGTATAATTTTAAACATATATATGTTTTAAATATATATATATATATATATTTTATTGAATTCATATTTTTGAATAAGTATAATTTTAAACATATATATTTCACATTATATTAAGTGTTTAAATTTAAGCATGAACAAAATGAAAAAATATGGTTTCAAAAATATTTTTTATACAATAAAGACAAAATAATCTAAAGCCTTAGATTTGAGAAGAACAAGCTTGAATTTTTTCTTTTTCAATGTTGCCTCAATCTTGATTCAAATTAATATTTTAAATAGGATGAGCGGCTTTTTTCGATCGAAGAAGAGTTCGAAGGGCCAAAGGTCCGAATCGTCTGAGGGAACCTCTAGCAACCCCCAAACGACGTTTCAGGGCCAGATGACAGCCAGACGTGCGAGTCTTCTGGAGACGGCGTCGGAGGTGCCCCTTTCATCGAGGCAGGCGGCCGTCCCTCGTTCCTCGAGGCAGCTATGGCCTCAGACCCAGACGGAGGTGTCTGCACCCCGTATGCCTGAGATACACCGGGCGCCCACTCCGAGTCCTACTTCTTCGGATAGTGGGTCATCTGGGGTACAGATGCCGCCGCCTCATCTGTTCCTTCCGCGGATGATACCGGCTTTACCTGTAGTCGATGGCTCAAGGACGCCGATTTATCCATTGCCCCCGCTAGTGGCTCCATCAGCGGCGTACCGGTTCGTGCCTTTTGATACGCCTCTTATTTCTGCGAGGGTATCATCATCGGCGACAGAGACGGAATCCGCCGCGAGCTCCTCAGGTAATCAGTGATGCATGATTATTTTTAAAGGGTCATATATATTTTAATAATCAATTTTGTTTATCATGTGATAGGCACAAAGAAGAAGAGAGGCCCCGTCACAGGGAAGGCTCTCGAGAAGATCGTGGGTACCTTGGGGAGGATCGTCATCAATACTGACGGGGATGGCCACATAGTATCAGGCGGGAAGTCGAGGACGTACTCCGGCCGCGTGGGAGCTCTCATTAGGGATAGAGTCCCTATGTTGTGGTCAGACTGGGGTGAGGTCCCGCAGGAGGTTAAGGACATGGTCCACAACACAATGTCGGTGAGTTTACAAAATAATATTATGTATTACATTGTTGATTTCTCGAAAAGCTAAACTAATAAACGGTTAAATGCAGGTGTGGTTTGAGGTTCCCGAGCACCTGAGGGACAGTTGGGCCGACGTTGTGCATGGGGGAAGGTACGTTGGGAAGTTAATGAAAAACAAAATTGTATGTGATATTAATAATATTTCTAATATTTTTGTTGTATCTGTAGGTACAAGGAGTGGAAGAACGAGTTGCGGACCCATTGGACTACGCACGGGAACGCACGTTCTGGTACCCCTGCTGAGTTCCAGTACAGGGAGTACGAGTGGCGTTGGCTTCTGACATCAGAATTCAATAACCCTCGTAAACAGGTATTTAAATAAATTAGTTAGTTAATTTATCATTAAGTACGTGCGTTTTAAAATATTTTACTAATAGTTTACTTTTTTCTTTGAAGGCGGTTTCCCGGGTGAACGCTCAGAACTGGCAACGCAACACAAGAAACCATCATGCCGGTTCTAGAACGTTCGTTGTCTTCATGGACGAGGCGGCCAGGGAACATCCAGAGGTCAACCAGTACGTCTATACGTACGAGAGGGCATATCCTGACTCCCAGGAGGATATTGTAAGTCACCTTACGTTTTTAAATTTTTAAATTTATGTAAAAATGTTAATTAATAATTTTTTTCCTATCCATATAGGCGAAGGTGAGGGAGGCTAGTGACGAGGTGATGAGTGCCTTAGTGAGGGAGACATGGCCGGACACGCAGGAGGAAGAGATGTCCGAAGCCATGTCCCGGATCGACACTTCGGATCCAACGATTGGGGCGAGGATCATGGGCACAGCCTTCCCACCGAGAGCAAACAACTTCTACTGTCTGGGTCTAGGAAAGAAAGGCGAGGGGGTCCTGAAGACCACTCTAGGATTTCAACGAAAGGCAGCCTCGACCAGCAGCAGGACCACGTCCACGATCACCAGGACGACTCACCTAGAGTCGGAAGTTCAGAGACTACGAGAACAGCAAGCTGCTCAGGCTGCCTATAATGCCTCGCAAGCAGCCTATAATGCCGTGCAGGCAGCCTATGTTGCCGAGATACATGCCATCCAGCAGGCCCAGCAGCAGCAGATGTTCCAGTACATGCAGGACTTTACAGCTGCCCAGCTTCAGGGACTTCCGCCTCCGCCCATGCCTCCGCCCATGCCGCTACCCCAGCCGCTGCAACCACCGCCGCAACCTCCGCAGCAACCCCCAGAAGCGGATATTAATTTAGACAATATAGAATTTATGTAGTTGATGAATTATATACTTTTATGTGCTTGTTGTTGGTTATATAGAATTGTTTTGGTGTATTTTACAGCTTGCTTGGAATGGTAATTCAGAAATTTCGGGGTTTTTTTTTTACTGGAATGGACTTATAGCCGACGAAAAAAGCCTTAATTCGTCGGCTAAAGTTTTTTTTTTAAAATAAGTTTTAGCCGACGAAATATGCTTTAATTTGTCGGTTAAATCCCTATAAAGCCAACGAAATATACTATATTTCGTCGGCCATAGATGTTTTTTATTTTTTTATTACAACCTTTAGCCGACGAATATTTTAAATTATTCGTCGGCTAAAGTTTGGAAGATAACCGACGACAAAAAATGTCGTCGGCTAAAGTATGGACTATAGCCGACAAAAAATTTCGTCGGCTAAAGTATGGACTATAGCCGACGAAATAATGTCGTCGGCTAAAGTCTGGACTATAGCAGACGACATTATTTCGTCGGCTAAACTCTGGACTATAGCCGACTACTTCTACGTGTGTCGTCGGCTAAAGTCATCACAGACAACCCTTTCCCGACGACACTATAGCCGACGAAGGTTCGTCGGCTAAGATCTTAGCCGACGAATTTTTTTAACAAGCTGACGAAAATTTTTCGTCGGCTAAAGTACTTGTCCTGGTAGTGATTAGAGGAGCAAAAAAAAGTTTGTACCTGCAATCCATTATTTTTACATCTGTATACCCACATTATGATCCAATGACAACCATTCCACCATCACCTTGCTGTTGCTCACTTTCTGGTTAAGGACTGCTCTCAAGTCCCCGAAATTTCCCACATACAAAACACGATCATTTGTTAACATCACAAATTAGATATTAAGCCAAAACCCTAACGTAATCACACAAAATCTATGAAACTAGAATACATAATCCATTATTCATAATCCCACATTGCAGCTCTACACATTACTACAAAAAAGAAAAGAAAAGTGAGAACATGCAATGTAGCCCAGTGAGGCAATTTAACAAACATCTGGTGTGCATAAGATTAACATTCGACAAACATCCCAAGACGAAGTACCAGCCCTTCTCAATTTCGTCCTCGACTCCTTTAATATGAACACAACCCACTAAACCCAATACCCATTGTGAACATAACCGACCACACATACACTGCATCCCCAATATGAACAAAACCACACTGCATCCCCAATATGAACAAAACCCAGGAAAAGCAAATTTCAAAGAAAATTCTATATTTGAACCCTAATTTCCCAAACCCAATCCAAACAAATACTAAATCAGCTTACAATGAGTCAAAGAGCTTACCGGCAAAGACAACAGGGAACCCAAAATCTATGAGTGCGTATTGAAGTTCGTCTTTTGTCAAACCCTAATTCTGTGGCCGGCCGGTGGATAGAGGGTGGGAGATCGAAATGGGTTCTTCGTGGGGATGAGGTTCTTTTGGTTCAAGGGACTGAAGCGTTGAGATTTTAGTTCACTCGAGGACAAATCTGGTTAAGGGCGCTGGGTTTTCAGTTTTCCCTTTGTTGAGAATGAGAGTTGTCGGGGAGAGAGAATGACAATTGAGTTCAAACCAAAAAAAGAGAATAGATAGTTGATTTAAGTAAAAACCACCGCCAGACAATTTTTTTTGTTTTAAAGAGACGATAGTCTTCTGTCGTCTTAAAATGTTCATATCAATTGTAAAATTTCTCTTGTTCTTAAGACGACAAATGGTTGTCGTCTCATGAGCACACTAGTTTTAACTGTCTGCGGATTGCTACATTTAGATGACATAATTTTAAATGTCTGTCGTAAAATTTAATCAGACGACAGTAAAAACGACTTATGTCGTCTGATACATGTCGTATGATTGCGAAATTGGCGTAGTGTATATCCTTCATGACTTCACTCATAACTAAGGAAAATCCATAGTGTATATGTAAAAACTAATAAAAAGCTTACATATTGTCCGACTCTGTATCACAAGCTCTGTCGCAATGTTCAAAGAAACGACAAGCATAGCATAGCCGCCCATGACATGCACTTCTCATGGCGAAGTGTTAATTAGTTCCACCGAGATGATTGCTTATGAAAAATTGAATGTTTGTCGTCCAAGGATGCGTCGCCGCACATCATAGATTAGCAACATCTCTTGGTATGAATACCCGAATGGGAGTTACTCCCTTACTAAGGTGAAATCAAGGATGGACAGAGGCAGTTGTGAATATTATATAAGGGTCCTGACCACCATCAGCGTAATGGTAATGGTTCGTTAACTACTCTTTATACGTATTATACTGAGTACGTACATCATAACTGACTTAGACATCAGAGTGATCTTCTCGATCACTAACCATGTCTATCTCTTATAACTAGGCAGGAGATGTGTATTCTAACTGTAAAAGCTCCCAAGGTTAGCGGTAGAAACAAGAACCTCTGGACCTTTTCCTTTGGACTCCAAGCTCCTTGATCTGGACGAATCGAACAAACACCCCCAGGGCGTAGCCGATCTTAGCCAAAGTTAAAACGATAAAATAAGTGTTTCAAGTTGTAATAAAAGTTGATGCATAAGAAACAGTACCACACGATAGCCTTTACAAATAGGAATGCGAACCGAAAGTACTTATGAATTGATCAAAATAAGTTTACACACCAAATAAAATGGAGGATTAGAAAATCCCAATTGAATTGCAATTAAAAGACATGCATAGTGTATGTAGAAGGAACCGAAAATTATGATCATTACACACTCATTATTAGCAAGTTAATCATAAGACAGTAGCAAACTGAATCAATTAACTCATCCAGTCAGCTTCTTGTTTCTTTTTTCTAACAAACACCGGTTATCTTCTTCTTGTCCATAACAAACTTCCTCCAAATGGTGGTGATTTCCCTCTGTGTCTCCAAAGCACTCTTCTTTGTGGTGACGGTGGACTTCTCATTGTTCTCAACCTCTTGGGTTTCAATAGTACTGTTGGAACTGAGCTTTGATGGAAGGCGATCGAGCTCATGCAGAACTTTCTGGATATCATTGACGAGGCGCTCAGCAAGAGTGTGAGAAAAGTCTTCTCTGATGACCACACGCAGCACCGTGACATGCTGAGCATCTGCCGGCATAGTGTATGCTGGCACGATCCACCCGTAGCGACGCAACAAATCGGAGATCTCAAACTCATCGTGGCAGTGGTTATCTTTGAGAGAAAAAGCCACCAAGGGTACTCCTTCATCCTTGGAGACGATCTTGAAGCGACCCGTCTTCTCGAGTCCTTCTCTAAGTACAATCATATTTTCACGACAATTTTCCATGATATTCCTGTATCCCTACAAATACATATGTACGTAGAACTGTAAAGCAATTCATTACTATTATCATTTTGTTTATGTATTTATTTAATTAGTGTATATTGCACTTACCTCAAAACCCAAGCGAATCAGTTGGTAATACTGAGCAATAACTTGGCTGGATCCTGCAATAATTTTTGATCGAATAGCTTTCAAATTAATATTATGATCGATCACATGCAACTAATTAATTAGCACGAACGTAGTATTAAAGAGTAGTACTATTTACTATTAATATACGACCTTTAGAGAAGTTGAGGGTGAAGGTAGGTTGATCTGCTCCAAGGTAGTTGATGTGAAAGATGAGCTCCTCAGGCAAGTCCTCTTTGTTCCTCCAAATGACCCACCCAATTCCGGCATACACAAGCCCGTACTTGTGCCCGCTCACGTTGATGCTCTTCACCAGCGGCAAACGGAAATCCCACTCGAGTTCCGGGTACAAAAATGGAGCGATGAATCCACCACTCGCGGCGTCTACATGGATTGGAGTATCCCATCTAATAATCCATAATTTTGGTTAATTACTCGATCGAATGGAGCATAGGCATCCACAAGTTTAAGAGCAAGATATATTATTTTCCATACCCAGTTTCGTTGTTTTTCTGTACGAGGAGATCATTCAAGCGCTTGACGTCTTCAAACTCGCCATTTAAAGTGGAACCGAGGATAGCCGCGACGCAGATGGTGTTCTCATCGACCATCTCCACTGCTTTCTCAGGGTCCATTACGAAGTAATCATCCCTCAACTTCACCTCCTTCAGCTCCACCTCAAAGTATCTAGCAAATTTCTCCCAGCACACCTTCGATCAATTCATTAACAAAAGAAGAGGCCGGGTCATATTAATTAATTACTAGTATTAGTTACTAACAGGTATAATATATAATATATAATGGCACTGCATGTAAACGTACCTGAACATTGGCTCCGGTGACAATGTTGGGCTTGTCGACCGGTAATCCTTCAGCTCTCCTCTTGTTCTGCCACTTTCTCTTGAAGGCCAATCCGGCCAACATGATGGCCTCCGAAGATCCCACCGTGCCGACTCCAACGGCCGCCTCTGATTCTCCGAGTGGTGCATTGAAGAGATGAGCTATCATGTTCACGCACCGGTTCTGTACAAATTAAATTACTCGTCAACATGCGACTTACACATTAAGATCAATAATTTCTACATATAAAACAATAGATGAGTTTTTTGATTAAGCTGCAACTCAATTTGTACATATATACATGGCTACCCAAGTACCCAAACCATTGGTTCGAGTACTGTTCAACAAGTTCATGCTGATCATGACACTTGTTTCACCAATTTGCAAATTTCACAACATTTTATTTTTGCTGAATGAAGTATGATTCGCTCAAAATATTTTTTGATGAAGGTACGTGTTCTTTTTTCTTTTATGGGTGGTGAAAAACTAGGTGAACACTTCACCATTTGTGGTCACATGCACAGTAATCCCAAATATTGTTGGTTGTGTAAACTATAAAGTACGTACGTACGTATGAGATTAATTACAAACTTTGATGAAAACTTCGATGTCTTGGATTTAAGAAAATTGATATAAATTTCAATTTGGAATTTAAGTAACTTTTGTCAATAGGAGTAATAATATTTTTCACGAATTTGGTCAAGGGTCTACCATCATTTTTATTCACCCTACGCTCATTTTACCCTACATTTTATTTTTAATACAAGAGTTTACTTATTTTACCCACTTTACCAGAAATATCCTTATATGACAAATCAAATAAAAACTCATTTTTCATAATGAAAACCTCTCATTTAATCTATAGAAATAAAAAATAACAAAATAACAAGTAAGAAGTAGTTGTGAGTTCAAACTCACGAAGTTATAATATTTAAGTTGGTTACATGATAAAAAAAAATTCTATAAAAATAAATAAGGGCCCGATAAATAATAATAAAGTTTCCTTTATTTTTGTTAAACGAATAAGCTTTCCTAATAAAATCAAAATCCGATTTCTTCCATTTTTTTTCTAAAATCAAAACTGGTCGGTCTTCTCTTTCTATTTGGTTTCATTGCCTGTCGACCCCTTGTTGTATCCCTAGCGTTATTTAGATCAGTTGGGGAACGAGTACGGTGAAATTTTATGTTGTAGTTTGTTTCTTAGAAAAAAAGAAAAACATAACAATTTGGTGTTCACAGGCTTCATAGTAATTAGTAACAACGAGCTGAGAGACACACCTCTAGATCGGCCTAGTCGGACAGATTCCCACCTCTGTCTGTTATCTGTATCATTTATTGAGTCTGTATTCGTGATCGCACTCGCTCTCACACACAAGGGAAAGAGAGACCCTCTATTTTTGTCTATGACAGATTTGGCAAATTGGAAGACAGAAACCGAAGGCTACCAAACTCTATATATTCAACGCCTACGATGATATGAATAGATGCGACTCGTTGTGGGTTCTTCTTTTTCTTCAATTTGCTTTTTCTTTAAAAAAAAAATAATCATAAATTAATGTTAATCGTGATTAGGTGCAACTTTAGCGATTCTTCTTTTCTGTCTTCTCGATCAACTTCACATTAGTGTCATAAATAATTAAATTAATGCACTCTAAAGTCACCACTACTCACTAGGCCTTCCCTTCTTTATTATTTAATAATCAAATTGTACAATATTTATAATCACCTTAATCAACACGTCTGGTCCAAACTTGGTCCTCAACTATCGGTCCTAGCACGTAGTCTAATAATAGAAAAAGCTATTATTTGATCTACTTAATTTGTTTATGTTAGCAAAGCCATATGTTGGTTGCATGGAAGTTGGAAGTGTGTATCAAGAACATGAGATCGAAAGAATTGCTTGCCTGGAGCTCAGTGGTGACAGGGTACTCGTCCATGTCGACGTAGTTCTTGTTGATGGAGGACATGATGAGCTTATCGCATTCCGGCTCCATCCACGTCGTGACGAACGACGCCAGATTCAGCCTTGGATTTCCGTCCAGCATCAGCTCGTCGTTTATGATCTGATACGCCGCCTCCTTCGGGATCGAGTTCTCTCCCATTCTGAACCTGCGCGCATATATGCACCATGTACGTTTTGATTCCTCGCTCCATCATTCATACATATATATATATATATATATATATATATATATATATCACAGTTCATTACTACAAATTTAATTACCTCGGAAGAGAAGTTCGAACGTATCGCGAAGCAAAGGTGGAGTGGACAGAGACATCTGACTCCGATGTGGTTTTGGAGAGCACCATTCTGATCGGTTGCTTGCAGAGATATATATGATCGATAGAGCAGAGACCACAAAATGAATGTGGCCGCCGGGTATGAGTTCTTGAGGAAAGCAGAGACAGCCTAGCTAGCTATATATATAGGTGGAAATATATTAAATATTTAGATAAAACTCTGTCAATCGAAAATATAAAAAAATAATAAAAACAAAATTTGAATATGATTCTGGCCATCTGTGAGGACTGGGGAGAGGCTTTGTCTATTATTTTTGGGAGTTAATTAAGACTTCATAAGGATCCAATGGACCATGAGATAAATCGAATCCTTCATTGAAAAATTACCAACACCGGCATGAAGTTAAGACTTGACGCCTTCAAGAGTTCAAGTCTAAGCCAACAACGTACGGAGAGAAGAGACTAGCCAGGCCGGTACAACCCGTTCAATATGAACACTTGTTGGTGGGAAATATTGGCATGCAATTCAGAATAGTATCAAAATGGAGTCCATTCTTCTTCTTTTTCTTTTTTATTTGTTTCTAATTAACGTCTATATTCCTTCCCTTACAGCAACAAATCCCTTAATTTGTTGTAAGAATATATATATATATATATATATATATATATATATATGTATGTATGTATGACTTTCTAATGGGTTTCCTGAATCGATCGAAAGATAAGATAGATCAAAATAAATATCACATCTGAATGTGACAAGTGGATATGAGTTTTGAGGAAGGCAAAGAGACCGTCATATATATTATGCGTAGAATAGGAAATAGTCACATTTCGATCATCTGAAAATAAATATTTAGGAAATAAATATCTGCATATATATATATATATATATATATATATATATATTTATTGATCGAGTCTAGAAGAAGAAGCAGAAGAAACCGAAGAAGCTTGACCTGCTCATGGTTTTAGACTATATTCATCGAGTCAAGCTTCTCGTTCAGTCCACTATGTGCCATTAATCAATCACTCTCTCATGGTTTCAGACTATATATATATATACAGACACATACACACACCCCATTAAAACCCATGATTTCAAACCGGGTCATTCTTCATTAGCTAGCTAGTTTATATGTGACCTTTTTTCTTTCTTTAATTCTTGTTTGCAATTCAAATATATCTAAGATGAAGTTCTACTTGATGAAATTAAACTAGCTATCTAGGGGAGGTGGTATCTTCTGTTTTGACAAGGATCGGATTCTAATACGCGTCCGTTTCCTCACATATCGATCAAGACGAGTCAACAATGCATGCTGAAAGGAAAAGAGCGAGGTTCAGATGCAATGGAAACGCAAAAGCCAATAAATTAAAGAATTGCGAAAGTTGGGTATATTTGCCAAGCTATGCCGGTCAGTTATTATATTTTACTATTTTCTTTTAGTATGGGTTAACCGATAACCCTCACGTCATACCTATTAATTAAACTAGAGAATACAAGAAGAAGACATTAAGCATAAATTCTATAATGTAACATCATGCATCCTGAAATAATATCAAAAATGACTACCGTACATTCTATCAAGCACCATTTAATTAGTTATGCCGATCATTTTAAGCTTCAATACTTTTTGATCAAGTAATATGGCAAATAGTCAAACACTCCCTAATTGATGGGAATTCGATTCTTCTTTAAAAAAAATTTCTAATAGTACTTGTTTTTTTTAAATACAAATCTCTTTCTTTATTCAAAAGTTACGGATTTTCTTAATTGATCTACTTTTCGATCATATTTTCTCATCTCAGCCGTTCATCTTTTAGGTATATATGGGTAGATCATTTTTACAAAATTTCAGCCAAATTGATAATCAATAAGATATTCAAAACTGTGAATTACATGAATGGTTCAGATTGAACAGATTTGGTTCGTTCATTGTAATCATATAGTTTAGATACCTAAACGATCGCCAATTTAGTTGAAATTTTTCAGAAATGATTATGTCATATATATCTAAATACTAGTTGGCTATGATAGACAAATATTGACTAAAAAGTGGTTCTATTGACAAAATCCATACATTTTAAATAAATAATGATGTTTGGACATGATAAAGATTGTGTGTGTGTGTGTATAAAGGAATAAATATAAAAGAATAAATAGAAAGGAATAAATATATTCATATCCAATAGAAATGAATAAATGTAAACATTTCTATTTGTTCATATCCAATAGAAAGGAATAAGTATAAACATTTTGTGACACGAATATTGTATAATTAAGGCATATAACCAACAGGGAAAGCTAAGGTGTGTTAATGCACGACATGCATTAACTTTGTCTTAAGTTGAAAAATGAGTTCTTAGAGTATAAAAATTAGTCCTCAAAGTTGTAATATGAATCCTTAAAATTGTAAAATTTTAGTTATAACATTAATCCTCAAGTGGTAAAATGTGTATCAATTTTTTTTTATCACTTTAAGGACTCATATTACCACTTTAAGGATTAATATTACAACTTTAAGGACTCATGTGGTAACTAAAAATATTTCAATTTTAAGGACTCATTTATAACTTTGAGGACTAATATTATCACTTTGATGACTCATTTTACAACTTCATGACAAAGTTGATACATGCCATGCATTGACACAATGTTAAAATTTTCTATAATGAATAGAAAGTTGTCTATTATTATAAAATTTGACCGCACTACCAGGACGAGCACTTTAGCAGACGAAAAATTTTCGTCGGCCTGTTATCTTAATACGTCGGCTAAGATCTTAGCCGACAAAATTTTTTTTTTTCGTCGGCTATAGTCCCACAGTTAGCCGACGAAAAACATGTCGTCGGTTTTTTTCCCAGACTTTAGCCGACGAACCAATTAAGATATTCGTCGACTAAAGTGCGCAATAAATAATTAAAAAATAACTATAGCCGACGAAATTTAGTATATTTCATCGGCTAAACCTTGTAAAAAAATTTAAAAAAATAACTATAGCCGACGAAATATAAAATATTTCGTTGGCTAAACCTTATAAAAAAAATTTAAAAATAACTATAGCCGACGAAACATGCCATAATTCGTCTGCTAAACCTTATAAAAAATTAAAAAATACTATAGCCGACGAATATAGTGTTTAAATATCGTCGGCTAAAGTTGCTGGGTTTTGAAAAAAAAAACTGCAGAAACTTTCGGCCACCTCCAATCACAACCAAAATTTGACAGAATCTTCCTCTCAACATTTCGAACAACTTTCTAGAAGAAGTCGAAGCTCAATTCTAAGCCTAAACAGGTCAATCGACTGAAAATATAAAAATCCCCAATTTTAAACCCTAAAAACTTCAAATCTTCGATTCTCTTCAAACACACCGAATCGAGCTACCAAATTCTAGGGGAATATAGTACTAATCAAACTCAACTTATCCATATATAGAACTCACCAAATGGTGACTTAAGGAAGGAGAAATTCGATCGACACCGAATCCGAATCGGCGGAGTTTTGGAGCTCGATTTATCCCTCACGGCGGCGCCACTCGATGCACCACCTATCCAGCAATGAAGTAGAGACGACGGCGAAGCTTTTGGGACAAGTGTGGCGGTCTCCGGTGGCTGGGCCGAGAAGAAAATCTAGCAGATAATAGACTTCTTACCATCCATCTTCGGCTATATAAAGAACTTTAGCCGACGAAATTCTTTATTTTCGTCGGCTATACTCTTTTGAAAATTTTGGTTGACCGCCAAAAAATTTTGATTGAAAATTTTGAAAATTTTTCGATTTTAGCCGACGACTTTTCATATATTTTCGTCGGCTAAGGTCATTTGAAAATTTTCCTCCAACTTTGGTTTACCGCCCAAAAAATTTTGAAATTTTTTGACCTTAGCCGACGACTTTTTTAATATCTCGTCGGCTAAAGTCAATAAATTCACGAAAACGCTTATATCTCCCCCTAGATTACGTAGTTTGGTCAAACCTTTCACAAGAAAAACTCTCACGTAGATGAGATGCAACCGCCTATATAAAAAATTTGAGACATTTACCTTCCGACGATAGGGCTCCCCATAGGGAATAATAACGGTAAATAGGGTTGACCGCTACTATCGGCCCCGAGACTTTACCCGATTTACATGATTTTTGAACCATAGCCGTATTTCACCATTCTGAACACATATTATTTCACGAGATTTTTATAATTTTGCTTCCTATGTAGAGTTGGTTTACAAAGTTGTATAACCTATTAACTAAGTTATACAACATTAGTAGACACGTTGTGATTTTGATGGCTAAAATTCACAAACCAAAATTTGACCGTCAGATATGATCATTATGATGAAAGATGTTTGTGGTAAAAAGTTCAACTGGATCCGACAACGTTAAGGGCTCGATCGAAACGGTCAACCCTAATCCATCGTTACTTATCACACGAAAACGCTCATATCTCCGTCTATATTACGTAGTTTGGTCAAACCTTTCACACAAAAAACTCTCACGTAGATGAGACGCAACTGCCCATATAACAATTTTGAGACATTTACCTTCCGACGATAGGGTTTCCCATAAACCCGAATAACGGTAAATAGTAGACACATTGTGATTCCGATGATTAAAATTCACAAACCAAAATTCGACCATCAGATATGATCATTATGACGAAATATGTCTATGGTAAAAAATTCAACTGGATCCGACAACGTTAAGGGCTCGATCGAAAGGGTCAACTCTAATCGAAAATAAGAAAACTGCATTTTCAAGCCCTAAACGGACTCAGATGGCCAAAAAAGCCTGTACATCATGGCATTAGTGATGAGTCTAACTCGTAGCGCCGTTATGCTTCCGTAAAGGTATCACAATAGTCAATCAGACACCAAACGCCAAATCTGGAAGGGTAAATCAACTATCGGCACCGAGACTTTACCGGAATACCGTAATTTTTCAACCATAGACGTATTTCACCATTCTGGTCATATCTTATTTCACAACTTTTTTGCGTTTGAAGGTTCTACGTATAGTTTTTTTTTTCAGATGAGTTGTTGTCCAAATATGTAAATATAAGACACTTTAGCCGACGAAATTATATTTTTCGTCGGCTAAACTTTAAAAAATTTCGTCGGCTAAACTCTTAAAAAATTTCGTCGGCTAAACTTTTGAAAATTTCGTCGGCTAAACTTTTGAAAATTTTGTCGGCTAAAGTTCACAGACTATAGCCGACGAAAAAAATTATTTAGCCGACGAAATGTTGACCATAGCCGACGAAGATTTTAAATTAGCCGACGAAAGAAAATTTCGTCGGCTATTCGTCGGCCTGATTTTTTTATTTTCGTCGGCTAAAACCTTTCTTCTGGTAGTGCCGGCTGTTTATTAAGAAATCACTATTGTGAATTGCTGGAGAATGTTGTTTTGTAGCCCCTAACTATCATATGTACGTACGTTAGGGAAATTAGTGGAGTGACCATCGAATGCTAGAAGTTAGATTGGGAAACCATGCTAAGTGTTCATATATATATATAAAGGATAAAGTGTAGAGACAAAGAGATTGCAAGAGAATCATTATCTTATTCATTGATAGAAGCCCTTTATATATAGAATTACAAAGTACTAATATGGTAATGATAAGGAATACATAGATCTAGTCAAATTACATATCCTATTGGCATAAGACCAAAGCACACATAAAAAATGTCTAGAAAGATACAGAATATCCTTTAACACTCCCTCTTGTGCCGCACGCTAATATGTCTATGGTGATGATTTGTTGCATCGTCAAAAACCTCGTCAAGTCACAAAAACTCTGTGGGAGAAAAACTGAACCTTGATCATAGGAGAAAAAGAGTACAACACACCCTTATATTTGATAGTGACATGTATGTATGTGCTAGACTCCTCCCTGAAGTTCGCACCTCCCCCTGATCTTTACATTAATCATATGACTCTTCCTGATTCTTACTGATCACGGAAATTTCAATAACTTAACATGTCAATGGTCTTTAACATGTCTTCAAATGTGGCATTGGGAAATGATTATCCAGATCATGCCGTATTGTCCTCAAACATGATCTTTTACACTTATATCTTGAGGAGAAGGCTGCTTGTGAACTCAAAATATAAGTTCATGTAGGAAATCAGATTTCCGCGCAGCATGACCTTCATGTACTAGTACAGCCGTAACTTCCTCTAGGAAATACATATAAACAAACCGTAAACGGTTTTGGAAACTAGACTCATTTAGCTCTCCAACAGTATATTACACACATTCTGGTTCGTCAGGAGCTGTACACAAAGTCCAGTCAAAGTTGATTGTTTTTCCAAAATCAGATTCTCGGACAGATTCGTCCTACGTTACGAAAACGTTCATAACTCACTCAATATGATAGGTATGATCAAATGGTTAAAGTCTCTGGAAAGTAGACACATAGAAATTTCTAATGGTACCAATTTCACCATTTTCCAGTGAGTTAGATTTCTTGTAGGTCCCATGGAACATGACCTACGAAACTTGGCATATTCTGATTTCGCTTTTGATGTGTCTTTCTTATGTAGGGATAGAATAAACCTCAACCTTTTATACTATTAAGTATTTAGAAAATGAGTTACTGCCGTTACATTGGCATTGCGTGGGCCCATAGTTATACTTAGCTTTACAACTTTTCATAGCGAATGAGATGTCAAGTCTTTCTTATTGTGTTGAGTACATTTGTCAAGACCCGCCCCGAATTTCACCCTGAAACCCGAGGTGAGTCTTGCGGGGACCACCTCCAAGGAAAACTTACCGAAGGACTCGACAAACCTCCCTTGAAAATGGACAACCCTAACCCGGAAAAATTTAAGAACACTTTTAACCAATAATATAAATTCTTCAGCTTAATCCAAATAACCAAATAAAATAACACACAGTTATTTTTCCGAAAGTATTCAGAGCTACTACAAGAAATACAGCGGAAGCTACTAGAAATCTTACTGGGTTAAACAGATGACCTATTGGTGAACAGTAGTGGAGAAATGAGTGACTATGCCTCGTCGCCTCCTTCTAGACACCACCCGAACTCTGCAGACTGGACATTTAAAAACGAAGGAAAAGCCCAGGGGAAAATATTTCATCACGTCAGAGTGAGTGGACAAAATAATCTCAACATCAATAATATTTCCCCAAGAAATTTAACAATACAAACGACTAGTTCTGGCTAGTCCCCAAATTATAAACCAAAGAGCCTCTCAGGCTCAAATTATAAAATATATATCAGTATGTATTAACCACTCGTATGCTCCATGTATACTATCTATGAATAAGCTTTAAAATACATAGATAGTCACATCAGGCTAATACGATTGCGTCTAACGCTCACGTCGCCCCATACTGGCATTTTCCCTCAGAATGGGGGATAATGACCGAGTGGATATAAATACGTGCTTACTCCTTGTACGATTTATATGAATGAATGTAAAAACATAGAGTAATCTCAACAAGTAGAAAATCGTACAAGGCTACTACGCTCGCGTCTAACGCTCACGTCACCCCATACTGCCATTCGTCCTCAGGACGGGGGCTGCCATGTATAGCTAGCTAGCATTCTCTCTCATACATACTATTCTCGGAATTTTGCCTCGAGTATAATCGCAGAAATTCTCAATTTTGGGAAAAATATCCAATAAAGGAAATTACTCAACAATAAAACAATTCAAACACATTATATAAAACAAAAGTCCACTCACAACTTAGGCATAAGCCTAACATCGGTCGGAGGTCTCCTCTGCTCGAGCCTCCTCGCGTCCTGTTCCGATCATAATTAATTCCTTAAAATAGAACACCGAAAAAATATGCATAATTAAATATGTTTCGCGCTCAACCAAGCCTAACACTCTAAAAACTTAAATCCACTGCCAACCTCAAAACTCCACAATTTTTACCGACATCGTCAAAATCACCTTCCACCAAATAAAATCCAATGGCCGGATTATAAATTAATAATTCGCCAAAAATACCAAACTTCAACAAATCTCAAACCTATCCCAAACTCCTCCAAAAATTCTAAAACTTATTCCATCAAACTCCTCACATTTTTCTCCACCAAAAAAATTTTCTCGGCGCCGGCGCCTGCAGCGGGGCCGGCGACCAACTCCGGCGACCTCCGATGGTCACCAAAATTTGACCGCTCCTTCACGGCGGCGTTCCACGTGCGGGCACCGGTCCAGGAAGAGAGAGGGTGAGGCGAGGGTCCGAACGGGACCGGTCCGGCGGCGAACGGAGGCCGGACAGCGGCGAGCTGGCGACGGAAAGAAACCGGCAGAAACTGGGCTCGGGAGCGGGAGCGGGAGAGGGAGAGAGAGAAAGAAAAAAGGCTTTCGGGCTTTGACCAAAAACAAAGCCCGGTCCAACTTAAATATAACCCAATCCAAAAATTCAACACCCCAAAATAATACCCAGATAAAATTACCTTTTACTAGTAAAAATTACCAATTTTTAACGTCGTCAAAATTTCTTCCTTAGAATAATTCATTCAAAATATTAGTCCCTCAACACCCTCTGGGGACTAATTAAATTAAACACTTAGTGACGAACATGGTAAAATTCTTATTACCACTATGCCAGTAATAAAGGTAAAAATTATGGGTCGGGGAGTGACAATTCTCCCCTCCTTATAAAAATTTCGTCCTCGAAATTTACAAACATCCTACTCAAAGAGATAAGGATATTGCTGCCTCATCTGCTCCTCTGACTCCCAAGTAGCTTCCTCTACTTGGTGGCTTCTCCAAAGCACTTTGACGAGCGGAAATGACTTGTTCCTAAGCACTTGCTCCTTCCGATCTAGAATCTGAACCTGCTCCTCTTCATAGGACAAATCCTTCTGCAGACTAATCGGCTGCTCTTCCAGCACATGAGAAGGATCGGCAATATAAGTGCGAAGCATGGATACATGAAACACATTATGTATCCTAGACAACTCCGAAGGCAAAGCTAACTGATAGGCAAGAGAGCCAACTCGCTCTATTATCTCATAAGGCCCAAAATACCTCGGACTAAGCTTCTCACGCTTGTCAAAATGTACTACCCCTTTCCAAGGAGATAGTTTCAGGAACACCCAATCACCTACCTGAAACTCAAGATCCTTCCTGCAGACATCGGCATAACTTTTTTGCCTACTCTGAGCAGCCTTGAGTCTATCCCTGACCACCTTGATCTTCTCATTTGCATACAGCTCAGCCGATTTATCCAGCGAAAACTTCTTTCCCACCCGCAAGAAATGAACAGATTTAGTGAGTCTATCCACTATCACCCAAATACCGTCATGCCCTTCACGGGTATGAGGTAAACTGAAAAAAAAAATCCATGGTGATGTGGTCCCACTTCCACACTGGAACAGGCAACGGCTCAAGCAAACCTGAAGGTTTCTGCTTTTCAGCTTTCACCTGCTGACAAATCAAACACCTACTCACAAAAGCTGCAATTTCTCTCTTCATGTTAGGCCACCAATAATAATCCTTCAAAGTCCGATACATCTTTGTACTACCTAGGTGAGCAGAATACGCAGAACTATGAGCTTCCTCTAAAATCTCAATCTTTAGCTCTTCATTCCTCTTTGGAACACAAAGCCTGCTTTTGAACAACAATGACCCATCTCTTCTTACCAAAAAATTTACGGCGGCTCCATTCGCTGCTCTTTCTATCAACCGAACTATGGAAAGATCATTATATTGTGCCTCCCGCACTTTATCAACCAAAACTGGCCTCACATGGAAACTGGCTACCAAAGCACCCATTTCATCCACCGCTAAATCCACCCTTGTAGCCCGCAGCTCACAAAGAAGTGGAACTCGAACCATACTCAAGTGAAACAAAGACACGGAGGGATTGCGACTAAGAGCATCAGCTACCACATTAGCTTTTCTTGGATGATACTTTATAGTGCAATCATAATCACTGATCAACTCCATCCACCTTCTTTGCCTCATATTCAACTCCCTTTGTGTGAACACATACCGAAGACTCTTGTGATCGGTAAAAATCTGACACTTGGCTCCATAAAGATAGTGTCTCCACAACTTGAGACACTAAAGATAGTGTCTCCACAACTTGAGAGTAAAAACCACAACTGCAAGCTCTAAATCATGAGTGGGATAATTCACCTCATGCGGCTTCAATTGCCTAGAAGCGTAGGCAATCACTCGATCATGCTGCATAAAAACTCCACCTAAACCTCGTCTAGAAGCATCACAAAACACCACATACTCCCCACTATCGTCTGGAAATGCCAAAATAGGAGCACTAGTCAAGCGATCCTTTAACTCTTGAACACTTTGCTCACACTGATCTGACCATTCGAACTTGACTCCCTTTCTGGTCAATCTAGTTAGTGGAGCTGCAATCTTCGAAAAGTCTTGCACAAATCACCGATAATAACCTGCTAACCCCAAGAAACTACGAATCTCCGTCACAGTTATGGGTCTTTTCCAATTGGACACTGCTTCTACCTTCTGGGGATCCACACTAACACCTTCAGCTGAAACTACATGACCCAGAAAACCCACTTTATCCAGCCAAAACTCACACTTGTTGAACTTGGCAAACAACTGTGCATTCCTCAAAGTCCGCAAAATCAATCTTAGATGTTTGGCATGCTCCTTCTCACTTTTTGAGTACACCAAAATATCATCTATGAACACGATCACGAAGCGGTCAAGATATGGACTAAACACCCTATTCATGAGATCCATGAACGCCACGGTGCATTAGTAAGTCCAAAAGGCATCACCACAAACTCATAATGACCATAGCGTGATCGAAAGGCAGTCTTGGCTACATCACTATCCCAAATCCGCAACTGATGATAACCAGATCTCAAATCAATCTTTGAGAACACCGAGGCACCTCTCAACTGATCGAACAAATTATCAATGCGAGGCAACGGGTACTTATTCTTCACTGTGACTTGATTCAGCTTCCTATAATCAATGTATAGTCTCATGGTGCCGTCCTTCTTCTTAACAAACAACACCGGAGCACCTCATAGAGACATGCTTGGCCGAAAAAACCCTTATCTACTAACTCTTGCAATTGAGTCTTCAACTCTTTCAATTCCGCTGGAGCCATTCTGTAAGGTGCCTGAGAGATAGGCATAGATCCCAAAAGCAACTCAATGGAAAAGTCTATCTCCCTTACAGGAGGCAAACCAGGCAAATCCTCAGGAAACACGTCCGGAAATTCTCTTACTACAGGAATGTCCCCCACTTCCAACACTCCTATACTTGCATCCACAACATGAGCTAAGAATGCCTGACAGCCTTTATTTAACAATCTCCTGGTAGCCATAGCTGAAATCAGTTAACTCGAAATCACATCTCTTTCCCCCTGAAACACAACCGCCAATCCATCAGGGCTCCGAAACACCACTTCTTTTCAGAAACAATCCACCATAGCTCTATAAGATTCTAAGAAGTCCATCCCCAAGATCACATCAAACTCCACTATATCTAAAGGGATTAAATCCGCCTTAAACGGAGTTCTTTCCACCAAAACTTTGCAACCACTAAACACCCAATCTATCCTCATCACCTCACCCGAGGGAAGAGATACATGCCACTCGCCTGGAAGAGACGATGATGGCACATTGGCATGAAGAGCGAATCTACTAGACATAAATGAATGCGTAGCTCCAGGGTCAATTAAAGCAAATGCTGGTTGACCAAAAATTAACAACGTACCAATGATGACATCTGGGGAAGTACGACCCTCCTGCTGGGTCATAGCATGTAGTCTAGCGCGAGTCATGGGACGTCCACGCTGACCACTCCCCTGCTGAGAACCACTTCTAGCTGTTGAACCTCCACGAGAACCACTACTAGAACCTCTAGCTGAAAACTGACCGCCTTGCTGAGAAGGGGCGGTCCTCTGTGCCAACAAAGAGCAGTCTCTCCTGAAATGATTCAGACCACCACACTCAAAGTATCCAGAAGACTGCTGCTGACCAAAAGAAAAAACCTGACCACCAGAAGATCCCCCTTGGGAAATTCCACCAGCACTAAACTGACAAGCTTGCTGTCTACCCAACTGGCTCCTGAAAGGTCTGCTGAAACGTCCTCCAAATCTATTTCGAGAACCAGAACCTGATCCTCCACTACTACCACTTCCCGCTGAATATCCAGAAGCGGATGAGGAAGCGGTCTTCTTCGATGGACCCTGGCTGGGACCACCGAAATCTCTGGGCCGTGCACTAAAAGTTCTCCTGGTCTCAATGGCCATGGCTGCAGTAACCGCATCAAGAAAAGTCGGGTAAATGCCACCGAACATCTTATCTGCATAAACCCCGCCAAGAGCTCCAGCAAACATGCCAATCCTGGTCTTCTCATCAGGAATCAAATACGGCACATGGTAGCTCAAGGAAGTGAACCTCTGCTCAAACTCGATGACACCCTCATCATCCCCCTTCTTCATGTTCAGGAAGTCCGACTGAATCATGATACGCTGAGCGTGACCAAAATAATGATCCAAGAAGAGCGTCTTAAACTCCTCCCAAGTCATGTCCTGAGCACCACTACTATTTCTGCTAGCAAGGGTCCACCAGTGATGCGCTGAGTCATCCAGAAATGTCACTGCCATCTTCACTTTCTTTTCATCCGGCAGGTCAGTGCTCTCAAAAGCCATTTCCATCTTATCTACCCAAGTGTGCGCATCAAGGGGTCCCATGGCGCCCTTGAACTCAATTGCACCAGCATCGAAGACATCCTTCTTCTTCACAGATCGAGGCTGCTGAACTCTATCTAACACACCTCTCAGCATGCTCCCAATCGAATCAACGAATCCTCTAACCTCATCACCCTCACTAGCGTTGGTCGAGGAAGCTACAGGGGGTCAGCGTCTAGGAGGCATAGTACCTGAGGAAGAAGATATTAAGTAGTCTGTCCATAAGACTAACAGAACTATCACACATACCCAATAACACATAGTATCAAAAGCAGAAAACTGCCGATGAATCCGCCGCGGTCGGATCATCACTCTATAGACACTATGACTACTTAGGCAAATACGATAGTGAATAGAAAACAGAAGATGAAACCTAGAGCTCTGATACCAACTGTTAAGACCCGCCCCGAATTTCACCTTGAAACCTGAGGTGAGTCCTGTGGGGACCACTTCCAAGGAAAACTTACCGAAGGACTCGGCAAACCTCCCTTGAAAATGGACAACCCTAACCCGGAAAAATTTAAGAACACTTTTAACCAATAATATAAATTCTACAGCTTAATCCAAATAACCAAATAAAATAACACACAGTTATTTTTCCGAAAGTATTCAGAGCTACTACAAGAAATACAGCGGAAGCTACTAGAAATCTTACTGGGTTAAACAGATGACCTATTGGTGAACAGTAGTGGAGAAATGAGTGACTATGCCTCGTCGCCTCTTTCTAGACCCCACCCGAACTCTGCAGACTGGACATTTAAAAACGAAGGAAAAGCCCAGGGGAAAATATTTCATCACGTCAGAGTGAGTGGACAAAATAATCTCAACATCAATAATATTTCCCCAAGAAATTTAACAATGCAAACGACTAGTTCTGGCTAGTCCCCAAATCATAAACCAAAGAGCCTCTCAGGCTCAAATTATAAAATATATATATCAGTATGTATTAACCACTCGTATGCTCCATGTATGTGATCTATGAATAAGCTTTAAAATAGATAGTCACACCAGGCTAATACGATTGCGTCTAACGCTCACGTCGTCCCATACTAGCATTTTTCCTCAGAATGGGGGATAATGACTGAGTGGATATAAATACGTGCTTACTCCTTGTACGATTTCTATGAATGAATGTAAAAACATAGAATAATCTCAACAAGTAGAAAATCGTACAAGGCTACTACGCCCGCGTCTAACGCTCACATCACCCCATACTGGCATTCGTCCTCAGGACGGGGGCTGCCACGTATAGCTAGCTAGCGTTCTCTCTCATACATACTATTCTCGGAATTTTGCCTCGAGTATAATCGCAGAAATTCTCAATTTTGGGAAAAATATCCAATAAAGGAAATTACTCAACAATAAAACAATTCAAACACATTATATAAAACAAAAGTCCACTCACAATTTAGGCCTAAGCCTGACGTCGGTCGGAGGTCTCCTCTGCTCGAGCCTCTGCGCGTCCTGTTCCAATCATAATTAATTCCTTAAAATAAAACACCGACAAAACATGCATAATTAAATATGCTTCGCGCTCAACCAAGCCTAACACTCCAAAAACTTAAATCCACTGCCAACCTCAAAACTCCACAATTTTTACCGACATCGTCAAAATCACCTTCCACCAAATAAAATCCAATGGCCGGATTATAAATTAATAATCCGCCAAAAATACCAAACTTCAACAAATCTCAAACCTATCCAAAACTCCTCCAAAAATTCTAAAACTTATTCCATCAAACTCCTCACATTTTTCTCCACCAAAAACATTTTCTCGACGGCGGCGCCGGCTGCGGCCGGCGACCAACTCCGGCGACCTCCGATGGTCACCAAAATTTGGCAGAATCTTCCTCTCAACCTTCTCTACAACATTTCTAACTACCACAAACTCCAATTCTAAGCCTAAGCACATCAATTGAACGCACAAACACAATAAGCCCTAGAAATTTCAAATTCTGATTTCTCCTTACCTAGCTCGAGACGGAGCGAGCCCTTTGGAGGGATTGAAGCACGGGAGGAGGGCTTCCTTTTGCGCCAAGGCTCCCCCGTTATGGCGGCCGGAGGAAGGAGTTCCGGTGAAAAACTCTTCCCGGCAGCCGAAGCTTTCGGGCTTGACCGCTCTTTCACGGCGGCGTTCCACGTGCGGGCACCGGTCCAGGAAGAGAGAGGGAGAGGCGAGGGTCCGAACGGGGACCGGTCCGGCGGCAAATGGAGGCCGGACGGCGGCGAGCTGGCGACGGAAAGAAACCGGCAGAAACTGGGCTCGGGAGCGGGAGCGGGAGAGAGAGAGAGAGAGAAAGAAAAAAGGTTTTCGGGCTTTAACCAAAAACAATGCCCAGTCCAACTTAAATATAACCCAATCCAAAAATTCAACACCCCAAAATAATACCCAAATAAAATTACCTTTTACTAGAAAAAATTACCAACTTTTACCGTCGTCAAAATTTCTTCCTTAGAATAATTCCTTCAAAATATTAGTCCCTCAACACCCTCTGGGGACTAATTAAATTAAACACTTAGTGACGAACACGGTAAAATTTTTATTACCACTATGCCAGTAATAAAGGTAAAAATTATGGGTCGGGGCGTGACAACATTGATGCGTCTTGTTGTACTTAGATAGAAACTTCATCTCTTAACACATATTTGTCATCTTGCTTTAGATAAAATAATAGATCTCTCTTTAGAGTAAAGACTTTGACTAATCATGAGAGTATATGTAGGTCTCACTAGTTAGAGAGCGCCTAAGCCAATTGATGGAAAATCATCATCAATACAGTCATCGAGTGCCTTATCGAGACCGTGTCTTCCCAAGATCTTTTTCTTCAGATGTTGATACATATTGGCATCTCTTGATCCATCAAGAGTCCATGTAAATCCATAATGAACACAAAAGCATAATTCACCACATCCCTTCCAAATCAAGTAGTTATTTAGTGTGCATTTCAACCTCTTTTGCAAACGCACGCTCATGTGGTCTAGAGCCACTTGATTTGGGTGAATGAAATTCATTTAAGATCTTCATGTATATCTCTGATCCTGTAGAGATGTTATTATGACCACATTCATAGGCTGCATGTTCAGTTATTCGAAAACTACCAAATTGACAAAGTAGTAGAGTTCAATGACATCCATTATGAGAGCATATCTCATCGTAGTCGATCCCAATGCGTGTTAGTGAGAGTCTTTGTGCCATAAGGTGAGTCTAAGCTATTGTTCTCACTACACTATCTAACAAAGGCATAGTTGATATGGTTTAGCTAGCAGTGTCGGGATCACCTGCCTAATGACATATCTCTTTGTTAATGTTGGATCACATCTTTCCATTAGACCAATCAACTAAATTGATATCCATCAACGAAAGGTGGTTCGATAGTAGACTCATTATCTCACGTCCTCATGTACACGAGTGTAATACTTGTAGAGATCTCTATATGGATTGGATTTGATATTGAGGCGTCCCCCAACGATAATCACAATTCTGATTTCATGATACAGATTTGAGTATCACTGATCAATGCATCAGGTTGTGCCAAGCTCGCTTTCTTCTTAGTGCGAGAAAGTACCGAACCTAAGGGCCTCCCTAATTTTGGGGAGTCACACGGCCTTGTGACACCAATTTTGCTACTATATGGCGTCACCATATCACCATCCATGGTGATGGCGCCAAAACCAACTTCTTTTGGTTGCACCATGTCCTTTTGATAGGACATCAATCATTGCAGACATATTTGCAGCATGTTATCTCGTCACTTTAACACTTTAAACATTTGAGATCAAGATGAAACTTAGTAGGGACAAACCACTACAGTTCACGTCGTTACACTTGAACATTTGTGTTCTTATCTTCTCCTAACGGCGGGGATACTGTCTCATTAAAGTGACAATCCGCAATTTAGCGGTGAATGAGATCGTTTAACAAGGTTTTTACATATGCGAATTATAGGTGGAGGTTCATATCTAACCTAAATACTTATTCATCTCAAATGACCTATCATTATACGCAGTGGCAATGCGATTTGGCACCTAGAAATAACATCTAGCCGAGCCTAAAGATTGGAGATCCATTTCAATTTTGATTGAGATTAAGGATTGCAATTTCATGTCAATCATGGTACACAGTCACTAGCTGTAGTACAACAATATTCAATGATGGTGCATCGTAGATGAATAGTAAAGCTGCATGCAAATATTGCATAGCCCCCAGACGCAATAGAAAGATTGGTGCACATCAATAATGTTCGAGTGACAAGCTAAAGTTGCTTAGTTGTGGCCTCGGTGAGACCGTATTGCATGTGAACATGGGTACAAGACACTTCAACTTATATCCTGATAAAGTTCTTTAAAGAATGGGTAGTGAGCCCATAGAAGTATAAGCAGTAGATAATAGTGTAACACGTGACCAGTGTGTTAATACTTCAACCAACACCTTAAAGCATAAAAAAGTGTCTGCAAGTTGGTTGTATCTATCTACGTAGTTTGATGTAAGAATAAAGTATTCTCTATTGTGTCATTTAGCGTAGGAGGGTCTCACTCCTAGTTTAGCTAAAGAATAGACTTTCAAAACGAGCAATTAGCATTGCAGGGGGCCAATGAGACATCGAGGGAAGGCCGGTGTACCTTAATTGCTTGAGAAATTGACCGGACGACCTCTGGGAAGTTGGAGCCGTGTTCGGGTGACGTCAATGTCCCCCAGATGTCACCATTTACAACCATGGCGTCACCATCATGCTTCATGGAGAAGCTAGATCCCAAATGCCTTCGTTTTGAGCGGAAGAATGGATGTCCATGAGAATTTCTCAAAATTTGGACCATTATATCTCTTCCAGAATGACCGATTTGGTCAAACCAAATCCCATATGAGTCAGTGTCTCAAATATCATGTCTGACGACAACATATGATTTGATATTTGAATCATAGTGACATACAGTCCATTAGATTGACTCATAAACTTCTCAAATATGCATTTCAGTCTGCATTCATGAGAAGGTATACACAAAAGAACTCTTGTTCATTCTCACAATGTGTTTTCAAATGAAAATTATTAGCAAGAATGTCTTTAAAGCTCAACATGGTTCGGTTGCCTCTCAATGCATAGAGGACATCTGTGATGTTGATCATGGTGCCATGAGGCATCAAGATTCAAGCTACATCGTATCCCTAAATGACCGGTATGATTTAATCATTATAGTCACATAAGATTTACAAGGCATAAAATTCAGAGATAGTTGCTGGTTCCTTAGAATGTTGTGGATAGTTCCATGACGTGTCGCCTAACCGGGGTCAAACAACTTCAATTTAATTACCCTGCAATCGTAGTAGTATGGACAAGTAGGGATCGTTCTAGCCGGGGAAACCAAAGGGTGATCGAAAGAAGAGAAAAATTAACAACTTATAAACAGGTATTCACATATATACATCGAAATATTGGGGGTTTAAGATTGATTAATTCTAACAAGTAACCTACTGAAAATTAAACCTAAGATTATTATATACAAGTGATCAACATACTCATGCAACACATAACACGAAAAACCATCAAGAACACATAACAACTTCATGCAAGGCCGGGCAGCAACGTTCAAATTATCCTAGACTCTAACCAATTCCGATTCTAATTAGGGCCTTTGCGGTTATCTAATTGTTAAGACTCCTCAAGTATTTAGAACCATCTTTGCGCTTGATCCTAAACATGAATGCTAACTCATTTAAAAACACGTTGCGTAGAAATTAAACAAGAAAACACTTTAGCACACGAGTCAATCGGAAACATGATCTAAGGCATGGCGTCACTCATCCTATTACCATGCAAATTATCAGAATTATATCCGCCCTAAGTTAATAACAAAGACCAAGACAACTTTGCGTATGAATTGATCCAAAATTATTATGGTAGATGAAACCGCACCTTAAGGACAACCATGGCCGTGACAGCCTCAAGGATTAGTTTAGATGCACGAATTCATGATAACTAATCAATTAGAAATCAAAAACACATAAGAACATGCTACTGCCCTAAAACCTAAATCACGAAATCATCATATATTCAAGAAGTTACAAATCAAAACATAGAACAATCAAAGATCACAAAGAAATCCGAAAACCATGCTTGATAAATAAAACCAAAATCAAAAAGTATAATACAATAGAGTTTGAAACTATGCAGAAAATAATACAAGAAGCCATGAGAAAATCACACTTTTACAACCTTAAAAGGTTCGGCAAGTGTGGGGGAAATCGGTGGAAAGATGGAATGATTCTTGTGGTTTGTGGTGGATGAATCGGCTAAGTGCTTTTCTGAATAGGGTTTGGTAGAGTTTCGGCTATGTAATTGCAAGAGTAGTGATGATATTTTCTGCTCTTGAAGTCATGCTTTATATAGAGGAAAAACCCTAGAGAAGTCGGCCACAAAGCCTAAACCAAGTTGGTTTAGGATTCCTAGTCCTTTTCAATTTCGGCAGAATGACCTCCGTCTGATTATTATGTCATAACTTCCTCTAGAAAATAGGTATTGAGGTGATTCCAATTGATTTGGAAACTAGACTCCCGTATCTTTCTATCCATATCTAGCACGTTTTCTGCGTCATTCTGAGCTGTCCTGGAGAGTCCGTTGAAGTTGACAGACGTGCACAGGAATTCTCCCGATTTAATCTGGATTTGCAAGGCTTGGACACTCCTTGATATTCTGCCGAATTTAAATCTTCTTCTCCATATTGGACTTGGTTTGCAGCTCTCATTCATGGACTAGGCTTCATGGATCAGCTGCTTTGCTTCCCGAGGTCCAACAGGAGCACTTCTCTTGATTATTTCTCCCATGAACTCTTCTTCATGTCACCTAAATATCAGAGAGTTAAATCAATTCGTGACAATGCAAAAGCTTTACATAATCATAAGAACATCTAAGGCTCCACAAATCAGCTTTTGACAAATTTCTACATCATTCCTCTATTTTTAACTCGTTTTACACACAACTCTACCAAAAACTTTCAACTCTACATTATGACTCTATTCTACAAAAATAAGAGAAAATCAAAGTACAAATGGAGGTAATAACACATTAAGAATGTCGCATTTTATGCTCCTATCAACTACCCCACACTTATCCTTTGCTAGTCCCTTAGCAAACTAAATACAAGACTCTACTACAAACATTACTAATGCCCTTAAATAATTGTCTCAGAATCTTTATCATGTATAGCTTTCAAATTTGAACATTCGAGTGTAAACACGTAAATTCTAAGTTTCATAAAACATGTATCATGGCATGAATAAGTAAGAAGTGAGAACAAATAGCATGAACACACAAGGTCAACCGATCCTCCTCACAATGGCATACTCTCTTCTTTTCACTCGATCATGGCATTCACTCATAAGTATATGCAAGAGAACAGATTGTAAGACAAGAAATAGCTTGCATATTTCATCAAATAAAAGCATTTTGTGAATAAAATCTGGAAAAACCTCATTTAACAACTAAGTGCAAGAATGGACCAAAACCATATGCTCAACTCATGAGAAAATCTCCACAAATCAAAGTTAGTCATCTTAAGAATCATGAATCAATCTCAATAAGGGTTGTAATGGGGCTCGGCTGCATATGGTAAGAATTTTTTTTTAGGATAAGTGGTGCTTTAAGGCATCACCAAGACTTTAGCAACGCTCGATCCTCCTTATGTCTTCACTCCAAGGGCCGAATTTCATCTTGTTGGACCCATACGTCATTCTTAACTTCTCAAAGCATCATGAACATGAACAAAGGTCAAATATAACGTTCCTGGACCTTCAAATAATTACAACTCAATATTTATGAAAACACCATAAAAACTTATGCCTTAGACTTTTCCTTTCATACTTGTCCGAAATTCTTCTTTTCTTTTGCCGAATTCTTTTCTTCTTCTTTTTTTTTTTTCTTTTCTTTTTTTTTTTCTTTTGTTTCGGCAACTTCTTTTGCAAAATTTTTTTTTAATAATTCGGACAAGACATATTTTGGCATATAATAATATAAAACAATGGTGTATCAACCCCACACTTCAACTCTTCCCCACACTTGTTCTTTAACATCACGGCACAGCTTCAGCGAAAATTCTTTGCCAAGTCTTGACAACAAGGTAAAGATAATCTATACTAAGCTCAGGAATTCTGTTTAAGGGTGATGAAAGAAAAGGCATAATGTAGGCTCAAAGGGGTTTAACTAAGGAGTCCCACGACGGGCACAAATAGGTACATGCTTTATTTGGCAATGGTGGTAATCCTAAAGAAATCAATTCAATCCTTTTCAGAATCAAGACATGTTATGAATATAGAGTTTCGATAATCACATGAGCGAGTTCTAGTATATACTAGAGTCCATTAAAAAGCTATAGCACATAGTTATTGAATATGCAAAGAATGATGAGGTTTATGATAGTGAATTTCGAAAAATTTTGTATATTATCACTCAAGAAGAAAGCATTTAGGCTCAATAGCTCACATGAGTTGTTACGGAAACAAATTAACCAAACATGCATGCTTCACAATCAATCAAATCTCAAATGTTCATACCAGTCCACAATATCCATGAAACTTACAATTTCTTTAAATAAATGTCAAACCATCATCTATGCATTCAAAGACATAATCATCATTGACTTTAAGGGCATTCTAAGACTCAAATTAAAACAAAACACTCATCTTTTTGTTGGATCCGATTTTCTGTTTTTCTGAATTTTGTCTTTGGTTTTCTTTTTATGACTCAAATACTAAAGTTAAATGACTCAAACAAACATGTTATTACGTAAACCTCTACCCCACACTTAGAAAATTACATTGTCCTCAATGTAAACCTAAAATAATGTCATAATTTCCTAAGCATGTGTCTAAGTCACATAACAAACACATATACAATTCAACCATAAGAAGTGAAGGGATTAGAATGATGCAAACTCTCGGTGATGGCTCCTTCACAGCTACGGTTGAAATGAGTTGCCTCTCATGCAGCGCTTAATGTTTATAGTCTGTCAGCCTAGACTCTTCTTCCTTCTCCTTAGTGGCGTCACTCTCCATGCCGTGGGTCTTCAACGTTTTTCTCCTCAACGTTGTACTCCTTGAACGCCGCGTAATAAGGCTTAAGTCGATGATCATTCACCTTGAACGTATTTCCTGATGTACTGCTTTGAATCTCAACGGCACCATGAGCAAACACATTAGTAATAACAAATGGACCTTGCCAACGTGAACGGAGCTTACCTGGAAAAAGTTTAAGTCTTGTGTTAAATAAAAGAACTTGCTGCCCTATTTCGAAACTCTTTCCCCTTATCATCTTGTCATGATAAGCCTTTGTTTTCTCCTTATAAATCATAGCTGAATCGTAAGCTTCGTTCCTAATCTCCTCAAGCTCACAAAGTTGTAGCTTCCTATGCAACCCGGCCGAATCTAGGTCCATGTTGAATTGCTTCACCGCCCACCATGCTCTATGTTCAAGCTCAACCGGCAAATGACATGTTTTCCCATAGATGAGCCGAAAAGGGGACATCCCAATAGGCGTCTTGTATGCTGTCCTATAGGCCCACAATGCGTCGTCTAAACGATCGCTCCAATCCTTCCTTGTTGGACCTACAGTTTTCTCCAAAATCTGCTTGATCTCTCGGTTTGATACTTCGGCCATTCCACTAGTCTGAGGATGATATGGCGTTGATACCTTGTGAGTGACTCCATACTTCTTGAGCAAAGCCTCTATGGTGCGGTTGCAAAAGTGAGAACCTCCATCACTTATCAAAACTCTTGGAACTCCAAATCTAGAATATATGTTAGTTCTCAAAAATTCTGCAACAACTTTAGAATCATTAGTTCTGGTGGCTTTTGCCTCCACCCACTTAGAAACATAATCCACAGCCAATAAAATGTAAAGGAATCCCTTAGAAGAAGGAAAAGGTCCCATGAAATCAATTCCCCAAACATCAAAAATTTCAACAACAATAATAGGGGATAGGGGCATTTGATCTCGCTTACCTAAATTACCTGTTCGTTGGCAACGATCGCATGAAGTACAAGTTGCATATGCGTCCTTGAAGATCGTTGGCCAATAGAAACCGGCTTCCAACACCTTATGGGCTGTCTTCTTTGGTCCAAAATGTCCTCCACACGCCTCCTTGTGACAAAAATCAAGGATGGACTTATGCTCGTCTTCAGGAACACAACGTCAAATGACTTGGTCCCCACATTGTCTCCATAAGTATGGTGCATCCCAAATGTAATGTCGAGCCACCTTCTTGAGCCGAGCCTTGGTTGCATACGGCATGGTGCTAGGAAGCTTCCTAGACACAAGGTAATTCACTATATCGGCATACCAAGGCTCCTTCACATCCAACCGAAACAATTGCTCATCCGGAAACGTCTCCAACAATGGAATCGTCTCCTCCTCTTGCACAATTCGGCTCAAGTGATCCGCCACCACATTTTCGGTTCCCTTCTTATCCTTGATCTCGATATCAAACTCTTGAAGTAAGAGAATCCATCGAATGAGCCTCGGCTTCGCATCTTTCTTTGTCATCAAGTACCTTAATGCTGCATGATCACTATACACAACAACTTTAGAATTCAAAAGATAAGATCGAAATTTTTCTAAAGCAAAAATAACCGCTAAGAGTTCTTTTTCCGTTGTCGAGTAATTCAATTGAGCATCATTCAATGTCCGCGAAGCATAGTAAATGGCGCATGGTTTCTTCTCCTTCCTTTGGCCGAGCACTGCTCCAACCGCATAGTCCGAGGCATCACACATGAGCTCGAATGGCAAGCTCCAATCCGGCGGAATCATGATCGGTGCCGACGTCAATAAGTCCTTAAGTCGCACAAATGCATCCTCACACTCCTTTGTCCATTCGAACGGCACATCCTTTTGTAGAAGGGAAGTAAGTGGTTTTGCCACCAACGAAAAATCCTTGATGAACCTCCTATAGAATCCTGCATGGCCAAGAAATGAACGAACCTCTCTCACCGTTGAAGGTGAGGGTAAGTGATGCATAATATCAATCTTAGCTCTATCAACTTCTATACCCTTTTCCGAAACTATATGTCCCAAAACTATCCCTTGATTAACCATGAAATGACACTTCTCCCAATTAAGTACCAGGTTAGTTTCTACACACCGTTCTAAAATCAATTCTAAATTCCTCAAACATGCATCAAAGTCTTTACCATAGACACTAAAGTCATCCATAAAAACCTCAATGATATTTTCAATATAATCAGAGAAAATAGAATACATACAACGTTGAAACGTACCTGGCGCATTGCACAAACCGAATGACATACGTCTATATGCAAACGTGCCAAAAGGGCACGTGAACGTTGTCTTTTCTTGATCGTCCGGGTGTATCATGATCTGGTTGTAGCCGCTATAACCATCAAGAAAGCAATAGAATGCGTGGCCGGCTAACCTCTCAAGCATTTGATCCATGAATGGTAACGGCATGTGATCTTTCCTCGTTGTTGCATTGAGTCTTCGATAGTCGATGCACATCCGGAACCCCGTCACTAACCTTTGTGGGACAAGCTCGTTCTTCTCATTCTCTACGACGGTGACTCCACTCTTCTTTGGTACCACTTGGACGGGTGAAATCCATTGACTATCCGAGATCGGATATATCACTCCACAATCTAACAACTTGATCACCTCGTCTTTCACAACTTTCATCATTGGAGGATGCAGTCGTCGTTGTCCCTCTCTTGTTGGTTTCGCACCTTCCTCTAATAGTATCCTATGAACACACTTAGTAGGGCTTATTCCCTTGATGTCTGCCAAAGTCCAACCTATGGCAGCCGTGTTCCTCTTCAAAACGCCAACCAGCTTGATCTCTTGTTGCACACTCAACGATGAAGACACAATAACAGGTAAAGTGTCCTCGTTTCCTAGAAATACATACTTCAAGTGCTTGGGAAGAGCTTTGAGCTCTAACTTTGGGGCCTGCTCCACAGATGGTAAAATTTTGTTAGTGGTAATGGGAATTGACAAAGGAGAATCATACCTCTTGGTGTAAGGTTGTGCCTCTAGCTCAGCAACAACCTCACGTATTAGTGGCTCAAGATTTCGCCGAGCCTCCTCATCCCATTCTCCATTTTTGTCAAATCCGGCCCCTT
This sequence comes from Fragaria x ananassa, assembly GCA_034370585.1. NCBI lineage: Eukaryota > Viridiplantae > Streptophyta > Magnoliopsida > Rosales > Rosaceae > Fragaria > Fragaria x ananassa. The sequence goes on from CP139772.1 coordinate 26,296,128, forward strand.
GTTCGATAGCTAATTGCTATGCTTGAAGTGGAGACGTTACACATTGTGCAACGACCTCCACAACGTCTTCAATTTCTCCCTCCTTGAGATCGGCAATAGGGTATCTCATAGCATCAAAAACGTTGAACTTAATCACCTCACCATCGAACTCCATTGTCAAGTTGCCTTCGGCAACATCGATCCGTGTCCTTGCTGTCCTCATGAAAGGTCGTCCCAACAATAATTGTGGTGAATTTCCGCTTGACTCCTCCATCTCTAGCACATAGAAATCTGCAGGAAATATTAGTTGATTCACCTGCACAAGAACATCTTCAACATATCCCTCAGGATACTTGTTAGAATGATCCGCCAATTGGATCACAACATTGTCAGTTTTAAGAGGTCCTAGACCAAGGGATTGATAAACATTGTAAGGCATAACATTAATAGAAGCCCCTAAGTCTAGCATAACTTTCTCAAACCGTGTAGAACCAATAACACATGGGATGTTGAAACTTCCCGGATCCTTCATCTTTGGCGGCATCTTCCTTTGGAGTATGGCCGAAACCGTCTCACTCATCTTAACAACTTGAGTTTCCCTTGTATGCCTCCTTGTTGTGCAAAGCTCTTTCAAGAACTTAGCATACTTTGGGATTTGTCGAATGCACTCCAACAATGGCAAGTTCACGTTTACCTTTCTGAAAACCTCCAACACTTCTTCGTCGGATTTCTCTTTCTTGCTCTTGGAAAACCTTGAAGGAAAAGGTAAACACGAAGAATGATTAGTTGTAATTAATTCATTGGAGTTAGAATTTTTACCTTTGTGTGCTTCAGAGATCGGCACACTCTCCTTTTTTGAAGTAGCGGGATCTTCTTCTAAGTTTCTTTTTATCATTGTCTCCAAGTCTCCCTTGCTTGGCTCGATTCCTTTGTTTTCCTTAGAAACATGCTCCGCTCCATCTTGATCAACGCTATGCTCGGCATCACCATGACTCTTGGTAGCAGTCCTAGGCTCGGCTGCCTTGCTTCCGACGTCACCAAAGTACACATCATTGTCCTCTAAGTCAAGAACTCCAAGGCCCTTTGTCTTCTTTCCTTTAGGGGATACTGGTGGCACAAGTGTCTTCCCACTCCTCGTAATGATAGCTTGAACTTGTTCGTTCCTTGGATTCCTTATAACTCCACCTGGCAACTTCCCTTGCTCATTAAATTTTCCCATGAAGTCCACAACTTGCCCCATTTGAGTCTTTAACTCAGTAATGTCTTTTGACATCAAAGCAATATCCTTAGTGTTGGTTTGAGTTGTGGCCAACAAAGATTGAGTCGAAGTGGCAATATTCTTAAAAATCTCATCATAGTTGCTAGGTCCATTCGGCTGCCCTCCCTGTTGGTTGTAGGGTACATATGGCCTTGGCATAAATTGCCCTTGTGGCCGAGCTGCATATTGTCCTCCACTCGGCTGCTGCCCTTGTTGTGTAATTTGTTGAGGGTTAAGCACATTATTGTTGCTCCAACGAAAGTTTGGATCGTTGAACCTTGGATTGAAATTTTGAAAACGTTGCTGCCCTCCTTGTCCTTGAAATCCACCTTGCTGTCCACCAAAACCAATGGCATTAACTTCCTCAAAGCCGCCACCAATCACTTGGTTGCATTGATCGGCGGGGTGCCCTTCCATGCTACACACTCCACAAACTTGAGCTTCTTTGCCCTTTGCTAGGTTTGACACCATAAGAGTCAACTTTCCCAAATCTTCCTTAAGTTCCGAAATAATACTCGACTCTCCAAGGATACTTGTCTCATTAACACGCCTAGTTGAAGATGATCCAAACTGTTGATTGTTTGTAGCTCTCATCTCCAACAAGTTGCTAGCATCCTCTCGACTCTTCTCCATCAAAGATCCTCCAGCTGCTGAATCCAAGAATTGCCTCTCCATTGGACGAAGTCCTTCATAAAAGTATTGAAGCAGAAGCCCCTCACGTATCCCATGATTTGGACATGAAGCAACTAAGGCCTTATACCTCTCATAATAAACATCAAAAGGCTCATCAATATCTTGCTTGATCGATGTTATCTCCTTCCTTATTTGCGTCACCCTCGACGATGGAAAGTATTTTAGTAGAAACTCGCTCATCATTGTTTCCCATGATGTGATACGACCGACCGGAACTGCAAAGAACCATCCTCTAGCTCGATCCTCAAGTGAAAACGGAAATGCCTTCATCTTCACAAGTTGTAAATCCGCTCCTCTAGGACACATGGTATCACAACAGAACTCAAATTGCTGTAAATGTCGGTTCGGATCCTCTCCACTAAGTCCATGAAACTTTGGCAATTGGTGGAAGAAACCACCTCTCATCTCAAAATCAGCCGACTTCCCCTCTGCTACATCCGGATAGGTGATGTTTGTCGGCCTTGGTGTCCCTTGTGTTCCATTGACTTGTCCATTCTCTTCTCTAAGTGAAGGCATCCTTACTGCTTGAACTGTTGAAGTGATAGGATCAAAATCTAAAGTTGCAAACTCAGGATTCTCGTGAACCAAAGGCGAAGATTCACAAGAAGAAGTAATTAACGAAGGTGAACTTGGTGATGAAGAACTCGGTGAACTTGGTAATGAAACTGATTGTAAGTGCGGATGAGATGTTGATGGAACCGTAAGATCGTACTCTTCTCCAACACGCTTCAATCGGTTTTTACTATCTCTTGCCCACGTATCAGAACTGGTCATTCATGGGAACCTGCAAAACCAATCTGGCACATTTGAACAAGATCAAGTTAGCATCATCGTAAGAATATATTTCAAGCTTTACAAAGTCAAACAATCGGTTATACAAAGGTTAGATATGAAATCTTCAGATTTTTATACAAGTATGTAAACAACTTTTAAGCATCGAAATCAACAATATGTTCAAATACATGGCGCCACAACCTAGTTCTTTCTAGTTGATTGTATTAAGATTGGTTTGAAGAAAATAGATCACATATACCAAGTTATTTTCTAGCGTCTAAAGTGAGGTGATGCTTCGGCCCAAGCTCTTGGCTAGTTCGAGCGTGTTCCGTGTTTTCAGAAGGCTATGTCGTTAAGATTCACGGAGGGCGAACCCCCTACAGGAACCAGGCAGGACTCGTTTAGTGGTCACGGAGAGCGAACTCCCTATCGACCCCTTCACTGAGAAGAGATATCAGTCTATGACCTTGAGATCCAGTTAAACAAACCTGAGAACCATATCTATGAAAATAACTTGCCCCTTACTCAGTTGAGAACAAACTCGGGTCACTAGACCGGTCTACAAGTGTTAATCAAAGCCGCCCTCAACCTCAAACAAGCTAAGTTGCCTTTAAGAGTCAAAGACTCGAAGAAGCATCGCTCAAAAGAGGGGTTTAGGTTAAGATTAACACAAGTGGCTTCCCCCTACATGTTTCACTTTAGAAGCTACAATAAACTTAAGCATACATAAAACTATAAACTTCCTAGAAATGAAACTAAGTTATTACAACATGCATTCAAGAACACAAATCAAAACCGAAACTTCCAAAAATTAAAAATACAAATCGACCAAAATTAATTACAAGTTGAAAACCAATAAATAAATAAAAACTATATATCTTCTTCGATTCTTCTTGGCATCCCCGGCAACGGCGCCAAAAACTGACGTGTCGCCTAACCGGGGTCAAACAACTTCAATTTAATTACCCTGCAATCGTAGTAGTATGGACAAGTAGGGATCGTTCTAGCCGGGGAAACCAAAGGGTGATCGAAAGAAGAGAAAAATTAACAACTTATAAACAGGTATTCACATATATACATCGAAATATTGGGGGTTTAAGATTGATTAATTCTAACAAGTAACCTACTGAAAATTAAACCTAAGATTATTATATACAAGTGATCAACATACTCATGCAACACATAACACGAAAAACCATCAAGAACACATAACAACTTCATGCAAGGCCGGGCAGCAACGTTCAAATTATCCTAGACTCTAACCAATTCCGATTCTAATTAGGGCCTTTGCGGTTATCTAATTGTTAAGACTCCTCAAGTATTTAGAACCATCTTTGCGCTTGATCCTAAACATGAATGCTAACTCATTTAAAAACACGTTGCGTAGAAATTAAACAAGAAAACACTTTAGCACACGAGTCAATCGGAAACATGATCTAAGGCATGGCGTCACTCATCCTATTACCATGCAAATTATCAGAATTATATCCGCCCTAAGTTAATAACAAAGACCAAGACAACTTTGCGTATGAATTGATCCAAAATTATTATGGTAGATGAAACCGCACCTTAAGGACAACCATGGCCGTGACAGCCTCAAGGATTAGTTTAGATGCACGAATTCATGATAACTAATCAATTAGAAATCAAAAACACATAAGAACATGCTACTGCCCTAAAACCTAAATCACGAAATCATCATATATTCAAGAAGTTACAAATCAAAACATAGAACAATCAAAGATCACAAAGAAATCCGAAAACCATGCTTGATAAATAAAACCAAAATCAAAAAGTATAATACAATAGAGTTTGAAACTATGCAGAAAATAATACAAGAAGCCATGAGAAAATCACACTTTTACAACCTTAAAAGGTTCGGCAAGTGTGGGGGAAATCGGTGGAAAGATGGAATGATTCTTGTGGTTTGTGGTGGATGAATCGGCTAAGTGCTTTTCTGAATAGGGTTTGGTAGAGTTTCGGCTATGTAATTGCAATAGTAGTGATGATATTTTCTGCTCTTGAAGTCATGCTTTATATAGAGGAAAAACCCTAGAGAAGTCGGCCACAAAGCCTAAACCAAGTTGGTTTAGGATTCCTAGTCCTTTTCAATTTCGGCAGAATGACCTCCGTCTGATTATTATGTCATAACTTCCTCTAGAAAATAGGTATTGAGGTGATTCCAATTGATTTGGAAACTAGACTCCCGTATCTTTCTATCCATATCTAGCACGTTTTCTGCGTCATTCTGAGCTGTCCTGGAGAGTCCGTTGAAGTTGACAGACGTGCACAGGAATTCTCCCGATTTAATCTGGATTTGCAAGGCTTGGACACTCCTTGATATTCTGCCGAATTTAAATCTTCTTCTCCATATTGGACTTGGTTTGCAGCTCTCATTCATGGACTAGGCTTCATGGATCAGCTGCTTTGCTTCCCGAGGTCCAACAGGAGCACTTCTCTTGATTATTTCTCCCATGAACTCTTCTTCATGTCACCTAAATATCAGAGAGTTAAATCAATTCGTGACAATGCAAAAGCTTTACATAATCATAAGAACATCTAAGGCTCCACAAATCAGCTTTTGACAAATTTCTACATCATTCCTCTATTTTTAACTCGTTTTACACACAACTCTACCAAAAACTTTCAACTCTACATTATGACTCTATTCTACAAAAATAAGAGAAAATCAAAGTACAAATGGAGGTAATAACACATTAAGAATGTCGCATTTTATGCTCCTATCATTCCACTATCTGAGAGGTAGTCAATGTTTTTATGAGACGAATCTACAAAATAAAGTAGATAGGAGAGTAAATAGTTCCACTTGAACTATTTAGAAGGATTGAAAGAAGCTACAAAAAGTTGTAATCCTGAGTGTGCATAACAATTTCCGCGTAGAATGATCTTTGCGCACTAAAACAACCATAACTTCTTTGTTAAAATAGATATGGATGAACCATAAAAAATTCTAAAACCTAGACTCGTAGAGTTATCTAATGATATAAAGCTCATTGTATGGTTCGTCCAGAGCTGTTCAAAAAGCTCAAACGAAATTGACTGTCCAGAGAGGACAAATTGCTGTTTTTCGTAGAATTGACATGTGCAAAGCTATGAAGCTTGCAGGCGGCGTGTAGGGTTTTACCTTAGCCAAAAGTGACATGTGTATGATTAAAACCAAGTCCTTTCGTTCGTTCTAAGGTCGTAAACTCCATGACAAGTTAGCAAAAGCTCCCTAACATGAACATAAACTAACTCAGAGGACTTATAGGATTTAATCATGATGATAATTTTCCGGTGTTGATAAGTCTTCAACGTCTTTTGCAAGACGAAAATTGGTTTAATAGCGTAGGGGGATCCAAAATCAAAAACTTTCGGTAATTCCAAGTCAGGATGACCAGGCATGTCTGTGGAGGGTCGGTAGTGCGAGGCACACTTGAAACCACTATCTCCTTAATTTCAGACAATTCTAAGACATTACATTGAGTTTGGATGAGTCTAGTTGAACAATTGATGATGAAAAATCCGCTATATGATAGAAGACTTAACCGGAAACACGTTAGCGATCCTTCTTGAGGATGCAATATTAGGACCTACCCCGAATTTCCCCTTGAAACCCGGAATAAATCCTGCGGGACCCACCTCAAGGAAAATTCTACTAAAATTCTCGGTAGAACCTCCCTTGATAATGGGTAACCCTAACTGAAAGGAAAATCACCAAACCCAACTAAAAAAAATAGTTCCCCACAATATCCAAAAATATATTCTCTCACAATCAACAAATGATTCTTTTCAGCAGCTCTCGATACACTTTAACCAACCTAAATATTCAGAGCATCTACTAGGAAAATAAATGAGAGAAACAACAACATAGGTTAACTCGTAACCTATTTGGGAAAACTGGATGTAGTATTGATTTTTGACAAGCCTCCTAGCCTCGCCGAACCGAACTCTGCAGACTGGGCATTTAAAACGAAAGGCCTAGGGGAGAAGCATTTAAAAAAATGTTAGAGTGAGTGGACAAAATAAATAACAAAATATGGAGCAATGAAATCAAATATATGCTCTCCCAACATTTTCATTTAGCAAAAATATTTTGCTTGCCATTCATGGGAAATCTCCATAAATACTCATAAATAAAAATGATGAACCAATCCCATTGGTTCTCATTAATTAATAAAAATTTGGGGAAAAATGTTTCACCATAACGATGAGCCTCTCAGGCTATAATAGCATCCCACGCTAGACGCACTACTCACTTATAGTGAGTAGCCGCTAAATAATGACTAGCTAACATATATATATATATATATATATATATATAAATACCAATCGGTTGCCTCCCAGGCTATAATAGCGTCTCACGCTAGACGCGCTATGGTGAGTAGCCGCTAATAATGTTTAGCTAGCAATAAAGATCATAAATCAACCCTTTATGGTGAAATGAAAATAAACATTATCCGGAAAGTCATTCCCCGAAAATAAATGTAAAATCACTTGACATGTCTCACATGTCAAGTAAAATGCTCAAGAGAGTTCCCAAAATTTAATGGAACTCTTTACTCCAATATTCCTTTGAAAATTAAATAAACTTTATATCATGCATGAAATTTAAATCAAGGGTCCACTCACAGTGCTCGGCTAAGCCTGTCGACGATCTGAGGCTTTATCCAAATGATCTTCCTCACTGCCTGAACAAAAATAACATTAATTCCCGAACTGAAATAAAACTTCAATAAATAACCCATAAAAAATTAAGGGCTTATAGTTTATCTTCGTCCTTGCCCATTTTTCATCCTTAATCCTTTAAGACTCAAAATTCACCACCATCCCCGATGGCTAAAATTTAACCTTAAGAGAATTTTAAATCCGGCTAACCCAAATACCGGTATTCCAATTTAAACACCGCCAAATTCCTTAACCATCGAAAAATCTCAAACCTTATCAAAACTCCTCCAAAAATTATAAAACTCATTCCATAATACTCCTCATAAATTTCCCTACAAAAAAAAAAAAAAAACATTTTCCCGGTGGTGGCTCCGCCGGCAGCCGATTTCTGGCGACCTCCAATGCTTCTCAAATTTTGACAAAATAATCCTCTCATCAAATCCAACAACTTCCATAACTAGCACTTAGTCCAATTCTAAGGCTAACTAGGGCAATCGAATCAAAACATCCATAAATCCCTAAAAGTTTCAATTATACAAACAACTCTAACGAGATCGAAATAGACCGATTCCTTTTGAGGGAATACTCACCTTGATGAGGGCTACAAGATGAGCCAAAAATCTAGGCCTATGGTGGCCGGAGGACGGAGCTCCGGCGAAAAGACGATCGGCGTTCCGGCAGGACTTTCTCCTCTTCGGCGGCACTACCGGCTCGGACGACTGGCCAGGAAGAGAGAGGAGGTGGCGGGGGTCCTTTCTTTGCCCGAGCGGCGGTCTGTTGCTGGCGGGATGGCGGCGGGCGACGGTGAAGAAATCGGGCGAACACGGGCTCGGGTCGGGGAAAGAAGAGAGAGAGAAGAGAAAGAAAAGAAAGAGAAGAGAGAACTAGGCTCGGGCTCTCCCCCCCTGCCCGGTCCACTTAAAACCCCCAACCCAAAAATACCCACTACAAATTTTTACCCTTTTTTACCAACACTAAATTTCCCTCTTAGTGGATAACTTTTCCATGTTAACTCCGATTTTAACGCATAACATGTCCACGAACTCATAACGACGTCCTCTACAACTTTCATGAGGAAATGTTTCCCAAATTCCAAACTGAATAAAAAGTCATCTTTCCTTAACAGTAAACAGTTAATTAATACGGTAAAAGACCAAAATAATACCGAAATAAATAACCGTAAAATAGCTTAAGGACTGGGGTGTGACATGCAAGGCCATGCATCATCTTCACTTGGAAGAGACCAAAACAACACAATCTAACCATGTAGATTGTAAATATGCCATGCTTCTAAGGACGATGTAAAAATGTACATCTTGTTTGTAAATCAATATGAACCATAAGAGGAAAATAGTTTCATAACTTCGAAAAAATTCTCAAGGCATTTATTATTTATAATGTGAGTACATCGAGGTCCCAAATAGATGAAGGACGTCGATACGAAGCCTTATTACATATAGCTTAGAAAGAAAATCAATGTCTAGCCAAAGACGTCAAAATTTGGGGTAGCTTGAGCTGGATCCTAATCTTTGAAATTCGTGATCATGAGGATGACTTTATTGTCGTCATATTGATTTTTCGTACCTTTTTGTATGCATTCATAATTTGAAAGATAGACAACTCCTGAACCAGTAATCCAGAGATCCACAACGGTTGCATTGTCATAAGCTGGCATGAGTAGTTTTAACAAATTGATGTCTAGATTGGGAGTGTCGCCATTAGGGCTGGCGACACCTCCCCCTCTTTTCGAGACATCGGCACGGCATTTTCTGCTGTTTCCATGACCCATATTGGTGTCCCCACATTAAGAGACAATCCCAAATACGTTTATCGCATTAGCTTGTATACAATTCATGTTTATTGTATGATCAAAATTAAGTCTCGTTAGTAATTCCAAACCAACTTGGAGGACCTAGAGAACTTGTTGATGATTGAATCCGCTAAAGATTATGGATCATGATGCCACAAAAGATCATTGACAATATGTAGTCAATTAAGGTGGTGTTGGGCAAAAATTGTAAATGCATGTATATACCCAACATAACTTCACCCCATCTTATTAACTAAGATAGGGTTTTAATTTATGTCTGGTTCGACCCATTCAGAATAAAATAAATTAACTTCCTTAATTACAACCCCTGTTTTTCAGGAGAAAACCCTTTGATTCGATTACAAAGTACCTACGAGAACTGTGTATGTTCGAGAATGTTTGGCCTGGAGAGAAATGCGAATTTGGACTGGGAGAATTTGACTGGTCGTGTCAGGGATTCTGTTTGGAATTTTGGTTGCATCTAGTGGGTTGCTAGACTGCCTACGTACCCCTTTGTGGGATCAAACCGACCGTAGTTCAAAAGAGGTTTGTAGGCTTTATGGCTTAATGCCGGCTTTTGGTTTAACAAACGTATTTTGAGTATGTTAACTGTGTTTATTGTGGACACCCAATTTGATAGAGTGTCTGTTGATTTGATTTAGGCACCAGGAACAAGTGTTGCGGCAGCGTGACAGAAAACTTGGATGGCTTTGGCCGCAGTCCTTGATAGTGGCGTAGGCGATCTGCGCGTATAGGCGGACTGCTCCTTCATGCGGACTCCGCGTATGTCAGTGAGCAGGCTCCGCGTGTATGTCTGTGAGCGGACTCCGCGTATGTGTCTATGAGCGGACTCCGCGTGTATATCCGTAAGCGGACTCTGCGTGTTCACTTTTGAGCGGACTCCGCGTGTGTATCTGTAGGCGGACTCCGCGTATTCACTTTTGGGCGGACTCCGCGTATTCACTTTTGGGCGGACTCCGCGTATTCACTTTTGGGTGGACTCCGCGTGTGTATCTGTAGGCGGACTCCGCGTGTATGTTTGTAAGCGGACTCCGCGACTTGCTTCATCTTCTGCATGACTGGATCTCACCTCGCCTGGGCTTAGAGCTTCTGAATATTAGCTCGTCACCCCTTATACTTCTGCTTCAATGTAAAATCACCTCGCCACCCTTTAGGTTTCCTGCCTTGGCTTGAATGTTAGCCCGCCACCCCTTAAGGTTCCTGCCTTGGCGCGAATATTGGCTCGCCACCCCGTTGGGTTCATGCCTTGGCTTGAATGTTAGCCCGCCACCCCTTAAGGTTCCTGCCTTGGCGCGAATGTTGGCTCGCCACCCCTTAGGATTTCTGCTTTGGCGCGAATGTTGGCTCGCCACCCCTTAGGGTTCATGCACTACCAGGACAAGTACTTTAGCCGACAACCTATTAAAAAAATTTTCGTCGACCTATTAAAAAAATTCGTCGGCAAAGCTCTTAGCCGACAAACCTTCATCGGCTATAGTGTCGTCGGGAAAGGGTCGTCTGTGATGACTTTAGCGACGAGACAAAAAAATTCGTCGGCTAAAGTATGACTATAGCCGACGAAATAATGTCGTCTGCTATAGTCCAAACTTTAGCCGACGACATTATTTCGTCGGCTAAAGTATGCACTATAGCCGACGAATTTTTTGTCGGCTATAGTCCATACCTTAGCCGACGACATTTTGTGTCGTCGGTTATCTTCCAAACTTTAGCCGACGAATAATTTAAAATATTCGTCGGCTAAAGTTTGTAATAAAAAAATAAAAACACCTATGGCTGAGGAAATATAGTATATTTCGTCGGCTAAAACTTTTTTTTTTTTTTTTTAACTTTAGCCGACGAATTAAGGCTTTTTTCGTCGGCTATAAGTGCATTCCAGTAAAAAAAAAACCCCGAAATTTCTGAATTACCATTCCAAGCAAGCTGCAAAATACACCAAAACAATTCCATATAACCAACAACAAACACATAAAAGAATATATCAACTACATAAAAGTATCAATTACATAAAAGTATCAAACACATAAAAGTATATATCAACTACGTAAATTCTATATCGTCTAAATTAAAGTCCTCTTCTGGGGGCTGCTGCGAAGGTTGCGGCGGCTGGGGTAGCGTCATGGGCGGAGGCGGAAGTCCCTGAATCTGGGCAGCTGCAAAGTCCTGCGGAATATCTGCTGCTGCTAGGCCTGCTGGATGGCATGTAACTCGGCAACATAGGCTGCCTGCGAGGCATTATAGGCAGCCTGAGCAGCTTGCTGTTCTCGTAGTCTCTGAACTTTCGACTCTAACTGAGTCGTCCTGTTGATCGTGGACGTGGTCCTGCTGCTGGTCGAGGCTGCCTTTCGTTGAAATCCTGGAGTGGTCTTCAGGACCCCCTCGCCTCTCTTTCCTAGACCCCGGCAGTAGAAGTTGTTTGCTCTCGGTGGGAAGGCTGTGCCCATGATCCTCGCCCCAATCGTCGGATCCGAAGTGTCGATCCGGGACATGGCTTCGGACATCTCTTCCTCCTGCGTGTCCGGCCATGTCTCCCTCACTACAGTACTCATGACCTCGTCAGTAGCCTCCCTCACCCTCGCCTATATGGATAGGAAAAAAATTATTAATTAAAATTTTTACATAAATTTAAAAATTTAAAAACGTAAGGTGACTTACAATATCCTCCTGGGAGTCAGGATATGCCTTCTCGTACGTATAGACGTACAGGTTGACTTCTGGATGTTCCTTGGCCGTCTCGTCCATGAAGATAGCGAACTGTCTAGAACCGACATGATGGTTCCTTGTGTTGCGTTGCCGGTTCTGAGCGTTCACCCGGGAAACCGCCTTCAAAGAAAAAAGTAAACTATTAGTAAAATATTTTAAAACGCACGTACTTATTTTTAAATTAACTAACTAATTTATTGAAATACCTGTTTACGAGGGTTGTTGAATTCTGATGTCAGAAGCCAACGCCACTCGTACTCCCTGTACTGGAACTCAGCAGGGGTACCAGAACGTGCGTTCCCGTGCGTAGTCCAATGGGTCCACAGCTCGTTCTTCCACTCGTTGTACCTACAAATACAACAAAAATATTAGAAATATTATTAATATCACATACAATTTTGTTTTTCATTAACTTCCCAACGTACCTTCCTCCATGCACAACGTCGGCCCAGCTGTCCCTCAGGTGCTCGGGAACCTCAAACCACACATGCATTTAACCGTTTATTAGTTTAGCTTTTTGAGAAATCAACAATTTAATACATAATATTATTTTGTAAACTCACCGACATCGCGTTGTGGACCATGTCCTTAACATCCTGCGGGACCTCGCCCCAGTCGGACCACAACATAGGGACTCTATCCCTAATGAGAGCTCCCACGCGGCCGGAGTACGTCCTCGACTTCCCGCCCGATACTACGTGGCCATCCCCGTCAGTATCGATGACGATCCTCCCCACGGTACCCACCATCTTCTCGAGGGCCTTCCCTGTGACGGGGCCTCTCTTCTTCTTTGTGCCTATGACATGATTCGGCCAAATTGATTATTAAAATATATATGACCCTTTAAAAGTAATCATGCATCACTGATTACCTGAGGAGCTCGCGACGGATTCCGGCTCTGTCGCCGATGATGATACCCTCGCAGAAATAAGAGGCATATCAAAAGGCACGAACCGGTACGCCGCTGATGGAGCCACTGGCGGGGGCAGTGGATAAATCGGCGTCCCTGAGCCATCGACTACAGGTAACGCCGGTATCATCCGCGGAAGGAACAGATGAGGCGGCGGCATCTGTACCCCAGATGACCCACTATCCGAAGAAGTAGGACCCGGAGTGGGCGCCCGGTGTATCTCGGGCATACGAGGTGCAGACACCTCCGTCTGGGTCTGAGGCCACAAGGGCCTCGGGGAACGGGGGACGGCCGCTTGCCTCGATGAAAGGGGCACCTCCGGCGCCGTCTCCAGAAGACTCGCACGTCTGGCTGTCATCTGGCCTTGAAACGTCCTTTGAGGGTTGCTAGAGGTTCCCTCAGACGATTCGGACCTTTGGCCCTTCGAACTCTTCTTCGATCGAAAAAAGCCGCTCATCCTATTTAAAATATTAATCTAAGGCTTTAGATTATTTTGTCTTTATTTTATAAAAAATTATACATGTTTAAAATTATAAAACTAAATTCGAAATCAAAAATAAATTAACATATCATAAAACTAAATTCGAAATCAAAAATAAATTAACACATATATTCAAAAATAAACACATAAACTAACATAATTAAATTAACACATAATTAAATTAACACATAATTAAATTAACACAAATTAAATTAACGAAAATTAAATTAACACAAATTTAATTAACACAAATTAAAGTAACAGAAATTAATTTAACACAAATTAAATTAACACAAATTAAATTAACACAAATTAAATTAACAAAAATTAAATTAACATAAATTAATTTAACACAAATTAAACCTTGGAGACCGGGAGATCGGCGGAGGAGGGAGGAGACCGGAGGGAGGAGACCGGGACGCAGGGAGGAGGGCGGAGGGCAGGGAGGAGGGCGGGAGGCAGGGAGGAGGGCGGAGGGCATGGAGGAGGGCGGGAGGCAGGGAGGAGGGCGGGAGGCAGGGAGGAGGGCGGAGGGCAGGGAGGCAGGGAGGAGGGAGGAGGGAGGAGGCGACGACGGGAGAGGGAGGGAGGAGGGAGGAGACCGGGAGGGAGGAGGGAGGAGGGAAAAATTGCGGAAATGAGGGATGAGGCTAGGGATTCGTAGTTAAACCCGAAGACTTTAGCCGACGAAATAAATTATTCGTCGGCTAAAGATAAAAATTTTGTCGGCTATACACCAATTCGTCAGCTAAACCTTCTAAACTCGTCGGCTAAAACTTTGAAATTCGTCGGCTAAACTTTATAAATTCGTCGGCTAAAACTTTGAAATTCGTCGGCTAAACCTTTGAAACTCGTCGGCTAAACCTTTGAAATTCGTCGGCTAAACCTTCATACATTTGGCATGTTGTGATTGTGATGATCAAACTTGAGAAACACAAATCCGGCCGTCAGATCTGACCATCATGATAAAATACATGTATGGGAAAAAGTTCAACCTGATCCCAAAAGAATAAGCGCTCGATCCGAACGGTCAATCTCGTAAGTCAAACCCCTAAACGCAAGGAAAAGGTCGTTCGACCGTCTAAATTACGTATTTTGGCCGGACCTCCAACGGAAAATAGTTTCAAACCGATGACACGCAACAAGTCGTATAAAAATTTTACGCAAAATAACCACCGAACATAGGGCTACCCATAGGGAGAAAGAATTGAAAATTGCATTGACCGCAACTATCGGCACCGAGACATGACCGGAATACCGTGATTTTTCTACCGTAGACGTATTTCACCATTCTGGTCATGTCTTATTTCACAACTTTTTTACGTTTGAAGGTTCTACGTATAGTTTGTTTTTGAAATGGAACATTTACATAACACTTGGTAAACAAGTTATACAACATTAGTACGCATGTTGTGATTGTGATGATCAAACTTGAGAAACACAAATCCGGCCGTCAGATCTGACCATCATGATAAAATACATGTATGGGAAAAAATTCAACTTGATCCGAAAAGAATAAGGGCTCGATCCGGACGGTCAATCTCGTAAGTCAAACCCCTAAACGCACGGAAAAGGTCGTTCTACCGTCTAAATTACGTATTTTGGCCGGACCTCCAACTGAAAATAGTTTTAAACCGATGACACGCAACAAGTCGTATAAAAATTTTACGCAAAATAACCACCGAACATAGGGCTATAGTAGGTAATAGAAAAATTTTAGGGTTTAGCCAACGAATACCCTAACGTATTCGTCGGCTATAGTATGTAATTAAAAAATTAAAAAATAACTATAGCCGACGAAATATTAGGTTATTCATCGGCAAAAACCATCTTAGCCGACGAATCACAGTGTATTTCGTCGGCTAAAGTGTGTAATAAAAAAAATAAAAAACATCTATGGCCGACGAAATTAATGCTTTTTTCGTTGGCTAAACCATCTTAGCCGACGAATGACAGTGTATTTCGTCGGCTAAAGTGTGTAATAAAAAAAATAAAAAAAACATCTATGGCCGACGAAATTAAGGCTTTTTTCGTCGGTTATAGTATGTAATTAAAAAATTAAAAATACCAGAATAGCTGACGAAATATTAGGTAATTCGTCGGCATAAACCATCTTAGTCGACGAATTATAGTGTATTTCGTCGGCTAAAGTAAAAAAATACATTAAAAAAAACAGACGATATTAGTAAACCATACATTAAAAAAAACCTGTTCATCATGTATCACCGAAGTTCATATAAAATAACTGAAATATGAATTCAACATGTGTAAACTATAAAGGAAAAGGTCTTTGAAAAATTATACAAATTAATCGGAATCATACATTAAAACTAAGGCTCGTAATCGGAATCATCCGATGAGTCTTCTTCGGTGTCAGAATTAATTTCTGGTAATATATGTATTTCCTCATCGCCAGAGTCTTCGTCTGTTTCTTGATTTGGATCAACATCAACAAGCCTTGGCTCTTCATCCCGAATTCGCACCGAACGACCCGCTTTAAAATTATTAAGGCGAATGGTAGAGGAGTTAGGAATACCTATTGCGTTGGGCTCTTGATACGCAACATCCTCTTCCTCGTCTTCGGCCTCTCCAAGTGTAGCCGCCCGGTAAATGTTTCGAGGGTGCACAAGGTTGACTACTTTCCACGCGTCACCCTTAGCAAGGTCATCAAGATAAAACACTTATTTTACCGATGTGGCAAAAACGAACGGGTCATCTTCGTAAGAACTTGTAGCAGTGTTCACCGATAATATTCTGTACTGATCGGTCTTCATGCTCTGCGGCCTAGTATCAAACCATCTACACTTGAAGAGGTGCACTGTCATGCCTTGCCCATAAACGAGTTCCACCACTGAATCAAGAACACCGTAATAGTCAACTCCATTCCGCCCACCATGTGCCATGACCCCAGAATTCTGTGTTCTCCTTCTGCTGTCTCTTTGTTCGCATATAAATTGGACGCCATTCACCTTGCACATCGGATAAACTCTTGAGACTATCGGCTTCATCGCTAAAAGTCTTAGTTCGTGCGACCAATTTTGGTGACCATCAAATTGAATATGGTTCATCTGCAACCAACCATCTCAACTGTAAATATGGATAATTATGCAATAAACATAAACCCGTAGAGAAAAATTAAATTACGTACCCAACCGCCAAAATAATTTGCGAACTCCCTGTTGTGGTACTCGAGATCACCTTGAATGTCTGGACAATGTAGATGGATGTCTTTCCAGTATTCAACTTCTGGACAGTTAATCAATACCCACCAGTGGGCAATGACTAGCTCATGTGGTTGCAACTTGTAGGAGTCTGGCAAAATTCCATACACTTCAACATCACTAGAGACTATGGAAAGATTGAACTTCGGTACATCTACCGGCATGGTTTGCGGAGTTTCCTTCAACGCTCCTAAATACAACTTCATGTAGGTGACGCACTCGTGTGCAATATATGCTTCAGCTATACATCCTTCAGGAGCGGATTTATTAGCCACATAATCTTTGTAGTCTCCAAGTTGCCTGTAAATCAAGTTGCAAAATGTTATGATTATTGAACATGTATATATATTGAGGAATTCAGGTGTAAAAAATGTACCTTTCCATGGGATACATCCAAGTGTAGTGTACTGGACCGGTAAGCAACAATTGCTCGGGAAGATGGATCATCGGGTGAGGCATGATGTTAAAAAAATTTGGAGGAAATATCCTCTCAAATTTACACATGATATAAATGATGTCCATTTGCATTTCCTAGAGGTCACATCGAGACACTTCCCATGTGCATAACTTCTGGAAAAATCTTGCCAACGCTACCAACGGCACCACCACCTGACGGGGAAGAAACGGTCGAATGAAAACAGGGAAGAGACGTTGTAGCAGGATATGACAGTCATGACTCTTCAACCCGTACATCTTATTGTCCCAGAAGTTCACACACCGGGCTATATTTCCTGCATAGCCTGAAAGATACTTCACACAACTCATCCACCTGAAAATTAGGTTCTTCTGGTCAGTCTTCACGGTGTAAGGAGCTTGAGGCATTTTTTTCTTCCCTTCTTTCAACCAAAAATGTCTTCTTATTACGCATTTTTTTAGATCAATGCGTGCCTTAGGACCGTCTTTCGTCTTCCCCTCCAAGTTCAGCACTGTGCCCACCACACTGTCGCACACATTCTTTTCTATGTGCATCACATCCAGGTAGTGCCTGATCAACAACTTACTCCAGTATGGGAGTTCCCAGAATATGCTCTTATGTGTCCAGAATTTGTACCTGTCGGGTCTTTCAGGCATTGCCGCCACAATGTTGGGATGATTGCTGAGCTGCCCAAAATCGTACTCATTAAGCACTGCTAAAATTTCTTCCCCCGTCCATCTTCTGGGAGGCACACCGTGTTCTACGGTCCCATCAAATGCCTTGTCATCGAACCGCCATTCATGATCATATGGAAGGAAAGCACGGTGACCCAATCTGCATATCTTGTTGCAATGACTGCTGCTCCCCTCATCGCTAAGGCACTCTGGACAAGCCTTGTATCCCCTAACAACGTTGCCCGACAACATCCCACGGGCAGGAAAATCACTGATGGTACCAACAACCATGACATGCATCTGGAACATCTCGTGCGTGTACTTGTCATAAGTGGGATGACCAACGTCCCACAAAAATTTAAGCTCTTCAATCAAAGATCTCAAATACACATCGAGACACTTCCCCGGATAACCGGGCCCCGGAATCAACAAACTCAACATATTGTATTCCTTCTTCATGCACATCCATGGGGGAAGGTTGTACGGTACCAAAATCACCGGCCATATACTGTATTGAAGACTCATGTTGCCAAAAGGGTTGAACCCGTCGGATGAGAGCCCGAGCCTCACATTTCAGACCTCTGACGCAAAATGAGGAAACTCCCTATCTATATGCTTCCAAGCCTCCCCGTCAGCAGGGTGTATAAGGGTATCTTCGTCATGCAATTCCCTGTCAGCGTGCCATCTCATCGCTTCGGCCGTGTGTGAAGACATGTACAACCGCTCCAACCTATCCGTCAAAGGGAAATACCGAAGTACCTTTACAGGTTTCCTGTTGCCTGCAGGAGTCAGCTTATATCTGTCAGTGTGACATACCGGACATGCGTCAAGGCCACCAAGGTCATTCCCTTCTGGATCTTTACCCCAAAAGAGAACGCAATCATATCTGCATGCATGGATCTTGATGTAAGAAAGCCCAAGATCTTTCAGGATACATCGGACCTTCCGATGAGTGGTAGGCAGACGATGACCGTTGGGCAGCATCGAAGCAGTGTACTGTAGATACTCATCAACAGCCTTCACGGTCGATTTTGTCTCAACTTTAATCTTCATTACGTCCATCACACTTTCAAGAACGGTCTTCTGACAACCGGGGTACACATGGGTCTGTTGGAAAGCAAGCAGTTTGTTGTACTTTTCAATACCAATAGTGTTCATAGCTCTAGGGAAGGGCTGCACCGGGTCAGGCATATACTGTCCTTGAGCGCATATACCGCTCTCATTAGGAAACATGTCGTTGATGAATGCCGTTGTTGGATCGTTGGATGTACTAGTACTGCCCGTCTTAGAAAATTGGCCATGATCATGCGGACCCCCTGATGATGTTTCACCGTGATATAACCAACATCTGTACTTCTCCCAAAACCCGTTACTCCTCAGGTGCTGCCATACTTTGTCAATGGGAAATCGATGCATATCGCTGCGACACTGACATTTCGTGCACGGGCAATAGAAAATTGTATTCCCGTTAGCATTAGCCAGCGCATATTCTATAAAACTCATAACTCCTGCACCGTATCTTTTGTCCCATTTTGGAAGCGAAATCCAACTCTTATCTATATCCTGAAAATATAACAAAATATATATATATATATATATTTATAACGCTACTAGCTAATTATTAATAAAATTTCATGCCATATATAAAATCTCAATTCATTTAGTATATATTCTACGTACTACAACTAATTAATAACAAATTAATTAACACACACACATATACATATATATACTTAATAATTACATAACAATATTATACATATATATATCTACATCATTACAAAATCATCATTGTGGTATATACCATCAACACAATATTATAAATTACTTAACATATATATATATCTACTACTTAATTATAAACAACTTTATATATATTATATCAAATCGGATACCAAATCGATCAACATATATGTATATATATACATCCAACATACGTACTCAAAATTAATCAATTAACTCGATCACAATCAAAATCATATATCAACATCATCACAAAATCATCATGAACTCATATATATCATCAACAACTTCATACCATATCAACACAATAATATTATAAATTAATATTAACATATATATATCTACTATTTATTAACAACAAATTAATTCATATATATTATCAATTCAAATCATCAACCAAATCGATCAACACATATATATATACATCCAACGTACTCAAAATTAATCAACTCAATCACAATCAAAATCAATAAACTCAATTAATCACACTTAAAATCGATCAACTCAAATAAAACTCAATTAATCAACATATATATACATATACGTACCTATATATGGCTCCACAAACTGATTATGGACAGATTTCGACAACACCCAAACTTTTTCTCCCCTTTTTTCTTCTCCCGTTTTTTTTTCCAGATGAGCTGCTGCTGCTGCCCAGATCCGCAAATATAAAGCACTTTAGCCGACGACTATGAATTTCGTTGGCTAAACTTTTAAATATTTCGTCGGCCATAGTTTGTGAACTTTAGCCGATGAAATAAATTCTTTAGCCGACGAAAGTTTTTTTCGTCGGCTAAAGTTTACCATAGCCGACGAAAATTTAAAATAGCGGATGAAAGAAAATTTCATCGGCTAAAGTGCACTTCATAGCCGACGAAAATTTACGTTAGCCGACGAAAGAAAATTTCGTCGGCTAAAGGCCACTTTAGCCGACGAAAAAATGCTTCGTCGGCCTGGTTTTTTTTTTCGTCGGCTAAAGCCTTTCTTCTGGTAGTGATTACTTGGCTTGAATGTTGGCTCGCCACCCCTTAGGGTTCATGCCTTGGCTTGAATGTTTGCTCGCCACCCCTTAGGGTAAAGTCACGTCGCCACCCCTTAGGGTTAAGTAACCTCGCCACCCCTTAGGGTAAAAGTCATGTCGTCACCCCTTAGGGTTAAGTAACCTCGCCACCCCTTAGGGTAAAAGTCACGTCGCCACCCCATAGGGTTAAGTAACCTCCCCACCCCTGAGGGTAAAGTCACGTCGCCACCCCTTAGGGTTAAGTAACCTCGCCACCCCTTAGGGTTAAGTAACCTCGCCACCCCTTAGGGTAAAAGTCACGTCGCCACCCCTGAGGGTTAAGTAACCTCGCCACCCCTTAGGGTAAAGTCACGTCGCCACCCCTTAGGGTTAAGTAACCTGCTACTGCTTTGGCGCGGCCGTAAGTTTGCCTTTGATTTAGGGCTTTAAACCATCTCGCGAGGACACGCAAACTCTGCTTCGCAGGACTCTGGCATCTTTTCCTTGATTGAATCGTCTTTTCCTTGATGAAGTTGATGAGATTGAGCGAATCACATAACTC
Organism: Fragaria x ananassa; assembly: GCA_034370585.1. NCBI lineage: Eukaryota > Viridiplantae > Streptophyta > Magnoliopsida > Rosales > Rosaceae > Fragaria > Fragaria x ananassa. The sequence continues at coordinate 26,317,040 of CP139772.1, forward strand.
CAGACGTCTATCCCTGTTTGGTTGGGAGTTGGACTTGAGGAAACTGCTCTTCTATAAATTGAGGTGTTGTCTCCTTCTTTTTGATCTGGTCAAGGATTCGTCGAGTCGTCAAGGGTGAGTTCCTGCTCTTCGAACCCGCGTTGCTTGTTTGTTTCCTTCCCCTTGCATGGCTTGTTATGCGAGCTGTAAGGCCATATGTTTGTTGTAACAAGGGAGGAAGGGGGCGAGGTCGTCTCGCCTTAGACTTGGTGACTGCCTCGCGGGGTCATCACGCGAGGGGAGATGGCGTTGCTTTCGGGCTTCCGGCGGAGTGATACAGAAAGATAAAGGCAGCTGCAAAAAAGAAGAGAAAGTTAGAATGGGGGCTCCACCTTTGGTCTGGCTCGCCGCTTTTCTTCTGCTTTGCTTTCTTCATCTGCGCTTCGCCTTCTTTCTCTCTTTGGTTTCGCCTTCTTTGTCCCTTACGCCGTGTGTTCGCCTCTCTGTCTCTGTCTTCTTCTTTTTTCTCTTCTCTGTGTCTCTTTATATAGAGTGCACGGTTTGGAAGATTGAGTTTGCATTGGAGTTTGTTGTCCAGCTGTTTGCAAGAGTTACAGTTGAACTCTAAAGCATTGTGCATGTAGCACAAGAAAAGTATTTATGTATATATTTTTTTTAAATGCTTTTCTTTTCCTTTTTATTTATGTTTATTTTTTGTTGCCGATCAACAGTGCCCCCTCAAGTTTTGTGTGTGGAACCTGCTTTCCGTGCGCAAAACTTGACCTGAAATTGCTTTCTAACATTCTTCTGATGTCGTGATCTCAGATAATGGATACATATGGTCGTATCGCTTACGAAGCAGCTTCGGACAAATATGGCAGGGTGGCAGAAAAGAGCATAGAATACATGTGCTTCAAGGCCTTTGAATTCCATCCGTGTTGATGACGCTCCTAGAGACACCATTACCTTGGTAACGGAAGTTAAGATGAACTCAGGCTCCCTTACATTTCGTCAGGATCTAGAGGATCAAGTGATAAGAACAACCTGTAATTTCTCCCCCGTATTTAAAGCCGGCATTGTTTGGAGAAGGTGAACAATCGACATGATGGAGTCCCTTTCGTTTTTGAAAAGAACTTCTATCCGGTACTTTACAAGCTGCTAAGTACCAAAGAGGATTGGTCATCAAGCCTTTGTTTCCGAGGTTGTGCTACATTTGAGATGGGCATCATGGAGTGGACAGATTTCATTCTAGCCAATTTTGAAGATGTCTTGAATCAAGCTGGAATATATGGTGTCGTTGGCGTCTCTCAGTATCCTTATCATTATTGTCCCAACGTATGGAAAGCATTCGTGGAATTATGGAGTCCTTTGACGAACACTTTACATCATGGGAATGGAGAAATGAGTATATCATTATGGGATCTGAAGATGCTTGGAGGCTTGCTGATTTCAGGGATTCCCTATGAAGAATTTATTCCTGAAAATAAAAGGCTGCAGCGAGACGGTCTATACTCTGTCACGCTTTCTAAGCTTTTGTGCGTTCATTCCCGACTATGTGTCTTGAGTAAGCAGAAATTTGTCCGTTGGGGAGATTAGGTTAGACATTTTTATAGAGGGCAACTGCTATATTCAGGTTACGGAGAAGACACGCAGTGCATAAACCATTCGCAACGTGAAAAATTCATGGGTTTCCGGCCTACTTTGATAATTTCAAAGGAAGGGGAGCTGGCTGCGTTCTTAGCTTATTGGCTCAGCAGGTTTGTTTTTCCTTCGTATAATTACATAATTAGACCTGAAACCTTTCACATGGCATGTTTAATGGCTCGAGGAATTAGAGTGTCTCTTGCACCAGCAGTGTTGGGCCATATTTATCATAGTCTTAGGAAAGTCGTGCTCGATCCACGAAGGCCTGGAGAGTCACGAAGTTGCTTCCCCGTTCATTATGTGATTGGTTGGTTGGGAGAGCACTTCGACTGTTTATATAGACGTCATGCTGACAGCGAGTTTCCTGAGAACTATCCCCAGCTGAAGAGATATGCAGGAATTAAAGCTCAATATTTCAGTATCACAAGAGCTCGACTTGTTTTTAGGATCAAAGACTCTGTAGAGTATCGTTCTAGTCCCTTTATTGAATCAAAGGGTTACTTTTTGATTGACGATGAGAACTTGTCTGAAGAACACTTTGACTGGCTGATATGTATACGTTCTTCATTACTTCCTGTACGAATTGGTGATGAGCTCTGGTTAGAGCCATACTATCCCAATAGATTCGCTCGTCAATTTGGTTTTGATCAAGGGATTCCGGCCCACAAACTTCAATTCAAAATTGAGCAGAGGAGCAAATGTGGCATTGAAGATTTAGCAAAAGCGCAATTTAAACTCCTTAGAACTGATACCGGTTCCCATTTTTATATTCCCCGTTCTTCTTATGAGGGGATGTGTACCTGGACTTATTGCAGGTGGTGGATGTCGGCATGTGCCCCCTATCTTGGTCAGTCCGTGTCTTTTGTTTACTTGACCTTGAAGAAGCGTGCTCTTGCCAAGCAGAATAGTATTTTCTAGCCAGAATCCCTTAAAGGTGTATCCCCTGGCGGACCAGAAAAAATATTTTTTCCTCACTTTGAGGAAAGAGATCCAGCTGTTTATTCCGGGAGTGCTTCTTCTTTCATGAGCAAGAAAACTCGTAGGACAAAACTTGATGAGGAAGATCGGGGCAACAAGCGAGCTCGGTACGATGATCTCGTGGATGACATTGAATCACCGCGAACTAATCATGCCTCGCGTAATGGTGATAAGACTGCAATTTTGAAGTTGAAATCAGTGGTAGTACATGACCTAACTTCAAAGCCGCGGGGTCAACATGATCTGATTTCAAGGTCGCGAAGTCCTGAACCAAGTTTAGAGGACTTGCAGAAGCTGAGGTCTACGTCAAAGCAAGTAAAGACCGAGCGTAAGGATGCGCGATGCAAGTCACGTGTTCAGGAGAATCCGCGCGAGTCCAGCTCGCGGGAGAATCCGCGCGAGTCCAGCTCGCGGGAGAATCCGCGCGAGTCCACTTCGTAAGAAAATTTGCCCAAGTCCACCTTGCAGGAGAATCCGCATGAGTCCACCTCGCAGGGGAGTGCCCGCCAGTCCATTTCGTAGGCAAATCCGGACCAGTCTACTTTGCAGGGACATGTACCAGAGCCACTTATGAAGGATTTGGTATTGAAGTCACCATCCCCTGAACCTAAAAGCTCAGAGCCAATATGTGAGAAGACTCAGCATGATGTGGAGCCGTCATTGATTGGAACGAAGCCAGGATTACTCTTGCTAACATGGAAAGAACCAACTCAGTTGAGGGAGTCAGGACTGGAAGCAGAGAGTTTTAGCACATCACCAAGAGATCATTTTGACTCTAAAAGTGGTAGTATAGAGACAGTGAATCCTGATGCGTGCGAGCCTGGAGATGAAGGTATTTGTCAGCCAAATGAAACTTCATCTATCTTACGTATGATCTTCAACTCGGGCCAGAATGAGCATTGGGGTGATTTTATTATCTCAGAGGTGGAAGACATTTTACGTAAGATAAGCTTGTCTCAACCACTAGAACTCATTACTAATTGTCGCAGCGAGGTCCAAAAGTCACTTGAGATGTTGAGACCAGTGATTAGGTCCTATGGATCCGGCCAAGATAGATTTGAAAGGTTTGTTGAAAATGTAAGCAAAACCTTTGAATTGGCGGATATGGTCTCCAAAAGCTCGTGTGTTGTTGAGGAGTGTTCCAAAATAGATGTCGAACACCTCCATGATTTGATACGTAACCATGAAGAATGTCATCGTACCAAGGCCATGTTAGACTCGGAATTGTTGGGTCTTAACCAAGAATTTGAGGTTTTGAGGGCCAGCGAAGAGGATGTCATAAAGGCGGAGCATCAAGCACAGCAATTGCAACAAAATTATGAGCTCGCAAGGGAACTTCTCGAAGAGAGAATTGCCTTCTTGAAAGACTATGCTGCTCAACAAAACAGGCGGGATGAAGAACTTTGCCAGGCAAGGATGGAAGCCAAGAAAGACCAGCTTGTAGAATTCGAGCTCCTCAAAAGTTCGCGTGAAGCTCAGGAAGAGGAGTTCAAACGGCTAGTCAATTCTTTAAAGACCTTTGGCGAGGCGTAAGCATGAGGCCGTGTGCGGACTGCGCGTCTTGCCTCGCTGTCTTCCCTTTGCATGGCTATTGCGAAGTCATTTTGCCTTCATGTGTTATTATTTTTTTTTCCTGTCTTGCTTTGTTATTTCTTTGTTACTTCGCTTGGAAAATTTGGTACGATGTAAAAGAATTTGTGTTGAACATCAACTTTTATTATCATGTGTACTTGTCTACAAGGAATATGTCTTGGAGGGGCGGGATATTTGAGCCCGCGTGTCTTGCTGCCAATATTCTCTTTTTGTCCTACGGACTTGTACTTGGTGTATGCTCAACTTATGATACCATTATTCAATGATAACGGATTTGTCAAACTATCCTCCTTTACCTGTTTACAATTACAAGAGAGAAAATGATTAGTTTGAAAATATGGCTAGATCTAGTTTGTCACCAGACTGCCTACGTATCCTGTGAAGGAATCAAGCCAAACGTAGTTCACCCACTTGATTTTGGGCAAAGATGTTTTTCAAAACTTTTTTTTTCGCAGCTGGATCCAGTTTTAAAACAAGATTGCCTACGCACCCTATGAAGGGATCAAGCTACACGTAGTTTGCCTGATTGATTCAGGATGATTTTTTTTTGTGGTGGCTGCATCTAGCATTTTGGGACTAGACTGCCTACGTACCCCCTTTCGGGGGATCAAGCTGTCGTAGTTCGAGAGGTTTTTGTGCTCTAACTTTTGCCTAGACCGCCCTCCTGGCTTATCAGTCCAGCGAGCTTTAGAAGGCGTAGAACTTTTTCACGAACTTCCCGTTAACACAAGGGTAGATGCAGTCTTCGTTTGCTTTTGAAAGTTCGTATGCGCCTTTGGTGAAGACTTTGGTGACTACATATGGACCTTCCCATTTGGGCTCATACTTTCCCTATGACTTCCTGGTGACAATGATGGGCCTTCGGATTGTCAAGACCAAGTCGCCTATTTTGAATGACCTGAACTTAACTCTCTTGTTGAAAGCCCCTGCAATTTGAGCTTGGTAGATCTCAAGTCTTTGTTGCACTGCAAGTCTCTTCTCATCGAGGGCTTCAAGCTCTGCAAGCCTGATTTGCGTGTTTTCATCTGGATTTGTTAACCTTGTAGCTATCCTTAAAGAAGGCAGTTGGACTTCTAATGGCAGTACTACTTCAGAGCCGTAAACTAGGTTGAATGGAGTACAACCGGTTGCTGTGCGAAAGGTGGTCCGATATGCCCACAATGCCTCAGGGAGGCGATCATGCCAGTCTCTCTTGTTTGTTGAGACCATCTTCTTTAGGATGTTGCAAAGTACCTTATTAAAGGCCTATGCCTTGCCATTAGCTGTCGAGTTATAACTGGATGAAAATGCATGTTGAATTTTATACTTTTCACACATTGTAACCATAGCTCTGCACTTGAAGTATGTGGCATTGTCAGATATTATTTTGGAGGGAACTCCGAAGCGATAGATGATGTGAGTCTTGATGAATTTTGCCACATCCTCTGCTTTTACCGCTTTGAGAGGAATCGCCTCGCTCCATTTAGAAAAGTAGTCTGTTGCAGCCAATATGTATTGATGCAAGCGTGAGGACTTAGGATCTATGATTCCTACAACGTCCAACCCCCATGTTTCGAAGGGGTATGAGAGAGACGTGGGATGAAGAGGTAATGGAGGCCGGTGTATAAAATCCCCATGTAGCTGGCAGGCCTTCCATGACCGTGCATAATTTACTGAGTCTTATACCATCGATGGTCAGTAACAGCCTATTCTCTTTAGGTGGGCTGCTAATTTTGGACCAGCCTGGTGGGCTCCGCATTTTCCAGCATGGGCTTCTTTAAGAGCTTCCGCTCCCTCTTCTTTTGAGAGACACCTTAAGAGTATCCCATCGAAGGACATCTTATACAAAGTGTCACCAAGGTATGTGTATTGAGGTGCAGTCCGCCTGACGTAGACTCTTTTCTTTGGATCCGTAGGTAGCATGCATGACTGACAATACTTGATCATGTCCATTCGCCAATCGGATTCTTCGACTTCGAACACGGAAACCACATGTACTTCGTTGATGCCCTCCATTCGCTCAAGTAGTGTAGGCAGCAATCGTCGTTCCCCAATCGTAATCTGGATGTCTCTTTCATCAGGTTGGATTAAAGAAGCTGCCAGGTTAGCCAATGCATCTGCTTTGTCATTCTCTGATCTGGGAATGTGGCTAACATTTATGTTTTGAAATTGTCCCATAAGGTACTTGACCCGTTGGTGGTATGGGACAAGGCTCTCGTTCTTGACCGCATATTCGTCATTCACTTGTCTGACGATTAATTGGGAGTCACCGAACACTTGTAAGGAGTCAATCCTCATCTCCAAGGCGATCTCGAGGCCAATCATGAGTGCCTCATATTCTGCAACATTATTTGAACATAAAGCCATTAGAAAGAATGAGTAGGGGATTATACCACCAAAAGGCGTGATCAACACGATGCCAGCTCCAGCTCCTTGTTTTCTAGCTGCCTCGTCGAAGTACAACTACCATGAGGGAGTCTCGGCTGAGAAGACGTTTTCATCATGCAAGTCTTTGGGTAACTCATGATTATCTGGTACTGGGTGTGCCGCCAAGAAGTCTACAAGTGCTTGCCCCTTTATTGTTTTTGGGGTACATACTTTATTTCGAACTCTGAGAGGATCAGAGACCATTTAACAAGTCTTCCCGAAGGCATGGGCTTTGTCATCAAATACTTCAAAGGATCGGCTCTAGATATCAAGGTGACACTATGAGCGAGCATGTAATGCCGTAATTTTTGAACGGCGAAGACTAAAGCTAAGCAGATCTTCTCTATTGGCGTATAATTGTGTTCAGCTCCTACCAGTGTCCGACTTAGATAGTAGAGAGCGTTTTCTTTCCCCTCATCATTATTTTGTGCCAGCAATGCCTCCAAGGAGTGATCAAGAGCCGCTATGTAGATGATTAAAGGTTTCCCTTTTATAGGCGCCATTAGGACCGGTGGGTTGAGCAAGTATTGCTTGATACTGTCGAATGCATCTTGACACGCTTGATCCCAGACAAAAGGTACGTCTTTCTTCATCAGTCTAGAAAATGGCTGACACCTTCCAGAAAGATTTGATATAAACCTTCTTATGTAGGCAAGTCTTCCTTGCAATCCTCTTAACTCTCGAAGATTTTTTGGTGCTGGCATTTCCCTTATTGCCGTGATTTTGGTAGGGTCGACCTCGATTCCTCGGTATCTAACGATAAAGCCGAGGAATTTTCCAGACGTGACCCCAAAGGCACATTTTAAAGGGTTCATCTTCAGCTGGTATTTTCGAAGCCTTTCAAAGACTCTCCTCAGGTCAGCTAGATGGTGTTGCCTTTTCCTTGTTTTGACCACCAAGTCATCGACATAGCATTCAACGGTGTTGTGTAGCATATCGTTGAATACGTGAGTCATAGCTCTCTGATAAGTTGCACCTTGTTTTTCAAGCCGAATGACATTACTGTGTAGCAGTATACTCCTTTTGGTGTTCGAAAGGCTGTAAGCTCCTCGTCCTCGGGTGCCATCTTAATTTGATTGTAACCTGAGAAACCGTCCATGAAGGACAAAGCGCCGTATCCTGTTGTGGCGTCCACCAATAACTCCGTGATTGAAAGCGGGAACTCATCTTTTGGACAAGCATCATTGAGGTCCCTATAATCAACACATATACGAATTTGCCCGTTCTTTTTCTTAAAGGGTAAGATGCTAGCGAGCCATGTGGGGTATTTAACTTCTTGAATGAAACCGACATCGATGAGTTTGTCGACTTCAGATTCGATTTGAACAACAAGCTCTGAGCGGAAGCATCGGGGAGCTTGTTTCACCCATGGTTTTCCCTTTGAAACGGCAAGCTTGTGGACAGCTAAACTGGGGTCCAAGCCAGGCATGTCTTGATAGGCCCATGCAAACACATCTTTGTATTCTTCTAGAAGATTCTTGTAGTCTTGAAATTCTTCTGGAGTCAAAAGAGCACTTACAAATATAGGTTTTGGGTTTTCATTGGTGCCTAAATTTATCTCTTGGAGCTCATCAACTGTCGTTTGTCCTCCGTCTTCTATCTGAGGCGGGGCAGGTTGTGCGTTATCGATGAATTCGTATTCTTCGTCTTCATCTAGGTCTTCGGTGGAAGTGCAGTATGTTGACGCAAATCCTTCTTCACTCTCGTCCACTTGTTTAGCCATGAGCGCCCTTTGTCGCTTGAGCTTCCACTTTCTGTTCTTTTGTGATTTGGGATGAATTTCGCCCAATCGTTGAAACACAGAAACTCGAGGTTGGGGCTCTTTTGTAAGGCGTTGAAAAACAGACAGACGAGGTCGACCTTCTTGTGTCATGTCTTCATCACGGAACAAAGTTTTCTCAAGATCCGTAAAGACACCTGTCCGAAGGGGTTTGGACGCCCCCCCCCCCTGATGTTTTGGCAGATGATCGATTCTCATGTGTTGCAGTGATAAAAGCTTAATAAAATCATTTCGTTTTATCAGTGAACCCCCCCCCCCCCCCCCCCGCGGCAGGAAGATAAATATCTACTAACCGTTGGTTTTTAATCAAAAACTAACCAGTAATTAGTTAGATTAATAGAAGGACATATATAATATATCACTATAGTTAGGCCGTGGTAATTAATGGTTTTTGCTTCTTCTTTTTTTCTTTACAAATATGATTTTAGCTTAGAATGAAAGAAAATTTTACGTAAATTTCTTACCCTCCACTTCTCTTACAAAAAAAAAACTTTCTCTTAACAACATTATTCTTTTATTCAATTCTTTGTTCATAGGTTTTTATTAATTTTGAATAGAGTTTCAAGCGGTGAAAAATGATGAAGAAAAACTACTACATTTAACACATAACTAACTAAAATAAATTTATATTTTCACATGTAGAAAATTTAGTTCCTTATTATTTAATTTGAACCCCCTAAATACAAATCCTAGCTCCATCACTGATAACATGTACATGTGATTCGTATCAAAAAAAAAAAACATGCACATGTCATTGCCAACCTAATTGGGAAACAAACAAGATGCCAACCCATTAGTTCAAATTTGATATTAATCACGTTTAACTCAAACAAAAAAAATACGTTTAACTATATTATTCAACAAACATTACAAAGATAACCCACCCATAAGGGCCAACAATAAGAAATTATTTGTTTAGGCAGAACATCTCTAGCAATATTGATAAATTGAAAAAAATTAGAGATTTATCAATTTTAAAATAAATGTTTACTCCAGTAGTATACTTAAGAAGTTGATAAATTTAGAAATTAATACGCAAAATTGATAAATTTATCAATTCAGGAAAGAAAATTTATCAATAAATAACTAAGTTTTCTCTTATAACTATTTTGTTGGAATATAACTCTCAAAATGAATTGATAAATATAACTTTCATCTAAATTTATTATCAACTATTTTATCAACCACTGCTGAAGACTTAGTTTTTTAAGAAACCTTTTACAACATTTTTATTTACAGGTTCTATTAGACTTTAGAAGTGGGAATAAATGATAACAACCAAATCATAATAGAACTTGTGACCCGACTCCTTTAAACCATGCTTGCCAGAGAAGAAGAGACTTCCTACAGGCTGCCTTCTTTTGATCTAGAAGGTTTCCATCTGTATATATTAAGCGAAGCGGGGGGGATTACTGTTCACGGAACAGTGCCCTGCCCAGCACCCTGCCCCGTCTGCCCTTGCACATGATTAATGACACGCGCTGTGTCATACGTCCCCGACTAAAACCCACTAGCTACCAGCTCCTCACCATCTCTCTTTCTCTCAAACCTCTCTCTCTGCCAGTTCTCAACTCTACCCAAACAACTCCACCACCGTTTGCATTTCTCTCAATTTTACCCGGACAATTCAAGAAAAGCCTGGGCTGCTGCTTCCTCTGCAAAATCTTCATCTCTCTGTTCTTCGTCTGCCCAGACAACTCCACAACCGTCTGCCTTTCTCTCAATTTTACCCGAACAATTCAAGAAAAGTCTGGGTTGCTGCTTCCTCTGCAAAATCTTCATCTCTCTGTTCTTCTCCGATCTAGATTTGGTCAGTTTTCCCCAATTTCTCTCTCGATCTTCTTTTTCCCTTGAATTTTTTTTGCTAATTCTGATATGGATTTGGTTTCTGCTACAGTTTTGTGGTATTGAAATCGGTTTGTGATTAGGGCTCCGATCCTGCATAGCATAATCATAACAGGTGTTTTTATGTATTGGCTCCGTCGTGAACTTCATAACCATTTGCTTGATAGGGTTTCGGTTTGCTTTTATGGTTTTTGTCGTCAATTTCATGTTTGTTTTCATGTATTTCTGATTTTTTTTTTTGATCTGTTTCTGCTTACATTGATATTGATCAGATGCTTTAAATTGACTCTGCTTACAAGATATAGCTTTGTTCCCCTGGGTTGTCAGCTGTGATTATAAGACCATGTATTACAATGGATATTGGTAGTAGCCAGCGAAAAAGAATATAGCATGTTTGTTTCACTGAACCTACATACTAGCGAAAAAGAATATAGCATACTAGGGTTAAAATTCTTACCATACTAAAACAGGGTTGCCATATTACAATCATCTGCCCTCTGTTAAAATTCAGTTGTGTTGGTTATTGATTTCAAAACAATATTAAGGGTTAAAAGTTTGCTTCTTTGGATATTGGTGAGTTGCCTTAATCTGAAATAGGTGCTTCACAGATTTGTGTTAGGTTACGAATTGTGTATAGTTCATTAGATATCTAACCACGCACGCGCAAAGCGCGGGTTTCAAAGCTAGTCCACATTAAACTAGGGTACAGGGCTCCCAGCAGACACCTCATCCTCTGCACAGGTACAATAACCCCAACTGCGAACTTATCCCAGGTACACCTCATCCCCCTCCCCACAAAACCTTTGTCCCAAAACGAAACAATAGAACCTCATCAATAGGACTCATCCCATCATAAACATTCAGAACAAGCATGGTATTTCCTTAGAAATACGGAACCCCCCCCCCTCTTCAATATGCGATTACGATCCCTAATATTATCGCAAATTGGAAAAGAAAACACTCATCAACATTTGAGATCGATAGACCCTTTTTGATCCTCCAAATTAATCATTGTGATTGTCCCTCTGAAGCCGGGGAGATTTTCTTTGGGGACTAAAAGGCATCACACCAGTAGGAGTTACGATCAGTCAACACCGCCCTTCCACTGTTGCCCAGCGACACCCTCGTCGATTTTCTGAGTCTATTGCCGCTTTCCAAAAGCTTCGATTGAGTGATAACTGTTGGTGTCGTTTTCTAGCACCAACAGGTCAACGATAGATCCGTTGAAATCGTACGTGTAAAGTGATGAGCTAGCTTCCTCTCTCCACTTCGTAGTAGGCTTCCTCTACTTGATGGCGAGCTAGCCTTCTCTCCTTGATGGCGAGCTAGCCTCTCTTTTTGATGGTGAGCTTGCCTCTCTCCTTGATGGCGAGTTGTCTTCTCTCCTTGGTGGCGAGCTACCTTCTCTCCTTGGTGGCGAACTGCCTTCTCTCCTGGATGGCGAACTAGCCTTCTCTCTTGGATGGCTAATTGCCTTCTCTCCTGGATGGCGAACTAGCTTCTCTACTTCTTCTTGGCGCTGGACATTCGTCACTTGACTTGAGTCTTCTCTTCTTCAAGTTGGTGGAGTGCCACTGGATAACCGTTGACATGTGAACTAGGAGGTTATCGGAGGACCAGCCTAAGGCCGGCCAAACACTCTCCGATGACCCAGTCAGTAAAGTGTTTGGAACAATAAATAGAGATTGGAGAAGAAAAATCAATCCCCCACAGCCTTGGGAAGACTTGGTATTTATAGGAGGGAAAATCGGGGACGTGGAAAGAAAGAGCATGGGCTCAGCATAAAATCAAGGTCTCAATCTTGCTTCATGACATTCCCTTCATTCCAGGATGAGTTTGGCAGAGTTGATAACACGTGTCGACTCTATGTGGTCTCTTCTTATCAAATAAGTCTCAAGTCATGTCTTCTTGATACTTGAGAGGTACCTTAGCGTACAAGAATAAAAGGATGTGGGGCGTGCCACCGCGCGGACGCGGAATGAGATTGCTGGATGCGGACTCCGCCTCTTGCTTCTTTGCCGAGTCTCCGCGCGAGGCCATCTCGCCCTGCCTCTACGTGCATGTGAACTCCGCTTCTTGCTTCTTTGCGGAGTCTCCTTGCGAGGTCATCTCGCCCCTCCTCTACGTGCATGCGGACTCCGCTTCTTGCTTCTTCATAGAGTCTGCGCGAGGCCATCTCGCCCCGCCTTTACATGCATGCGGACTCCGCTTCTTGGTTCTTTGCGGAGTCTCCACACGAGGCCATCTCGCCCCGCCTCTACATGCATGCGGACTCCGCTTCTACAAGAAGCCATTTCTTTAACCCATGCAAAGTCCTTATGCGAACTCTAAGATCTAGAGCACTTGTAAACCCAACCATGCTGAGCTCGTGGATTAACTAATGTTCACTTAGACACTTACTATCCCACCCAAACACTAATTTGGGTGTAAACAAAGAGTAAACTGTTAATTCTCGGATAATGGTTTAAGTGCGTGGAAATGTTAAGAGTCATACGTAACTCTTTGACATTTCCACGCTTCCTACATGGACTGAGTTGAAAAGTCAAGTTTTGTTGTTGAACCAAATTATGACATCAACAATAACATTCCTTGCTGGTGATCCCATAAAACAGACAAAGGAGAAGTTGCTTGCTGCCATGGCACGGAACCCTTGGCGACTGCTAGGGAGAACGAGCGATATATTTTTTTAGTTTCTTTCTAAATATTCAAATCACTCTTTCTATCTCTCGAAAGAAAAAATGAAATTTTATTGAGAAATAAAATACTTATATATTTTTTAGGGCTGAAATTTACACACCTCTTTTTACAATGAGTACGTCTATTGGAATATCCAAATTTGTTTTTTTACAATCCACACGCCCTTGTTCTATTTTTTATAAGAAAATATCTAAAATGTTTATATCCTAGAAAACTTGAAGAGATTAAAATGAATGATTTGGACATTTCCTAAATAAAAATGGGGCATGGGTGTATGGATTGTAAAAAAAGGTGTAAATTTCACTCTTATTTTTTTTATCAAATAAACAACTAATATGGAATACCGAGTCTACTATTAGTCGAACCCACAACCTCTCTCTTATAAAAAGAGACTTATGCTACTTACATATTAGGAAATAAGAAAACTATCATTCTCAATTTATAATAGTTTTATTATTCAAATCCATTTTACTTCTCATTTTACCTAAGCCTACACATTTGATTGAAAGCTACACCTGTTTGATTTTGGGTTCTAGTGTACACTAATTGCGGTCTTAGGTGACTATTATCAAATTATCTACATGTTATGGATTTGATAGAGTAATTTAAGGTCGTTTACATGTAGGCTCAATAATTGAGCTAAACCCGATTGGAAGGAGGGTACCATTCAACTAGCTTCAATTTGTTTACTGTTAGCTCATATAAACCGAGCATTGATGTAAGTGTCGTCTGGCTATGAAAAAAAAGGGTTGGTGGTGCGATTGTCCACAAGTCTCTATTAATGAAATTGTTGAATACAAGGGGAACCTCGAGCCTAAACCCTTTATTACAAAAAAATGAAATAATATCATGAGTCTCCACAGTATACATGTACTCAAAGCTGCACCAAGTAGCAAATAATGCTCTAAATGCTACTCATTTCACACTTGATCTTATTGGTTTATACCAGCCCTTGAAGTATAAAATTATATAGAAGGAACCTAGGGTTAGAGAATGCACCCCCCACACACAAAGAGAAAAAGAACATACCGGTGCTTTCGTGTGATCTCGATTACGTTCCGGTTCGAGGGAGGATGGTGGCCTGGACTAGCAGCATAGTTATATAGCATAGGTATGTATGGTCCAAAGTTGGAGAATGGGGGCTTGAGACCGGAGGGGGTAGATCGATCTCGATCTATTTTACTGGGATCGAGGCTTGCCAGCGCAGTAGCAGGGTGAGGCTTGCCGGCGACATGTTTTTGCATCACCATGGAAACAGGGATTTGGGTAGCCACTTGGACTTTGATCTCAATCTCATGGAAACAGAGAGTCAGATTTTTCGCTAGCATACAGGTCTCAGACGTCAACCAGGGTTTTGGGACGGGCTGCGATACGGACCGGATTGGACAGTTTTTAACCCATCAAATGGTAGGATACCAACTCCTTATATTGAATTCATCTACTTTAACTTCCACACAACATGGTAAGTTCCTTCCTTCAACACCCTGGACGCTAGACATCAAACGACAAATGCAGTAAAAACAAGTCGTCTCCGACCATGCAGACAGGCTCATTTCGGAGAGTTAAATAAAGTCAAAATAAGCATCTATAATTAACTTCATCCAGTACAACTTCAGCAAGATAATCATAAACATAATCATGAACATCCATAAAACTACATGTCACCACGAAAACCAGCATGGAATTGAGACTTTTCTGAGACTATGTAAGAACCTAGTAGCATCCAGGAATAGTGACAACATGAAATGGGGAGAGCAATGTTTCTAAAATCTCCCTCTGCCCCTGAAGCCACGCCCACCCGTTGGAGGTCCTCTGCCACCCCTTGGAGGTCCCCTGCCACCCCTTGGAGGTCCCCTGCCTCCCCTTGGAAATCCCCGGCCTCCACGTCCTCCACCTCGAGAAAAAGCTGGTTTCTGTCCTCTGCAACAAATTTTAAATTCATTACAATGGAGACCAAAAATATCTGAGATAGATTGCAAAGGATACAGATAAATAAAAAGGTTACTCATACGCTAACATTAAAGTGTCAATCACAACCATGCATATGAATCAGATTAAAGCCTTTTTGTTGTCCTATTAGAATCGAACAACACCTGAAATCCCCCTTCAAACTCGATACACAATCCCAAATACTACTAAAAATAGCAAGAAGTCCGAAGAACTTGAAAGAACAATAGAACTTTCACATAAAATACACTTTATCAAGCACGCCTGAACTCATGGAACAGGAACGGCAATTAGAGATACGACAAAGAATAAAAACTCCCAAGAACCATCAAAATTATAACAGGAAAATATAGATTCAAGATCTCAGCAAAATGGTAGAAGAAAAAAAAAACTTCCAAAAGAAGTCAATCCCAGGAGGGAGAATTTAAGTAGGTTGATATTGGCTAAAGGCTATGTAAGAACCATAAGGAAATCGAAAGAAGAAGATATCTAGATTTCAACTAGGATGCTAGTAGGAACAAAGACAATATAAAGAAAATAGTGGAAAAGATTGTTTTAGATGATAAATAAAGCAACCAAGAGTGTCTAGGGTGTGGAGTTAGACAGACATGGTACAGATGGAACAACTTGTAACAATACCCAAAGAGAGGTTAAAGCAGTGCTGAACTACGTAACAATGAGAACACAAAGAAAAGCTGGAAAAACAATGAAAGAACATCAGAAGACTCATAAAAAAAACAATAATGCTAAAATATGTGTTGAAAAATATTCAAGAAACCCATGGGAAATCTGTTAGAAGCACTAGAGTAGTGGGTCTAGTGACCAATGGTAAAGCTAAAGTGATCAACTTATTGCTTCCCCTGTTAGCCAAGCTTGACCACAATACCACAACAAGCTGTCTCATTAAAATAAACTTATGGCACCAAAACCAAGAATCACAAGAGAATAAATCTTCACCTCCACCATTCCTGTTGATAATAACCTTGAGAAAAAGAAATCACTAGTAATATGGCATATGCAGTCAAACATGTTCTTTGATACAGGGCCCATAATGTCTCATTACATTAGGAACACAAGAAAGAGAATCATACTTGGGCTGCGGAAGAAATCTTGCAAGAGGAAGAAGCTTTGCTGGGTCAATATAGAACTTTTCACCCTGTGAATATGAAGTGGCCACAATGCCTTCCATCACTTTGACTGAGAAGTACTGCAATTACACCCCAAAGGAAGCATATTACATGTCAATACTACGAATTGACATCATAAAAGGGGACAATAGAACTCACAGATTCATTAATTGGGCCGAAAATTTCAACAACTTTGCCTATCTGGGTCTTGTTCTGCAGATAGATTGGGGCATTGAAATAGGGTATCTTCTCATGTGTGAGCTTTGTGACAGCGTCACCTTCACATGCATGAACAAATGTCGAAACCTCTGCACACCCATCAATAAACCATGTTTTAAGCATAAGATATATCTACGGTGAACATCAAAAACTGAATCACCAAACCCTAATAATATCAACCACATACATCTTTCACCAAACTCAAATTTCTAAAACCATAAAAACTGATAGGAATAAAAACACAATGAACAAGTTGAAGAAGAAGAGTGGAGAGAAGAATGAACGCACCCACAACTTCCGAAGGAGGGCCTTCGTCGCGGAAGCCACCACCACGGCCTCCTCCGCCGCCGCCTCTGAAGCCTCTGCCGCCATCGCCGCGGCCTCTGAAACTACCGCCGCCTCTGGGAGGTCGCATGATGATGAGATTGGGTGATTGAGGAGGGAGGGAGGGAGCGAAGCTCTCTAGGGCGACGCTGTGTCCGGGAGAAGGAAGGCTGCGGTTTAAGACGATTCAAAGAATTGTAGAGGGTTTAGGGTTTTG
Organism: Fragaria x ananassa; assembly: GCA_034370585.1. Lineage (NCBI taxonomy): Eukaryota > Viridiplantae > Streptophyta > Magnoliopsida > Rosales > Rosaceae > Fragaria > Fragaria x ananassa. Next base: position 26,333,796 of record CP139772.1, read on the forward strand.
ATTGGGCTTTGTTCAAATGACTAAAATACCACTCCTCTATTTTCTAACTACACGCACTGTATATATGACTTCTTTTTTTTTTTTTTAATACTAGGAAAATGGTGGCTGTTGGCTAAGCGAGCAACCAGAAGCAATCCATTTAGGTATTGCCGGCTGTCCTTCAAAATATGTTTTTCACATGATGGCGAGGACTAAAATTCAAGGATATTTCAACACTCTAAAAATAAAAAATAGATATTTTGATAAAAATATTTAAAAAATGTCGAAATTATCAAACTTTCACGAAAAAAATAGGAAAAGATACTGATACTCTATTTGATGTTTACGATTTTTTTTTAAGTTTCAAGCTTTTCAAACATAGATTTTCTAAAACAAAAACTCAAGATCTAATTCCCAACCCTTTATCTTTTCTCACTTGAATCTTGACCGTTGGTCTTAGTCAGACGAGAGAGAGAGAGGACGACACCGTCCACGACTCACCGCCGCCCACAGCCGTCATCTGACCGTATATGTTGGACATACCACCACCAAATCATTCATATCATTCATCTCACTACCTTACACCCTTTCTAGTTCACATAACCCTCATGCACTCACCTATCTAATGAATTAGAAAAGGAGAGCCCAGAAGAGGACTTGTGCAATTCTGGCTAATTTCCATTCTCTGACCGTTTTCTTTACTTGCATCAGCTGTATGTGGTAATCTCTTATCATTTTCGACCTCCCAAACCTTTAATTTCTAGATTTGAACCTGAATGGATGTTTCCCTCCATTTTCGGGTTTCCGTGTTTTTCCATTCCCGACGACGATTCCAGCGACCTTGGCATCGTTTCAGACTAGCTTTGGGCTGAAAGGAGGAGCTTGGGAAATTTTGGTAAATACATGGTCTTGTTGCGGCTGAGCTTGAGCATCAAGGGCCTAGGCTTCTGGCTTGGAGCTCATCATAGAGGAAGAGGAGAAACTATTAGTGTACTATAACTACGGCAGGAGGTATAAATGCTTCTGTACTTGTGTTGTTACTTGTTGAGGTGGATTTGTATATTTTTGTTTCGGGGATAGAATCTTAGCAACAGAGTTCGACTGGAATGTTCGGTCTGTTGACTGTGGTTACTGTAGTTTTTTAGTTTTTCACTTTTTTGGTTGTGTTAATGTAGCTTAGATTATTTTTTTTTGGGTAAGCGGGTTAAGAGTCAACTCACTCTTGCCCGCCCGAAAATTTATTAATATGAAAAATAGAGGTACAAAACAAGTTGGACTACACCAAAATTTTGCCAACAGAAAGTAAAAAACTGACAAAAGTCTTACTTGAAAAGAAAATGACTCTACCCGCACCCTTAGCCCTAAGGGGTGCTTTAACTTTTCTGTTTTGCTTTTCTTATATAAATGCCTATCATCTATGTTTTTTTTTTTTTTGATTTTTTCTCTTTTTGTTTAGAGAAATTGCCTATAATCTTTATAGGCTCAATTGTGGTGTTAAGTAAGCTGAAGTATGTATTGAAGGTGCTACCCGTACATGAATAATTTGATGTTATTTACCCTCCCTCTATAGGCAAGGTGGTCGATGAGTTTATGATGCAACATTGTAACACCACTCTGAGTGAAATGGAACACCTTTCTGTTACGTTAACCAGATAAGGCCCAAAGTGAGTTCCACCAAAATTTGTTCACCGAAAATATAGACCCAAGACACTGAGGCACCTATTTTGGAGAATCCAATTTCAATGCGGAAGCTGAAAGCCGCTGTCTCCCTAATCACAGCCACCGCTGCTACTGGCCTCACCTTCCACGCGTTCGACCCTAATTCTCTCTCCGACGATATCCTCCACGGCGTCGTTCGCTCTTCCCGCGCAATCTCCACCGTCAGTTTCTTCCTCAATTTTCTTTTGCTTCTCCTTGTGTAATTCATGGCTAATGTGTTTTGTGACAATTGCAGATTGCATTGACCGCCGTTGACTACAAGCTCACCTTGCGTGGACTCCCGGTGGACTCCGATGAGTATCGTGGCAAGCTATCTGAGGTCGGTTGTTTCCTTTTGGTTCTAAAATGTGTATTAAGGAGATTTTAGACCTGAATGGTTTACCGTATCTGGTTATTTTCTTATGGAACGGCTAATGTAAATGTTAGATTCGAGTAATTAGAATCTGAAGTAAGAACACCAGTCACAAGCAACCAGGTTTAGTCATTAGTAACTAAACTTGCCGAAGTTACTGACGGAAATGATTGTGGATGAGGTGTGTTAGTATCAGACTATAGTGGCTGCTACAAGACTCCTTTGCTGTGCTTAATTATGTTTCAAGTGCATGCACCTATATCTTCGGCCCTCCCCTTTAGGATGCTGGCATTATCAAACAACAGTAACTCATGGGAATATGTAACATATTCTAATGATTCACGTTCTTATGTTCTGTCAAATCAATACAAGAGTGCAGGATTAGAGTTCCAGCAGTAGAGAGTAATAAAACCCAGAACCAAGGCCAGGATTCGAGTCCCCTCTCCCTTTTGTCCACTTTTCTAAAGTGGCAGTAATAGACCGATAACTTTATCATAAGATAATGATCAAACCAGCAACAGTCGTTTTATAGTCTGAGAACTGAATTAGGGTGCTGCATGTGTGTCTTATGTTTTCTTAGGTTCATTCTCGATCAGCTTGGAGAATTCTGAAATTGTGTGAAGCCAACAAAGGATTTTATGTGAAAGCTGGTCAATTTGTTGCAGCTCTGCGTCAGGTTCCAAAAGAATACTCATCGACTCTTTCCTCATTACAGGATCAGGTATAATTAACTACGGGGATCTGATAATCCTTTATCCATGGTAAATTCTTCCGAGTTTGCCTTAATAAAGTTCCTTTCTTAAAATGTGCAATGATAAAAGAAAAGAAAATATAATAAATTAAAATATATGAATTTTGTCTGTAATTAATATATTTAACTTGCACTTTGTTTACTATGTCATATATATATATATATTGTCTGGTTGATTACATTCTGTGATCCGCGTGGTTCTCTTCTAGAAAAAATGAATGTTATACATACAATGAAACAAACGCAAGAAGAATGAGGTCTCGAATCTCGAGCCACGGAATGCCTGTACAATTTTCACTGTGATGCTGGATACGTGCTCAATTATTAAGTCGTAAATGATTTTATACTTGAGAATAATTCATGGAAAAAATCAGCCGAGTTGTGAATTATCATCATGATCATTTATTTATTTTATTGTAACCACTATATTCCTTTACTTGATCAGAGTCAGATGTCTAGTGGCTTTCCAACTTTTCTGGTTTTTCGCTTTTGCCTTTGGCTTTGTTATTTCTGTTTCTTTTAGACAACCTGTTGAGATATGAATCCCACATGGGAAATACAGGACCTTGCCTATGGGTTTATTAGGGTTGGGCAACTCCATCCATTGCCAATTTGTTTTGGATGTGAACCCCAGATTACTTTATCATGGGAACGGAACGGGTTACCCACGTGTGTATGCCTAACGGCCACACGGACTCCATGTCACTTCAAAGTTGTCCATGTATATGGCTTGAAGGTGTGGGGGTGTGTTGGGAAAACTAGGACCTTGCTTGTGAGTTTATAAGGGTTTGGGTCACTTCATCCATTTCCAATTGGTTTTGGATTTGAACCACAGATTACATTATCACATCCCTTCGATGATTAACAAATAGATGGTTTGGATTTTGAATCACGTTGGGTGTAGGAAATATATTTTCACAGTTATTTTCACCCCTTACTTTACTATAAAATGGGTCCTCTTTAGAAGTTTTCCTGTGGTTGTATGTCATTCAATCAACCTGCTTCTTAACATATATAATTTAGTGACATATATAACTATTTTCATTAGTAAATACATCATGGCTTTACAATATTCATATGATTTGGAGTACATTATAGACAGTTGTCTCAGTTTCCAAATGCCATACACATTTACCCACTCCCTAACTTTCATATCCATTATTACAAAAAGAACACTATTTTGGATGACTTTAGCTTTCTGTGTTCTTTCGTTCTTTGTTTCACTTATATGTTTTCTGTTTTATAGATGTTTCTAGGTTTCAGAGATCTTACTGGACTACACGTGCCCTATTCTGTATCCTCCTTCTTTGTGTTTGAAAAAGCTTTGGTTCGCATAATAAAAATCAGATGATTTTGGTTGATTATCTCTGTTTTATAATAGGTGCAGTACCCTGGTCTGGAGCAGCAAATGAAACTAGATACTACAACGATGTATTTCATTTCAAAACCCATTACATGGGTACATACTGAATCATATTACTCCTCATTTCATAATTGCTGCAAACAATTTGTATATTATACTTGTGTGTTTGTGCCAACTAACATATGTCTCTCCCAATAAGAAAGGCAGATTGGCTTATTCTACCAACACAAGCCATGATATCTTTAGAACAAAGCAATTGGGATTTCTAAAGTCTTCACGCTACCCTAGCTAATGAAGCAACTTATGCTTGGGATGTGTTTATTTTATTTATTATTACCAAATGATAATAATTATTTAATTTTTATTTTCAAGTAATGTTTTGGTGCTTAGTAATCTCTAAGCAACCAGTTTACCAAGCCAAGCTATTGTTAATTTTGACCCCTGGGATGGGGTACATTTGTTTCCAGCCTTTAGTGTCTGATATTGGCATATATATTCTCAATCAAAAAGTCATAAAGTACATTTGTCTATGACTGATTCACAAGTCAACAATGTGCATTTGTGCATGTATGAGGCGGGCTCACATTTGTATTCATTTGCAGCCTTATTACTTTCTCAACACAAACTTTAAAACTAGAAATTGTTAGTCTTTTGTAGAAAGCAAAGACAACCTTGGCCCATTAATTTCATCAGCATCCGAAGATTATTATAAAAAAATTTGTCCTCAATTTAATGTTTGGATCATTGTGCAAAGTAATTATATTTTTCTTCACTTTCTTGTGGTCGATTGATGTAGCAATACCAAGGAGAATAAGTAAATAATTAATTGATTTTCGCTTTCTTGTGTTTGATTAGTATACCGGGATAACAAGTAAATATCAGCAATGATAATTTTCAGGTAAATTTTACTCCTCAAAAGGGGGCTGAAATTTACACACCCCTTTTTACAATCAACACACCACTACCCCACTTTTTATAAGGAAATATCTAAAATGTCCCTATCCTAGACAACTTGAAGAAATTAAAACATGGATAATTTAAACATTTCCTTATAAAAAGTGGGACAAGGGTGTGTAGATTGTAAAAAGGGGTGTGTAAATTTCACTCCTCAAAATGAATCGACTTTCCTGAATTAAGGAGAGCCATTTTCCATTCTTGTGCTCATGGTTAGAACTGATCATCCTCCATCATAATATACTTCTTTCTAAACAATGGGTAACATGAATTTCCCTTTCCCTTAGCTTTATTTTGACAGTGAAAGGACCTTTGGGTTGCAAATTATGTTATTATGGCTAGTTGTATACCTACTTTTTGTACATTAATGGTAGTGCTGACTCCCCAGCTTCTATGTCTGCAAGTATTATGTCTACTGAATACTCTTGCTTTTAGTATCCAAGTGATGCATACTCTTTCTTTTTTCACCCTTTCTCAAAGTGATTGGTTTTGGTTAATGATGGTATAGTAACGCTAAAGTTTAATTCTTCTTTTATAAAATGACTTGTGTATCTGAAAAGACTTATACGTGAAGCTATCTGAAGTTAAAGAGTCAAATGCCCCACATCAATTAGCTTTTCTTCCTTTATTGTCTTTCTAAAATTTCCACATAAATTTTTTGGACAGAAAGCCTAGACTTTCACCTGTCAACTGCTTTCCAGTTTAAGAACTTGCTTTCTCATTTAACAGTTTTTCCCAGAGTACAGATTCGGATGGTTGGTAGCAGAGTTTGTGCAGGCTATCTCTCTTGAGCTTGGTAAGCTGTAAATTAAATCAATCATAAGAAACACAGTATTTCTTGATTGAGTACGAACTTGAAATTTCAGTAAGTTGGAATAAGACATGCTAAAGAAAATAGAAGGTAAGCTGCAATTACTCATGAATCAAGAGAACAGGCTATAAATCACTGAATGGAATAGTTTTTATAGCTTTTAGAATGAATATTGCTTTCTGGAACTTGGTATTCACAATGAAGAGCATCATTGAGGGATGTTGGGAGGATTAGCTTATGCTATACAGTACTATAGACAGACCTATGAGATAGAGTAAGAAGAGACATGGTCCATGCAGCTAATTGATACTGTCAGGGTGCTTTCTCCATTAATTGCAATTCATGTAAAAATTATATCCTTTGTTTACCAGGGTCTAGAGATAGTGAAGGAGTGTGCATGGGGTTCATTTCTTGGTTTTGCTGATGCTTTAGAAAATGGAAACTTAAACTGCTTTGAATGGAATTATGTTATTTTAGATTTTTCTGCATCACGTCTAATCCAAATTTCGGTCGTGAAGTTTTGGGTATGGAGTGTAAAATTCCAAGTAATTGTTGGTCTGTTGACTGATTGCTTTTACTGAAGGAGAGGAGTTTAGAAGAAAGCTGTCACTATGTGGCTGCTATTTCGGTATATATGTTGTGGTTGGAGAGCAATAGAATTTTTCAGGCCAAATAGGAAAAAGTCTTAACTTCACTGTAATTGGATCAAGTAATCTGCATTTCTTTGGCTTCCATGTCAAACATTTCATAGATGTTACTTCACATTTGCTATTGTTAGATTAGTCTTTCATTGTAGACTAAGTTTTTTTTTATTTGATTTGCCCTTTTCCTGCCTTGTGATACCACACTCCTGCTCTTTCATACTCTTCTCTTTTCACCTTTTTATTAGATCATTGTTACATATGCTGGAAAAGCACCTTTACCAAGACATTAACTATAATTTATTTTTCTATCAATTGGTTCCACAGATTTTATTCAAGAAGCTGGAAACTCTGAGAGAACTGCCAGTAATTTCAAAAACAACAAATGGATAAAGGTTCCTCGTGTATTTTGGGTATGATTGTTGGCCCTTGATTGTTAATTAAGCACGTGTGCTATATCTTTTATTTGGTAATACAACTAAATAAGTTGACTACCAAGGTCCCTAGTAAGGTGAAAATATTGGGTTGGCTTGTGGCATGCGGGAGGACGAACACATGTGATAATCTTCAAAGGAGAAGACCAGGCTGTTATTTTTCCTCACATTGGTGCATTTTGTGCAAAGCTCAAGGGGAAAGTGTTGATCATGTCTTTGTGCATTGTGAAATTGTTAATTTCTTATGGAAGAAGTTATTCAGGGTGGCAAAAATGGTCTGGACAACTCCATCAGACAGGAATGACTTGTTCAAAGAAAATCCTTCAGCTTTTGCTAAAGGGAAAAAGCCAGAATTCTTTGGGGTCGTGGGGTGCTAGTGGTAATCTGGGTGGTCTGGACGGAAAGAAATAGAAGACTATTTGAAACCTATAATGGGGTGGAGAGGGAAGACCTGTGGGAGAGAGTCAAGTTCTGGGCATCTTCATGGGCTTATACTTTGAAGGAATTTAAGGATTAAAGTCTTTCATCCATTATTTTTAACTGGGAAGCAGCTGTAGTTTAATCTCTATGTTTAGCTTTAGTTCTAAAGATGAGCTGTTACGCTTTTAGTCCTAGCTGCTCCTTTTTTTTTTTTTTTAAGCGGACTCCTTGTCCACCTTCTTGTTCTTTGCTTTGCTTTTTGTCTCAATAAAAAGCTATTTGTTTTGAAAAGGGGAAAAAAAAGTTGACTACCTAATGTGTTTGCAGGATTTGACAACTAAACAAGTTCTGACAATGGAGTTCTGTACTGGACACAAGGTATAGCTGTATGTGGGATATAATAAATTTATAATTGTCGGCACTTCACCATATCAGGTCACTGATGTTAGTATAGTCATATAATAAATTTATGGTTGTTTTTAGCTACTAATACTATTAAATTTCTTTAGAACTCAGGTTGATGATGTAGACTATCTGAAGGAGAGGAAAATCGATCCAGTGAAGGTTGGTTTGCAGAGTTAGCTTTCTTAGTTTCTATTGTAAGCTTAATACGATAAACTATGCAAATGCAATGGTATATGTTTTGGGGATGCATTTGAGGTCATCACATTTGGCTGCTTCTCTTTCAGAGGCTGGCTTAGTCAATTATTTTAATATACTTAACTTTGTAATGACACTCAGCATGCTCATAGGAAGGCCAATGACTTGAGCTCATTCTTGCTGATGTAAACTAAAGTTTCAAAACTGTGTCAATGCAGTATTTCTCTGCTTTTTTTTTTTAAGCTAGTATTTCTGTGCTTTTATCCACATATATGAACTAATCAGATTGACAAAGGCCTACAGAAATAGTTATTGACGCCCCTTCCTTTCAAGCCAAAATATGGTCAGGCAGGCTAGATCAGTTTTCTTTGATAGCCAATTGGCTTAGAAGTATCAAATCCGCCACTTGAAAATACCAAACCCAAGATGCTTACGAGCATCTTTGAGGCCCAATGTCTTCTTGTCTAATTAAATTCCTATATAAAGTAGGTGAGCATATGTTTCGTGAATGGGCTCATCTGAAGCATAGCGCTGATATCACTATTATGCTCAACATAAAATGATACATATACACATTAGAAAATTTTGTGACGCTTGGTTACATATTTTCCTATTTATTTTTGTAGTTTATTGAGTGACTTTGTTTTTATAATCAGTTTTGAATCCAGAAAATTTATTAGAGTTCAAATCTGGAAGGCCTTCATTGGTTGATTGTATCTCGTTGAGACAATAGTCAGTTAATTTGTAAAGTATGTATTTCAATTTACAGGTGTCCAAAGTACTGTTGGAAATGTTTGCTGAAATGATTTTTATCCATGGTTTTGTGCACGCAGATCCACACCCTGGTAATATATTAGTATCTCCAGAAGGGCAGAATGGATTTTCTTTGGGTAGGTGCTAAATGATTGTAAAAGGTCATACGTGGTCGTCATTGTTGGTATATTGTGCATCTTCATACGATTTTTTTTTTGTCAAATTCATGCAGTTCTTCTAGACCATGGAATATGCAAACAACTCGATGATAAATTTAGGTTGGATTATTGTCAACTCTGGAAGGCTTTAATTCTCCTGGACTCAAAAAAGTTACAGCATTTGGGTGAACAATTTGGTGTTGCAAAGTATTCTAAATACTTTCCTGTCATTTTCACTGGAAGAACTGTTGACAGGTGATTGTTTTTATTTGTTACTTCACTTAAAAACTGATTAATAATTTGAGAGACAAACTAATTCTGCTCTAGAATTATAAGTAACCTTCAATCTTTTTAGGTTTACCTGAATGTGCCCGTGTAAATTGGTGTTTGAAATGATACATGGATACCATTCATACTATGAACTATAAAGTTCAATCGTTTAATCTGATAAAAGTGGATTTAGTTTTCATCCTGAGCATGTTTAAATTCTTAAACTGTGTTTGCATTTTATGGTATTCACTTGGACTTCACTTATGTAGAGACCAAGGAATAGCAGCATAACACAGCTCCTCTTAGCCCTTAGCCATAGAAAAATCAAAACCTCAGTCAACAAGGAATAACAGTGTCTAAAATTTAAGAATAATTCAGTCCATTTGAAATTTGTAAGCACATTGGTAGTGTAAAAAGATGTTTGATGAAAAAGTATAGGACCTCCTCTTTTGAAGCATATCATTGTACACGTCTTCTCATCAGATGCCACTTCAAACTTACAGGAAATTGGTAATTTACACCAGAATTCTGCACTTTTGTAAGTTAAGCATCTGAAGCTACCAATAATTTATGATGTGTCTTGTAATCAGTATTAGAATCAATGTTTGGTGATTGAATAATCCAATGTGTTCCTATTTTTACCAATTTAATTTTCAACCTTGCAAATTCTCTCTCTCTCTCTCTCTCATGATGGGTCCCCTTCAGTTGCTTTATATGTTTTTTTATCTTCATTATCAATATATTCTGCTGTATATTGCAACCAAATGCGTGTGTATGTATGTGTACTGCAATATGATTATGTTTGACGATTCTAAAAGCTTGAGCTTATACAAAATGAGTGATCTATTGACACTTTTACCATATCTTGCAGTACATCAGCTCTTGGGAAGGGAATGTCAATTGAAGAGAGAAGTCAATTAAAGCAAGAGCTCAAGTCGCTAAAGATGGAGGACATATCTTCATTTATGGAATCTTTGCCATCTGACTTTCTCACAATATTGCGTACTGAGTAAGCTAAACGCACAACCTGCTCTCTTTATAAGACAGATAATTTTCACATCCTTTACTCCTGTATCTTTCTTATATATTCAGTGGACTATTGAGGTCTATTGCTAGTAAGTTGGGCGCTTCACAAAGAGTCAGGATACTACTCTATGCCAAATATGCATTATACGGTCTTTCCCCAAATTTGAATCCAGAATATGGTAAATTTTGATCTTGGGTACAATTAATTTGTATGTTCGTTTTCTTTTAGCCTGCCCTTTTAAAGGGTATGATGAAACTCATTTTTAGACTAGATAACAGCCTTCCTGTACAAATATTTCAAAGAACAATATTTATTGAATCACAAGTACTGATTTCAACTTAACACATAGCAGGTTAATTTTTGTTAGTGACACTTAATAATTGATTGAAAGGAACTAAGTCTGGGAAATGAGTGAATTCTGTTTTAGAATGAGCATCCAGTCATATTATTTTCATGTAATACTATACTATCTGTTTATTTCTTTCATTCTGATTGTGCTTTCAGATTTTGCTATTAAAGTAAAGTTCTCACAATTGATGGCATATGTGAGTTACCTTCAGCTAAGGCTTATTCTTGGTAAGAATGTATATGATCAACCTTTGAGCAATAACCATGTTGTCAAGGAAACTGAATTCAGTTCTGTTGATGTCTCTTAGAGCTGCTGTCTTGGATTGCAAAGGTCAAGCAGCTTCTATTTAGTTTATACGTGCGGTGCTGGTGGTGTGAGCAAAATCTTGATTTTTTGTGAATGATATCAACCTAAAGAGGGTTTATTCATGAATCGCTCAATTTTTCGTGTCTTGTTTATTCTGTGTAAGAAGTCCATCCCTATTCTGTGTATGACGACAGTATCTCATTTTTAGAGCTCAGCGCGATCATTTGCAGCCACCGGTGACTGAGGACGAGCTCCGGTCGATGTTGAAAACTATGGTTTGCAGAAGCTGGAACAGTTTGGTGTCAATGGAGTCTGAATAAAATTCAAATGAAGAAGAAGAAAGCACGTTTAATTATGATTGGGCTCTCATGTGTCATGAATCTGATACCCATTGGTCCCCTTCGATCTCTTATTTTAGAGCAAGTCTAACATATTCTTTAAATTTTTTTATTTTCTCTACTTTGAGGAATATGATGTTATTTTTCACTCCAACAATTTTCCTATCTCATTCTCTAAAATATGAAAAAAGATGAAAGAGAAGTTTTGCTTTTTTATAATAACAGATTCCTTAAAAATATTTAGGGAAAGAAAAATTAAATGTTGCTTATTTTTCAAGGCTTAAAAATAAAATAAAAACATAATTTATTTTAAAAAATAATTTTTAAAATTTTTATACTTATTATTATATTGTAATAAATGAGAATCGTTGTTGTAATAAATATATGAATCTTTAAAATATGGAAACTGTTGGATTTGGTATACAAATTTTTTAAAAATTTTAAATTTTGTTTTCTTATTATGTAAAAAATATAAAGAAGTTATTAGACTTGCTCTTAGCATCTGTCTGGTGAAGTAGTGATTACAAGTTTACAAGAATCATGTTAGATTGTTTAATTAATAGTCCATGAGTTCACCACGTCACGCACATTCAATTATCACATCTTTCATCATGGCTCCTTCATTTTTTATTGTATTTTTAGAACGATCATGGCTTCTTCGTTTGGATAAATGTGGTTCATAAATCAAATTGTATTCGATGCGGGTAAGCAACTTTATTGATACGAAGTGTTGTCTCGGATTCAAAGAAAGCTTAAATTCAATACGGTCGGGATTACGAGGTCTAAAAAAAGCTCAAATTCAATACGGTCGGATTACGAGGTCTAGGAGACCCGCGACAGCCCCCTATTGATCCCAATAGAAGCCCTACTGCCCATCATAGCCCCTGTCTCTAATAGATTCCGACAGACTTCTTACTGTCTTTAATAAATTCCTTAACAGATCTCTTACCGCCTCACAAACCCCCCCCTCGACAAACTGCCCTTGATAAGACCCCTACGGCCCCAATAGACCCATCGATAATGGTGAACAGTGGTCGTAGTTTAGTCAACGATTGTCGAAGTCTGGTCACTGTCATCAGCGGCTGAAATCCGGTCATATAATTATTTTTATTTCATAATAGATTATATAATCTCAATTGATGTTATAACGGTATATTATAGTTTATTACCGTATTATTATTATAAAAAAAAAAAGAATCGAAAAAAAAAGTGATGAATGCAAACCGTATTATGCACAAATTACGGGGAACCCCTTAGCAAAGCGCGGGTGCTCTTTCTAGAATCCACCTAAAGGTAGAGCAGAGCGAGTAGCGAACCTCTTGCTTGTTCATCTTCACCCAAAGCCGCCTCAAAGCGTAAGTATCTATTTCCAATTTATGGTTCAATTCGATTGACAAATTTTAGGGTTAAACCCTGTATATTCGTACTTACTCTGTTCAATTTATGGTTTAGTTGTAGGTCTCGTAGTTCTTGGTCTCTGGAATGGCGACTATAAGCTCTCTGGTGGCAAGTGTTCCCCAAATATGCACAAGAGCTGATGGTTATTCGAAAAGGCGGGCCAAGAATGATTCTGTGGTCTCTATTCGTGGCCCTCGTTTCCCCCTCTTTTCTTCTCACTCCAGGTATTGGCTCCTTGCTATGAGAAAACAGAATCGATTAAACCATGTCTTGTCCTTTGGTTTTGTGTTGTTTGGTCCCTAAATTGCACAAGAAACTGATTCCTGGCCGATTCATCTGTTCGGTCTCTATTTGAATACATTTAATTATTAAGCCAGCACTGCTTTCTATGTAATTCATGGATCTATTTCGCAGTTTATTGACATATGGTTTCACTTTTATCAACAAGTTTAATAATCATTTCGTGTTGATTTGAACATTGTTTATCCGTTGATTTTTAATATACTAGTATGTAGTAGCATTGGATATGACTGAGAGATTTCATTTGTTTCTGGGAATTTTCTTGTGGATGAAAGACGCCTGCTTGAACTTGGTCCGGGTAGATCAAGTTTACCTAGAAAGAAGACTAATAGTTGGGAACAGTGTATCTCCATATCTGGGGAGCCTTTGATCGGACCACCTTTTCCACGGAAGCATAACAGCATTTCTAGCTCCTTTTGCCAAAGTAGAAGTTCTTCATGGCAAAGTAGGGGTCATCATCGCCTCAGGATGTCCACACCGAGTGCCTTTCCTGATAGAACTTCTTTCTCTTTAACCAACCGTAAACTCGAGAAGACTTTTGTAAGTGGCAACCCAAATTTACTTCTATTGGAATTTCACTTTCAGTTTCTTTTCTTTTTTTCCTTTTTTTTTTTTTACTGTTTGGCATGGATTGGCTTTTAACTTTACTCCTTCAGGGCCGTAGAAATGTTCATCACCCAATTGTTGCAATTATCTAAAATGTAGCCTACTGCTTCACCTAAAACATATTCTTTCAGTGTGTGTTTTTTCCTTCACTTTTCTTCTTTCACACAGATGTGGTAAGTTGATTGGAAATGGCTTCTCTAGGCTCTTTTGCTATAATCTAATGGGAATTCAAAATGCCCTAGGTGTCTGCCCTTTTTAATATTACTATACATTCATTGATTATTTTTGCACGTTTTATTCAGAAACATTTTACTGTACTACTAGTCATGCATCAAGACATTTCCTGACTTATACTGATCCATATATTTTTAGGTGAAGGATCTTCATATTCCATATGCAACTGTAGGTCCAGATGAGCCACATGCAGCAAGTACATCGTGGCCGGATGGTATTCTTGAGAAACAGGAGCCAGATTTAGTATATTCTGGAGTAGAACAAACAGAGGTAGATGCATTTCTAAGTTCTGAACTTCCATCTCATCCGAAGTTGTATCGAGGACAACTAAAAAATGGGCTGCGCTATCTAATTTTACCAAATAAAGTTCCTCCAACCAGGTTCGGCCTCTCTACATGAGCACATCTTATTGGCTACTTCTCTGGTTACTCATGCATTTTCTCTTACAAAGAACACGTTTGTTGGAGTTTTAGGTTTGAAGCACACATGGAAGTGCATGTAGGATCAATCGACGAGGAAGAGGATGAGCAAGGGATTGCACATATGATTGAACATGTTGCTTTCCTTGGAAGTAAGAAACGAGAGAAACTTCTTGGGACAGGGGCTCGATCCAATGCTTACACCGATTTCCATCATACAATGTTTCATATTCATTCGCCAATTAGTACAAAGGTTTCCCCCTTTACATTATGCTACCAGCCAGCAAATGATTTTCTATCTTTTATTTTAATTTTCGTATTTTGTGATTTTTATCTAAGTCAATCAAGGTTCTAAAAAACGCTAGGCGCTAGTCGGGCGGATGGCTGGGGACTAGCGCCCAGAGGATTAATGGGGGATTAATCGGTTTTCTATCTTTGTATTTTATTATTATTTTAATAGCAAATAATTATATAAATAAAACTATTAAAGCTTTTAATGTCCAACAATTAATTGAAAATATTCTAGATAGATAGAAAAACGTTTTTAGAATTTGAAGAATCATCATCTATAATTAGAGCTTATCCAAAATAGCCCACTTGCTATTCAGATTCTTTCATCTCCCGTACACTATTAGCCAAAAAGGAAACACAACACGTCACCTTTACTTATGTCGCACGCTCAACTTGTTGCTTGACTCTCTTCCAATTTTCCATCTCCAGAGACTGTTTCCAGCAACCCAAAACCCCATCTCACAAATAAAGCAAAACGTAATAGCTAGTTTCCCTCATCATAAAGTTCAAACACTGAGAAACCAACTCAAACCCAATTCATATTTGTTTGTTTTAGTTCAGTTCTTCTATCCGGGTGTTTCTGGCAATCGTGGTTTAGATTCCCTTCCCTTAGATGCGGGGGACGTGGAGCAAATCAGTTCAGATTCATGATTCTTGTCGAACTCCTTCAAAAACATCCAGAATCTTTGCACCAATGAGCCGCCGAGCCACTCACCCATGCAGCCTAGGCCGCCGAGCCACCCACCTAAGCCGCCTAGCTCCACCCAGCCCATCTAGGCGGCCCAAAAATCGGCCGGCTGACTAGGCATGTCGATTACAATGAAATTAGGATGGGCAGCCGGCGCCGCCCAGATCTGATTTTTAGAACCTTGAAGTCAACTCCCAAGTTAGCTAATAGATGCAGCATTAAGTCATTTTGGTTATGATGTCAAACATAATTCCTTAATTTATCAATATGAGTGAATTTATAAATATCTCTTGGCAAAAGACTCAAAAACATGTACATTTTGATAGGAAAGAAGAAATTGTAAAACCAACAAAGATGATTGGTGAGAGTTATAGATGGAGTGAGGAGGTAGAAGCTAAAATTGTATAGGGAGGCTTGGGTTAGCTGGGTGTTGGTAACAGGTTTTTTTTTTTTTTTTTCTTCTCTCAAGTCAATTTTCTTGGCAATGGGATAAGGGCTAAAGCTCTTTAGGGTTGCAGTGCTGTGGGTGTTATTTGAGCAGAAAAGGTATTGAAGAATCCTTTAGTACCATAATGGAGTGGAGGTCAAAGTCAGTTTTAACTCCTGTTGTAGTTTTCTTTTCTTTATGTTTAGTTTCCTGTAGCTCGCTTAGAACTTCTTGTCCACGGCTTTTGTTTCTTGTTTCTGGCTAGCTCTTGCAATAGTTTTTATTTTATTTTTTGTTTTTGTTTTTTCGTTTCAGAATGAATATATTTGTGTGTGTGTTGACAACCTAGTTTCCTGTAGCTCGCTTAGAACTTCTTGTCCACGACATTTGTTTCTTGTTTCTGGCTAGCTCTTGCAATAGTTTTTTGTTTTTTGTGTTTCAGAAATGATTATATATATATATATATATGTGTGTGTGTCTTGTAAATATATTGACAACAATATCTTGCTTTCCAGGATTCTGATGATCTCCTTCCAAATGTGCTGGATGCCTTGAATGAGGTATTTAGGGATTAATTGTCCTTTATGAGCTTGCTCTACATGCTTAGTATGGGCTTGTTTGTATTCTTTCATTTCACTCTATTTATTTTTACCATACATGCTATTCAATTAATCTGTTTTACAAATTTAAGAAAATATTGATTAGGTTTGTAGTTGTAAGGTCTCATTTGCTTCTGCTTCATTCATGCTACAGATCGCTTTTCACCCGAAATTCCTTTCTTCTCGTGTTGAGAAGGAAAGGCGGGCTATACTTTCAGAATTACAGATGATGAATACGATAGATTATCGTGTTGACTGCCAGGTTCGGATTAGGGACATTAATTTTATTTTAGCTTGTTATTGAATTTGTATTGCTAAGAATTGTCTGAACTTCTGCACGGTTTCATCTGGAGCACAGTTGTTACAACATCTACACTCTTAAAACAAGCTAAGCAAAAGGTTCCCGATTGGATTAGAGGAGCAAATTAAGAAATGGGATGTGGATAAAGTGCGGAAATTTCATGAGCGTTGGTACTTCCCTGCAAATGCAACCTTATACATTGTTGGGGATATTGAAAACATCTCAAAAATAGTTTACCAAATTGAGGTATGCAAGAATTCATCCTTTATCATGTATAGTACTGATTGATTCACTTCTAGATTCATGGACAAACTAATCTTCACCGCAGGCTGTCTTTGGACAAACTGGCCAAGAAAATGGGTCAGCACCTACTCCTAGTGCATTTGGTGCAATGGCTAGTTTCCTTGCCCCTAAGCTTTCAGTTGGCCTGACTGGAAATTTGTCTACTGAAAGATCATCTAATTCCAACGACCAAACAAAACTCCTTAAAAAGGAAAAGCACATTGTTCGTCCTCCTGTGAAGCATAATTGGTCACTGCCTGGAAGTAGTATGGATTTGAAGCCTCCGCAGATTTTTCAGCATCAATTGATTCAGAATTTCTCATTTAATATGTTCTGCAAGGTACACACAACTTTAGTTTCTTCCAACTATGTACTAAGTTGTGTATCTGTTCGAATTATGAGCAATTGCGGTTTGAACATTGTTAGTTGATATGGTCATTGATTTTTACAAATATTCTAAACGGCATCTCAGTCTCTCTATCTTCTAAGCATGTGTTGTGGAAAAATTGCAGATTCCTGTGAACAAGGTTCGAACTTATGGTGACTTGCGAAATGTTTTAATGAAGAGAATCTTTCTTTCTGCTCTGCATTTTCGAATCAATACAAGATACAAGGTCAATTTTAGTTTTAGTCACCAAATTATTTCCAGTTTCTAGCCGAACTCCTATTATGTTCTATATTCGAGTGTCTTCTTGATGTACCATGCAGTCGTGTCTGAGTTCATTTTAAAATTTTGCAGAGTTCAAATCCTCCATTTA
Organism: Fragaria x ananassa; assembly: GCA_034370585.1. Classification (NCBI taxonomy): domain Eukaryota; kingdom Viridiplantae; phylum Streptophyta; class Magnoliopsida; order Rosales; family Rosaceae; genus Fragaria; species Fragaria x ananassa. The sequence goes on from CP139772.1 coordinate 26,351,324, forward strand.
CTTCAATTGAATTGGATCATAGTGACTCTGGAAGGGAAGGATGCACAGTCACTACTCTTACTGTAACTGCTGAACCCACGAATTGGCAAACTGCAATAATAGTTGCTGTTCACGAGGTTTGCATTTGTGTCTTGCACTACTGAATTTGGATAACTAGTTTCTGGGATGAGTGTATTCCGCATGCTATCAATTCTGAAAAGTTATGTACTGCTGTTTAGATGGGACTTTTGACAACAGTTGCAACTCTTACAAAGTCAACCTTTATGTTTTCTCAAATGCGAAAAGAAAAGAAAGTTGACCTTGGAATAACTGTTCACCTCTTATTCGTATTTTTCTTTTATATTTCTCATTATTTCACAGCAATGGATCAATAACATGTTTGATTCCTTTTACTTTTTTGTTATAAAACTGAGCATAATGATTTGACTTTGATGTCTTGGTCTAGAAACTATAAGCCTTCTTCTTTCTTTTTATTTTTGTTTATTAACCTTTTCCTTCTTTCATGGAGAAAACATAGCTTGGACTGTTTAGTTAGTTCTGTTGAAATTGCAGCTTCAAGTTTTTTGCATTTATTCATTCATGCTTGGGAAAAACAAAGCTTGCAGTTCTCATTTTTTGTGAACGTCAGTTTATCCATCTTTTTTCAGTATATATGTTGTTCCCTATGCTAACATGTTTTCTGTGGATTATTGCATTAACTGATTACTAAAACATAACGGCAAAGTTCTTATCTTGTGCAGGTTAGAAGGCTCAAAGAGTTTGGTGTTACTAAGGGTGAATTGACTCGTTACATAGATGCTTTATTAAAAGATAGTGAGCATCTGGCGGCTATGATAGATAATGTATCTTCTGTTGATAATTTGGATTTCATCATGGAGAGTGATGCACTGGGCCATACAGTAATGGATCAGAGACAAGGACATGACAGTCTGGTTGCTGTCGCTGGAACTATCACTCTTGAAGAGGTAATGTTTAATCATTAATCATTTGGTAGCGTCACTTGGTATTGTAAATGTAAAGTATCTATTTTAACCATAAAAAGCCACATTTAAGAACATGTAGATTGGTAGTATTTTAATTTTACAGAGCACATATGGTGGGTGATCTCCTCCAAATTGAGGGTTTGAGGCTCTTCAATCCTTAATATAGTTTCATTGTTTTTCTCATCAAAATAGGAAAATTAAATAAGTTAATATTTTTGAAGCAATGCTGGAAATTGAAGACCCAAAATATTGTTTGATCCTTTAAACTTAAATTATATAAGTATCAGTAATTATTAACTTTTTTTTTTCTAATCATGTAGGTTAACTCAATCGGTGCCAAGGTGTTGGAATTTGTTTCTGATTTTGGAAAGCCGACTGCACCCATTCCTGCAGCGATTGTTGCTTGTGTTCCAAAGAAAGTGCATGTTGATGGAAAGGGTGAAACTGAGTTCACCATTTCTCCTGATGAGATTACAGCTGCTACGAGAGCTGGATTGGAGGATCCCATCGAGCCTGAGCCAGAGGTGTCCTTCCTTATAAACTTGGCCTGCTTCTTCCCGTAACTTCATGTTTATATATCTCTGGAAATCTCTTCCTGACTTCATTGTTTATTGGTTATCTGTTTGTTTGTGCAGCTTGAGGTTCCAAAAGAATTGATATCTTCATCGCAGTTACAGGAATTGAGGCAGGAGCGCATGCCATCCTTTATCACCTGTAGCCCTGAAACAAGTATGACAAAAATTTATGACAAAGAAACAGGGATCACTAGAGCTCGTTTGTCAAATGGAATTTCTGTAAACTACAAGGTATGTCTTGCTTATGTTTTAGTCTGACTCAGACATGTACTTTCTTTTAGTTTCTCTTCTATTAAATAAAATTCAGTGCTCATCACTGTGTAAGAAGATTGAAATATGAAGGATGATGCAACTTGATCATGTCATGTCATACATTATTATGAGCTATATAAGCATAGTGTGTCTGAGATTGAGCGTCATTTTGAAACTTCATATTGTGCTAAATTACTTTCACTGTTATTGATAAAAATATACACGAGAATAGTTATTGTAGTTACACTAAATTCATGTCTTTGTTTTATGCTTCAATCACAGATTTCAAAAAGTGAGGCTCAGGGAGGTGTGATGAGGCTTATAGTTGGTGGTGGACGGGCTACTGAAAGTTCTGGATCAAAAGGCTCTGTTGTTGTGGGTGTACGAACTCTTAGTGAGGGAGGTCGTGTTGGCAACTTTTCAAGGGAGCAGGTATGCAGTTTACTTGTATTTGATTTGTGAATGAATTTGTCCAATGCTGTTCAATGTAGCAGGAGATTCTTTCGTCTTCAATAATGCATTATATTGTATCTTGAGATAGGTTCTTGTTAAATGAATTAGGTATCACAAAGTGTCATTATGTGAAATATATTTCACATCTCAAGTAATTGCTAAATAGCAAAGTGCTGGCCTATTTATTGTGTCCCGTTTTACAATGTTTTCCATACTGCCTCACTTGGTCTGACTGTTTTGGGCCAAAGAGTTTTCTTTGCTCTGGGTTTAGGCTTTAGTGTCTTGTTGTTGTGTTTTATGTTGATGAACTTCTTTCTTTTAATAAACAAACTTGTGTTTCTTATAGGAAAAAAAAAAAGGAACTACCTTGGGGAAAAAAATTAAATTCTGTATAATATATATTTCATGGGACGTATGCTTATGATATTCATTAAGGCCAACTTACATCACAGTAGTTGCAAGATGTTTACATGGCATGGTAATATGAGAAATATACTCACATCATTAAATATGGTATTGCATAATCATTTTTTGATAATTGTATTGGAGCTTACCTCATTTTTGCTGAGATCGTTTCATGTATATGCATCATTGTTCTCAGGTAGAACTTTTCTGTGTGAACCACTTGATTAATTGCTCATTGGAGTCGACGGAGGAATTTATTTCTATGGAATTCCGCTTCACTTTAAGAGATAATGGGATGCGTGCCGCTTTCCAATTGCTTCACATGGTACTTGAGGTAATCCCATCGTGACTCATAATCTTTCTGTTGCTTTTTGGATGTTGGGGACATTTCTTGTCCGTGTCTGCATGTTTTCTCCATGTCTTGAACAGGGCATCTCCATTTTAGAGGCATGCATTAGATTGTTTTAAGACAGATCATTGACAGTAATGTTTGCTGACTTGCAGCATAGCGTCTGGCTGGATGATGCATTTGATAGAGCAAGGCAATTATATTTGTCATATTATCGCTCCATCCCTAAAAGCTTGGAGCGCTCAACTGCTCACAAACTCATGCTGGCAATGTTGGATGGAGATGAGCGTTTTGTAGAACCTACACCAACGTCATTGCAAAATTTAACTTTGCAGTCTGTAAAGGATGCAGTGATGAACCAGTTTGTTGGCAATAACATGGAGGTGTGCATATCCCACATATTGAATTTTTTTGTTCTTTTTGTAAGAAGTATAAACATCCCTCATTATAAGCTGTATGCATGTGTTTAGGTGAGTATAGTTGGGGACTTCTCCGAGGAGGAAATTGAGTCGTGTATTCTTGATTACTTGGGAACAGTTCAATCAGCAAAACATTCTGAGGTTGAGCAGAAGTATGATCCGGTTGTTTTTCGAGCATCTTCTGATCTGCAGTCTCAGCAAGTGAGTAGTAATAAATTTATTTGATGATTGAATTTATAAATACACTTATAGTTTATTTCCTTTCAAACAGGTGTTCTTGAAAGACACAGATGAGAGAGCATGTGCGTATATTGCAGGTCCGGCACCAAATCGTTGGGGTTTTACTGTTGACGGTAAAGACCTGTTTGACTCTATCACTGACATTTCTTCTTGTGATGGTGAGTTGCATCGAATCTGAAATTTGATATCAAACTTGCGTATTTTTGAGATGTATTTATGTGTTGACACTGGTTATGCAGATGCGCAGCTGAAATCTGAAGAGCTAGTTGCGGAGGGTAAGGATACTCGGGAAGATCTGCAAAGAAAACTTCATGGTCACCCGCTTTTCTTTGGTATCTCAATGGGGCTCCTGGCTGAGATTATAAATTCCAGGTAATACTTTGCATGAGTAAAAGAGAAGTATCTGCTCGTTTTCTTCCTTATTCATTATCTGCCTGCTCTGTAATGTGTGCTCAAAATATGTTAGTTTTCCATGCTGAGTCTTCAGTGGGAGGTTTTCTGATTTATTTACAGCCATTTTGTAGTAGCCAACATTATCTAAATGTGCATGTTGGAGGCTTTGTTCTATACCGGGATAGAATGATTTTTGGTCTTGTCTTCAAGCCTCTGTTTCTAATGTCTTAGGTTCTATTTGTCTTCCATTTAGTTAGACTGGAAAGCCCTTTTAGGTTGAAACGGATAGGAGGTTTGTTAAATGAAATTGGGTTTGGGGAATGGATCTATGGGGCTTGTGTTTTTCTAATGACACTCTACGTGAATACTATGATTTGAGAGCATTATGTTTAGTCCCACATCAAGACGGTATAACCTTAACATTTCATAAACGTGTATCAGTATCTGAACATACTTTTTGCATTTGAGTCACCGGTTATCTGAATTTTTAATGTTCTATGCTCTTTGCAGACTTTTTACTACGGTCAGAGATTCACTTGGCTTGACATATGATGTGTCATTCGAGTTAAACCTTTTTGATAGGCTGAATCTCGGATGGTATGTCATATCTGTAACATCAACTCCTGGCAAGGTGCGTAATTTAGATTCATATAGAGCCAAGTGTGCCCGGTTATTTCTAGTCTCCTCATAGGTTAGCTGTAACATCAGGTTCACAAAGCTGTTGATGCCTGCAAGAATGTCCTTAGAGGTTTGCATAGCAACAAGATTTCCCAAAGGGAGCTGGACAGGGTTAATTTCTTCTCTTTTGCTTTTTCCTTTCAAAACAGAATTTCATTTTTTTCTTAATTAAATGGAATTCTCATGACCACTTCTCTAATTGACATGTTAATATTGAAATTGTAGGCAAAACGGACACTTCTGATGAGACATGAAGCTGAGATTAAGTCAAATGGCTACTGGCTTGGACTTTTAGCTCACTTGCAAGCTTCTTCTGTCCCAAGGAAGGTAAACTGAAAAAATTTTAAGCATGTGGTCCACTTTATTTAGAGAATAGGGATAGATTCATGAAAAATAATTTTGGAAAGAATTTGTTTATCCTCAGTAAAAAAAAATCTAGTGTAGACTCACTTCAGCACTGCTGATAACCTTTACTCTGAAAACCATTGTAAATAATGGTAGATTGGGATACTCATTGTGTGCTATTTGGTTTAGGATATTTCTTGCATCAAAGATCTTACTACTTTGTATGAAATTGCTGCTATTGAGGACGTATACCTTGCATATGATCAATTGAGAATAGATGACGATTCTTTATACTCGTGTGTTGGAATTGCTGGGGCTCAAGCAGATGATGAAATTACTGGTGAGGACATTTTCTGCCGCTTTGAAATTTTTTCACTCTGTACACGGTGAAACTTATAAATAGTGGATAGGTGTTGCGCATATATATATATATATATATATATATATATATATATATAGACAGGCCCGTTCTGGTGTAGGCTTAAAGTGCGGACGTCCCTCCGTTCTCCACCGGAGGGCTCCGACGAGGGCACGCCTCCACCCTAGCAGACTCCAGCAGCGTCCCCGATCACTTTCCCTCCCCGGCGAGTCCGCCGAATTCCAGTTTTCCAGCGAGATTACCCAAAACTTCAAACAAAATCGATCTCACTGGAATTCGGCGGACTCGCCGGGGAAGGAAAGTGATCAGGGACGTTGCTGGAGTCTACTCTGGTGGAGGCGCGCCGTTGTCAGAGCCCTCCGGTGGAGAACGGAGGGACGTCCGCACTTTAAGCCGAGTGCGGACGTCCACTTCGGAACGTTTCTGTGTGTGTGTGTGTATTGACTTGAACTAGTTGGAGTGGCGATGAGACCTCATAAAAAACATTGCCCCTTTTTTGTGTTTCTGGAATTTCAAACTGCTTAATTTGGAATATCTTTAGTTATATGTGCTTCTGCCTCATCATTTAGTGTGCTGTACTTGCTTTTCTTATCTGATCAACCTATATAATGTGATTGTGATGCTTCTTTAGAAGTTGAAGAACCAGAAGGCGGCTTTCCAGGTGTTTTTCCTGTTGGGCGTGGATTATCTACAATGACACGGCCTACAACATGACCTTGGATTATACGTGCCATCTCACATATGGCAAAGACATATCTAGCATTAAGGTATTACACTAGCTTGAAGTTTCTTTCCCTTTTAATATAGCTGTTGATGCAATTTTCTCAGAACTGTCTTCTTGTATGTCTCTTTTTAGTAGTTGTCTGCAGTAAATGCATTTATATCGTGGCTTCCAGACATTTATGAATGAAAAATTATGGCATTGAATAATAATGTTGCATTTGTTTTATAGACAAAAAAAAGGTTGGAGAAATGAAAACAATGAGATTCATAGCATACAAGGATTATATATTAGAAAATCTTATTGTATCAGTGTAAGATTTTTAGTTTAGAGTATTGAACTGATCAGGATGATATCAAAATGCTTGGATTGCAGTAAATGACCATGTTCATGAAATTTCTATGTCTAAAGGCCTGAAGCTTTATTACTTTGCTCTTCGTATGCCTGACTCATAGAAGTTAAAATTTAATTTGACTTTACCCTGAGTTTTTTTCATCAATGATTATAGGTGACTAGGTGTACTGACTTCCACATTTGTAAACAGGGGCAATGGGGAGAAGTGAAGACTAGATAATGCTAAAGGCCTGGTTACTGAAGTTGCGCCAGAACAAATCATAGCACACAGCCACACACCATAGTCATGCTATGACGCCAAGTCATCAGCTCCTGCATATGAATCAGGAGCAGTTGGAAACCACTGATACTTACCTCATTCCCGGTTCAACAGTGAGCATTGGGAGATAGAAAACAGTAACATCATTGTCTGGTATTGTAAATACATCGTTACGGGCTATATTAGTGCCTAGGGCACTTGGCCAATTCTTTGATATTGTAAACACACGAGCCTCGTCAGTCTCCAAAATTTTGCCTTATGCTGTCAAATCTAGGCCAATCCCTGGACCTTTCAATGTATTATTGGTAGATGTATATTTATAGTTCACTTTGCATCTGTCGATGGAGGGTGTTTTTTTTTTTTTTTTTTTTTTTTTTGCATAAAATGAACAGGACAGGAGTGAATGTTTTCGGCAACAAGTCGCATCTTATTGGATCCTTAATGATGGGGACAAGCCTACTTTGGGTAGTTTATTATACGAAGCAAAAATGTGCTGGTGTGTGGGGTGTAATGTTGATTTTGATATCCAATTTTCTTATTCAATCTGTGTAAGGCTTTAATGCGTTTATGTTGCGTTAAACTGAAGATTAAAAATGAGGACAGAAAGCAAGAGTTGAACATAATGTAGGCTGCGAAATGGGTTCAGTTAACTGTTGTGCTCAAAAAAATAAATGAATGAAAGGAAGTAGAAACCACAAATGTCCATTTCTCTGCAAAAAGCATAAGGGACTGCAAAGCTAGCAACCTGTAGAATATTGTTGTTATTTATTAAGCCTAGTGAGTAGTGAGAGCTCAACATATTTTCTTACCAAGTATTTTTGTAACATTATTGTGTATCGTTTGGCGGCTTGGAACCAGTCTAAGCAGGGGCATGGGGAGACATTGGTGGGAGGAGGGCGACATGGCTTCTGCGACATGTTCTTTTTGTTTTTGTACTTCCAGTAGTTTCTTGTATTAGGAAGCTAGGCACTTGTGTTGTTGTATGCTGGCATTTGGTTTTATTTATTTGTTTTTTTTTTCGGCTTAATATTTAGTATATCTGGTTGTACACCGAGGTATTATACCTTTACATTTACTGTTCATACGTGTTAATGTTATATTTGGAGGGTTGGGTCCTGATGAGCAGAGCTCTTTCAGCGCCTCCAACGTATATGTAATGTGGGTCACGGTAAGTCTTAAGGATTTGATAGTGCAATGAGTACGTCTATTCTATATGTGCCACTATAACCATCTCCATGTCTAACAATAGATGACTGGATTGATATGTAACGGTCTGTAATGACTTTGTGATCTATGTTGCACATGCACTTCACACCTTTGAAGTGTTAGAGTGTCAGCGGTGTTGTGTTGTCATGTTGTCGTGTCCACGCAACATAGGTTGTGACGGATATATTTCTTGCGTGGGAAAAATTTGATAAAAAGAAAAAATTTAAAAAAAATACTGACTACACACGTAAGATAAATATTAACCGTTAAAAAATTAGATTAAAAGATTCATTCGTAAACTCAAGTGTGAATAAGAACACACAGACGACTCCAGCACCTATTTTTAAAACTGCTATATATGGCTCCCCTATGCAAATTATCTTATATCTACTGTTGGGCATGAACACAACAGCTAGAGAGAACTCCAACCAAGTAACGGACTCGAATGGTACCTACATATCGACTGAGGTGTCCAAGAACAACCGATACAGGTAGGTAGTACACCGACAAATCTGATTGATAGTGTCTCCAGGACTGAAAATCTTCTCCAATACAAACTTATAGGTTTCATGTGTCGAAATGTGACAGATCCAACTCTTTTATAAATGGACAACATGCCCTCCCAACACATATTGTCGATCTTTAGAATATTAATTCAAACTGACACACCCAGAACAGAACAATGTAGACGCATATATCAGGTAGCTAGTGCATAATAATGTGATTATTGCGGGTAGATAGATCATAGAAGGATGCCCGGAAGAGAATCAAATGCGCGCACAAGACCCTTTCTGGATATTCATCATCATCCTATGAGAAAGTGATATATAATATTTGGCTAGGAAATGAGAAAAGTAATGTTAATGGGGGCGTGTTTCAGAGTTGAGACTATATATGCTGCCGTCTGTGGAACTAGTGTGTTCTCCTCTCATTGTCTGATGTGTTGGCAGTCTGAGCAAACATACTCATCAAATGCGCGCATACTCAATCACTCCATTTATTTAGTACTTATAGTTTCGGACCCAGCAGCCATCCAAGTCGATCAATATACAGCTAGCACCAAAAACCGCGTACTAAATCACAGCCAAGAATGAACTAATATAGCTAGTGTGGTGATCGAATTGGTTAGATCATGCAAAAGTAAGTAGTTTTGATGTTAACATAGATGCAATGGGTAATTCATGTTCTGAATTTAGTTTTGGCCTGTAAAATTGATGCATGAGAGCAACCGATTATGAGCTTAAAAGTATAAATTAGGTGTGACCATTCATTGGATCATTGGTATACATTTTTCAAAACCCACCCACAGAGAACACACATGCACATATGCACTAATTATCGACCGACCCCTGGCCTGGCCGGACCGCCGCCCCAGTATTGATCGAAGCACGCACTGAGTTTGGTCGTTGAATGCTGACAGCTGATCGATGGGGATCATATAAAGTCATCTTCTTCAATTGATTCTGTTGCAGAAAGCGAAAAAGAAACAATAACTTATCTGCCAACTTCAACTTGAACAATTCGATCTGCTTCCTTATTTATATATGATAAAAACAAATCAAATAGCTTTAGGTATAGCTTTTCTTCGCAATCCATTCACTCTTCCACTACTTGATCTTTCATTATTTAGCCTTTTTACGTGTGTAATTCTTAATTTTTATCAGACATTTAAATTCGGCTTGTTTTCTGTTTTTGTTATCGAATGAACCATCTTTTTTTTTCGATCATATATACGTAAATTTAATATATAACGTACAGTACATCGAATTACGCTGGTAAACTACTGGCAGTCATGACGAACAAGAAAATAAATTAAGCACTCACATACATTGTTCATTTTCTCTAACAATCAAAATCATGTCATGTGTTTTTCTTGTGGTATCAATAAGAAATTGGCATTTGAAACAGTACTTGGGTACCATATGCTTAGAAGAATCGCAGCTTCTAAAATGTGTATGTTTCGAAATGGTTGCCACAAGAAATCCCGATTACAGTACAGTCCGAACCACATGAACACCACCGTTTAGGACCAAAATGTGGATCATATATGATCTTAACTTAATCAACTGCAAAAGTATAATTCGAATAACAATAGAACTAGCTAGGCCATCTCGAGTGGTGTTTGGTGATGGATGGAGTTTCAGACTGACTTTTCATCTTGGAGGTTGAGTACGTACGTACTATCTGTCTAGCTAGGGTTTACTCCAGCTTCCCGACTCTGAGACCGACACGTGGACTTGGTCAAGCACTCGTTGTCTGAAGCAACAACCAGAAGGACTCGACCAAACAGTCATTTTCCCTTGGTGCGCTCATTTGTGGTCGGCGAGTGGACTGGAGCGCTGGCGCTCCCCGCGTTTTCATGCTTTTTAGGGTTTCTGGCTTCAAAGTCAAGAGAGGAGAGATTGGTACCCCACGCGCAGGAATTGTAGACTGAAACGCGTCGTCAGTTCAAAGTCAAGGGATTCCCACTTATCTCGACTATCTTATATCATCTTCTGCTCTTCGATTCTCAATCCTACTATACAATGCATCCATCATCTCTACCTCATCATTGTGTCATACATAAATATATATACACACACATATGGGAGTCCTTCGTTGAAGGCTCTTCGGTTTATCTCACTTTTCGATCTTATATTCATATGTTGACCATTCTGTTTATAGATATTTATGAATATATTATTTCTGTTAATTTTCAGCCATATTGAAAATCGTTTAAACATTCGTATGTGTAATTTACCAATTATAAACTTGAACGATTCATGTTTGATAGATTTGGTTCGTCAATTAATTTGATCTAGTTTGTTACCGTAACGAACATCAATATGGCTTAAAATTTGTAGGATTGATCTACTCATATAGACTCAAAAACTGAACGAATAAGATACCAAAATGTGATTGAAAAATAGGTCTTTTATACCATAAACCAAAAAGTTTTTAACTAGTCCTCAATTTAATGATTCAGCGGTATCATTTTACAAAAACCTTGAAACTTAAATACAATAGTACACGTGTATTTTTAGTGGTTCATCGGTATCGGCATTCGGTAATGTTCTGATAGAGGTTCACGAGATTATCTCAATAAAGTCAGACAGATATCTAGTCGCTTGCGTAGGAACCAATTAATGCCCCTCTAACCTGATGACCACAGACCAGTGGGACTTAAGACTCGAATTCTAAACATGAGACTTCCATATTATATAGATCAACCAAAATTTTACCACACTCGATCGATAGATAGTTACGTGCTTTCAGTTTCCTTATTAATGGCATGAGAGTTTCCTAAATGAAAATAATCACCAGTTTTCGTTATCTTCCACTAATTAAGAATATAGAATCAAATGTTCGAATATTATCTAAGTTTCGTGAAGTCATTGACACAGATGTAAGGAGAGGAAGCTTCTTCGAAGCTGCCTGTATGTCACATTAATTAATGTTTCTGCAAGAACCCACAGGCTCTGCAGAAGCACGGTGGAACATGAATATGAACAAAGACTATTTATAGTGGTTCACCATGCCATCGGAGGGTACGGCTATCATGGCCAATAAGCCTTTTGGGTTACAAGAGTTTCCATCTCGCGCGAGGTACAAGAGGAACAATCCCGCGCGGTCTGGAGGATTACAAATGGGGAAAGGGCGGGCTACCAATCCCGCGCGGGGGGGGGGGGTTTGTATCCGCGAGGTGGAGGATTTACAATAGTTTCCATCCCACGCGGGGTACAAAAGGAACCATCCCGCGCGGTCTGGACTAAGTGAAGGACAGGGGAGGATCAGTACACGCGGGGTGGGCTATTATCTCCCTCGCGGGGTTGGCTATTATCTGATCCTTATATCTCGGGGTGGAGCATTCCAGATCCCTATATCTAGAGGGGAAGCCTTCATTTTATAGATAAGAAAGGTTCCCTCTTACATTATGTTGCTGATGTGGGACAGAATGCATATAACTTCTATCATGGTGAGCACCTTCCCGTAGCTGCATTGATGATCTTTCTCCATGGCGAGGTAGGTGGGATGTATGTCTACAAGTTCCATGACTGGTCAATGGGTGGAGGAGGTAGTTTACTGACTACCGACTACAAATCCCCCCAAGTTCCCGCTCAAGACATGTCTTGAGTGGGGACTTAACATATAAAATGCCCATAGACCAGTTATTTATCAACAGGCACCCGCGAGCGGAGGAGTCCACCTCGCGCTGAAGGGTTGACACTCGGGCGAGCTGGCAAGCTGAGTCCGCGAGCGCGAACTGAGGAGTCCGCTCCGCTTATAATGACTATATCAGTGATACACGCGAGGTGCATCTTGGTGACACTGGCTAGATGGGTCTCGGTGACACACGCGAGGTGGATGTCGGTGACACTGGCGAGTTGTTGAGTTCACTCCACGTGCAAGAACCACGCGCGAGCTATGGAGTTCGCATTGCGGACATGTATACACACCAGCTAAATCAGTTCGCTCCGCCTGTAATACCCCGCGAGCTGTGGAGTTCGCCTCGCGGACATGCCATATGCGCAAGCTGAATCAGATAGCTCCGCGCGAGATTTGTTCGCTCCGCGTGCCTCTACTTCAATGCGAGATATGGAGTTCGCCTCTCGGACATGTCATACACGCGAGCTGAACAATTCGCTCCGCGTGCAATGCTTTCACGCGAGCTGTGTTCGCTCCACGCGTCAGGACTATCCGGCGAGCTGTGGAGATCGCCTAAAACATGTCTCTGACTCGGCGGGGCGAGGATTGTTGTACCTTCACAATGAACAAATGATTGACACAATTATGGGGCTAACCAAGTAAGGATATTGGTATAATAATTATCAAAAGGCAAAATGGTTCATGCATTTTAGTTCGTGCATGCTTCTCGTTGGATCTTGCTCGGGTACAAGAATCTCATGAAACGGTTGGTATGTTTCTTCCCGTTAGTTCTTATCCGGGAATTAAGATTCTCCTAAGCAGTTGTTGCATGCTTCCTCCCGGTGACACTTATCCGGGACTCACAAATATGAATGGACAATAGTGACAATAGTGATCATAAACCATGTTATAAAGTTCGTACGTGAAGCATCATTTGTACTTTCATAAGAGGCAATTAAATGAAGAACTTATCTTTGGAAAGAGCTGCCGAATGGGTGGACATGCACCATCCCAGTCCGAGAGTTCTATCTTCGCACATGATACTTGCACGTGAACTGAGGGGTCTGCCTAGAAGGGTTGACACTCGGGCAAGCTGACATGTGCGCTCCGCGTGTGGGGATTACCACGCGAGCTGAGACCGCTCGCGCGAACAAGGAGTACACGCGGGCTGTGGCCTCCGCCTCGCCCAGGAAGGCTGACACACGGGCAAACTGACAAGTGCGCTCCGCGAGTGGGGATTACCACGCAAGCTGTGTGGTTCGCTCACTCTTACAATGACTACCGCGCAAGCTGTTTGGTTCGCTCCGCGCGCGAGCAATGGAATCTGTTCCGCGTACAAGGAATACGCGTGAGCTGGTCGGTTCGCTCCACTTGAAATACTTTCACGCGGACTGAGGAGTTCGCTCCGCGTACAATGAGTGCACGCGAGCTATGGCGTCCGCCTCGCCCAGGAAGGTTGACACTCGGGCGAGCTCAGGCCCCTCGTGCGAACTGAGCCTAGTCCCCAAAGTTTGGACTCATGATGTGTTTTATCATTTCTTATTTTTGATGAACGAAGGTGGCGAACCTTTCCATATCATGTGATTCTGCTCGAGCGTGGGGTATTATCCCCGCGTGGGTTATCAGGCCACTATTATCCATGTGAAGGGAATGATACTGGCATGCCCAACTCCCACTCTACGGGAGCTGTACAAGGGACTTACAGTTATCATGGCTCTAGTTGTTTAGCCCATGCTTCCCGTTAGTTCTTGCTCGGGTATAAGAATCTCATGAAACAGTTGTTGCATTCTTCCTCCTGTTAGTTTTTATCTGGGAATCGAAATTTTCCTAAGCAGTTGTCGCATGCTTCCTCCCGTTGGTTCTTATTTGGGAATCAAAATTTTCCTAAGCAGTTGTTGCATGCTTCCTCCCGTTGAAACTTATGCGGGACTCACAATTTTCCTTGTATCTTTTCCTGCATGATCTCATCCAGCTGACTTAATGACCGGGCGGGATTCTTGTAATATCCCACATCGACCAACGGAGAGGGGTTATGTGCTGTATATGTACATGCCCACCTCCAATCTAATGCGAGGCCTTTTGATGGCTCAGCGGCTTCGGAGGGGATGGGTACTCCGAGGTTAAGCATGTTGATGCTAGAGCAATCTCAGGATGGGTGACCTACTGGGAAGCTGCTCCTGAGCTGTCAGAAACAAAACCGTGAGGGCCGGTGGGCCCAAAGCGGACAATATCGTGTTATGGCGGAATGGGTCCTGGGATGTGACAATGGTATCAGAGCCACTCTGCCGTGTGGCGCGAGTGTGCCGACGAGGGCGTCGGACTCCCAAGGGGGGTGGATTGTAATATCCCACATCGGCCAACCGAGAGGGGTTATGTGCTGTATATGTACATGCCCACCTCCAATCTAACACGAGGCTTTTTGGTGGCTCAGCGGCTTCGGAGGGGATGGGTACTCCGAGGTTAAGCATGTTGATGCTAGAGCAATCCCAGGATGGGTGACCTACTGGGAAGCCCCTCCTGAGAGGGGTTATGTGCTGTATATGTACATGCCCACATCCAATCTAACACGAGGCCTTTTGGTGGCTCAGCGGCTTCGGAGGGGATGGGTACTCCGAGGTTAAGCATTTTGATGCTAGAGCAATCCCAGGATGGGTGACCTACTGTGAAGCTGCTCCTGAGCTGCCGGAAACAAAACCGTGAGGGCCGGTGGGCCCAAAGCGGACAATATCGTGTTACGACGGAATAGGTCCTGGGATGTGTCAAATGGTATCAGAGCCACTCTGCCGTGTGACGCGAGTGTGCCGACGAGGGCGTCGGACTCCCAAGGAGGGTGGATTGTAATATCTTACATCGGCCAAACGGAGAGGGGTTATGTGCTGTATATGTACATGCCCACCTCCAATCTAACACGAGGCCTTTTGGTGGCTCAGCGGCTTCGGAGGGGATGGGTACTCCGAGGTTAAGCATGTTGATGCTAGAACAATCCCAGAATGGGTGACCTATTGGGATGCTGCTCCTGAGCTGCCGGAAACAAAACCGTGAGGGCCGACAGGCCCAAAGCGGACAATATCGTGTTACGACGGAGTGGGTCCTGGGATGTGACAATTCCCATGCTGTTGGACTTCCTATCCCGCGGACAAAAGAACTATGGGAAGGATTCTGCTTTTGGGACTACCTATCCCGCGAACAAAAGAACTATGGGTGGGCCCGCTTGCTGTTGGACTTCTTATCTCGTAGACAAAAGAACTATGGGCGGGTGGCATCGGACATGAGCCGTTGTGGGGTGCTCTTGGACTGTCCCGCTGACAAAAAGCACCCAGGCGAGCCCCTTGCTGTTGGACATACTATCTCGCGGACAAAAGAACTATGGGCGGGATTCTACTGTTCGGGAAATCCCGATGACAAAAATAACCCCGGACGGGTTATCTCGCCTTGCTCCCATGCGGGCTATCTCGCCTCGCATCCCCACGAGCTATCCCGCGTCGCTTCCTCTCGAGCTACTTCGCCTCACTCAAAGGGAGGTATCTCGCCTCGCTTTCTCGCGAGGTATGGCCTTGCTTCCACGCGAGCTATCTCGCCTCGCCTCCATGCGAGCTACTTCGCCTCGCCTCCATGCGAGCTATCTCGCCTCCCCTCCATGTGATTTATCTCGCCTTTCCTCCCATGCGAGCCATCTCGCCTCGCATCTATCCTGCCTCTCGGGTGGTAGAACAACATGACTTTTTGTAACACTTCCCACAGACGGCGTCAATTGTTTCTGTAAGAACCCGCAGGCTCTGTAGAAGCACGGTGGAACATGAATATGAACAAAGACAATATTTATAGTGGTTCACCATGCCATCGGAGGGCATGGCTACGTCCACTTAAGATTCTACTATCATGGCCAATAGGCCTTTGGGTGTTACAAGAGTTTCCATCCCGCGCGGGGTACAAGAGAAACCATCCCGCGCGGTCTGGAGGATTACAAATGGGGGAGGGGCGGGCTACCAATCCCACGCGGTGGGGTTTATCCGCGGGGTGGAGTACTTACAACAGTTTCCATCCCGCGCGGGGTTACAATAGTTTCTATCCCGCGCGAGGTACAAGAGAAACAGTCCCGCGCGGTCTAGAGTAAGGGGGGATGGGGGAGGATCCATCCCGCTGGGTGGAGTACAGTTTTTCAGATCCTATTGTCTTTCATATCCCTATATCTAGAGGGGAAGCCTTCCTTTTATAGATAAGGAAGGTTTCCTCTTTCATTATGTTTCTGATGTGGGACAGAATGCATATAACTTCTATCCTGGTGCCTTCTTGTTGAACTTATAGGAGCACCTTCCTGTTGCTGCATTAATGATCTTTCTCTATGGCGAGGTAGGTGGGATGTCGGTCTACAAGTTCCATGACTGGTCTATGGGCGGAGGAGGTAGTTTACTGACTACCGACTACAAGTCCCCCCAAGTTCCCGCTCAAGACATGTCTTGAGTGGGGACTTAGCATATAAAATGCCCATAGATCAGCTATTTATCAACAGGCACCTGCGAGCGGAGGAGTCCGCCTCGCGCAAAAGGGTTGACACTCGGGCGAGCTACAAGTCCCCCCAAGTTCCCGCTCAAGACATGTCTTGAGTGGGGACTTAGCATATAAAATGCCCATAGATCAGCTATTTATCAACAGGCACCTGCGAGCGGAGGAGTCCGCCTCGCGCAAAAGGGTTGACACTAGCGCGAACTGACTAGTCCGCTCCGCTTATAATGACTGTATCAGTGATACTCGCGAGGTGCATCTCGGTGACACTGGCGAGATGGGTCTCGGTGACACACGCGAGGTGGATGTCGGTCACACTAGCGAGTTGTTGAGTTCGCTCCACGTGCAAGAACCACGCGCGAGCTATGGAGTTCGCTCCGCGCACAAGGTGTCGCGCGAGCTTCGTTCGCTCCGCCTACCTGTAATACCCCGCGAGCTGTGGAGTTCGCCTCGCGGACATGCCATACACGCGAGCTGAACAGTTCGCTCCGCCCGAGATTTGTTCGCTCCGCGTGCCTCTACTTCACCGTAAGATATGGAGTTCGCCTCGCGGATATGCCATACACGCGAGCTGAACAGCTCACGCTCCGCGTGCAATGATTTCGCTCGAGGTGTGGAGATCGCCTAAAACATGTCTCTGACTCGGCGGGGAGAGGATTGTTGTACCTTCACAATGAACAAATGATTGACACAATTATGGGGCTAACCAAGTACGGATATGGCATAATAATTATCAAAAGGCAAAATGGTTCATGCATTTTAGTTCGTGTATGCTTCCCGTTGGATCTTGCTCAGGTATAAGAATCTCATGAAACGGTTGGTATGTTTCTCCCCGTTAGTTCTTATCCGGGAATCGAGATTTTCCTAAGTAGTTGTTGCATGCTTCCTCCCGGTGACACTTATCCGGGACTCACAAATATGAATTGACAATAGTGATCATAGACCATGTTATATAGTTTGTACTTGAAGCATGCTTTGTCCTTTCATAAGAGGCAATTAAATGAAGGACTTATCTATGGTGGCGAGCTGCCGAATGGGTGGACATGCACCACCCCAGTCCGAGAGTTCTATCTTCGCACATGATACTTGCATGAGAACTGAGGGGTCCACCTAGTAGGCTTGACACTCGGGCGAGCTGACAAGTGTGCTCCGTGAGCGGGGATTACCACGCGAGCTGTGTGGTTCGCTCGCTCTTACAATGACTACCACGCGAGCTGTTTGGTTCGCTCCGCGCGCGAGGAATGGAATTTGTTTCGCGTATAAGGAATACGCGTGAGCTGGTCGGTTCACTCCGCGTGCGAGACTATGAGTCCGCTCCGCGCTCAGGGAATAGGCGCGAGTGTAGTTCACTCCGCGTACAAGAACCACGCGCGAGCTATGGCGTCCGCCTCGCCCAGGAAGTTTGACACTTGGGCGAGCTCAGGCCCCTCGCGCGAACCGAGCCCGGTCCCCCAAAGTTTGGACTCATGGTGTGTTTTCATTGTCTTATTTTCGATGGACGAAGGTAGCGAACCTTTTAATATCTTGTGTTTCTGCTCGAGCGCGGGGTATTATCTCCGCGTGGGTTATCAGGCCACTATTCTCCGTGTGAAGGGAATGATACTGACATGCCCAACTCGCACTATACGGGAGCTGTACAAGGGACTTACAGTTATCATGGCTCTAGTTGTTTAGCCCATGCTTCCCGGTGGTACGTTTCCGGGGTTGTATGCATGCCTTCTAGTTCGTGCGCATGCTTCCTGTTGGTTCTTGCTCGGGTATAAGAATCTCATGAAACAGTTGTTGCATTCTTCCACCTGTTAGTTTTTATCTGGGAATCGAAATTTTCCTAAGCAGTTGTTGCATGCTTCCTCCTGTTGGTTCTTATCTGGGAATCAAAATTTTCCTAAGCAGTTGTTGCATGCTTTCTCTTGTTGAAACTTATGTGGGACTCACAAATTTCCTTCTATTTTTTCCTGCATGATCCCATCCCGCTGACTTAATGACCGGGCGAGACCCCCTTGCTGTTGGACTTCCTATCCCGCGGACAAAAGAACTATGGGCGGGA
Source organism: Fragaria x ananassa (assembly GCA_034370585.1). NCBI lineage: Eukaryota > Viridiplantae > Streptophyta > Magnoliopsida > Rosales > Rosaceae > Fragaria > Fragaria x ananassa. Next base: position 26,370,010 of record CP139772.1, read on the forward strand.
TTCTGCTTTTGGGACTACCTATCCCGCGAACAAAAGAACAATGGGCGGTCCCGCTTGCTGTTGGACTTCCTATCCCGCAGACAAAAGAACTATGGGTGGGTGGCATCGGACATGAGCCGTTGTGGGGTGCTCTTGGATTGTCCCGCTGACAAAAAGCACCCGGGCGGGCCCCTTCCTGTTGGACATACTATCCCGCGGATAAAAGAACTATGGGCGAGATTCTGCTGTTCAGGAAATCCTGATGACAAAAATAACCCCGGACGGGTTATCTCTCCTTGCTCCCATGCGGGCTATCTCGTCTCGCATCCCCACAAGCTATCCCGTCTCGCTTCCTCGCGAGCTACTTCGCCTCACTCAAAGGGAGGTATCTCGCCTCGCTTTCTCGCGAGGTATCTTCGCCTTGCTTCCAAGCCTCGCTATCTCGCCTCGCCTCCATACAAGCTACTTCGCCTCACCTCCATGCGAGCTATCTCGCCTCCCCTCCATGTGATTTATCTCGTCTTTCCTCCCATGCGAGCCATCTCGCCTCGCATCTATCCTGCCTCTCGGGTGGTAGAACAACATGACTTTTTGTAACACTTCCCACAGACGGCGCCAATTGTTTCTGCAAGAACCCGCAGGCTCTGCAGAAGCACGGTGGAACATGAATATGAACAAAGACTATTTATAGTGGTTCACCATGCCATCGGAGGGCACGGCTACGTCCACTTAAGATTCTACTATCATGGTCAATAGGCCTTTTAGGTTACAAGAGTTTCCATCCCGCGCGGGGTACAAGATGAACCATCCCGCGCGGTCTGGAGTATTACAAATGGGGGAGGGGCGGGCTACCAATCCTGCGCGGGGGGGGGGGGGGGGTTTGTATCCACGGGGTGGAGGAGTTACAATAGTTTCCATCCCACGCGGGGTACAAGAGGAACCATCCCGCGCGGTCTGGACTAAGTGAGGGACGGGGGAGGATCAGTACACGCGGGGTGGGCTATTATCTCCCTCGCGGGGTTGGCTATTATCTGATCCTTATATCTCGAGGTGGAGTATTCCAGATCCCTATATCTAGAGGGGAAGCCTTCCTTTTATAGATAAGGAAGATTCCCTCTTACATTATGTTTCTGATGTGGGGCAGAATGCATATAACTTCTATCCTGGTGCCTTCTTGTGGAGCTTGGAAGAGCACCTTCCCGTAGCTGCATTGATGATCTTTCTCCATGGCGATGTAGGTGGGATGTCTGTCTACAAGTTCCATGACTGGTCTATGGGCGGAGGAGGCAGTTTACTGACTACCGACTACAATTAATTAGTACGTTTTGAAGAGTTCTTCGTTCCTACTTATTTGACTAGCGTACGGCCGGATACTACTTGGTTAATTAGTTATAGAGAAAAAATACACACACACTGCTATTCTATCTTTTACTTTTTTTCCCAAGTAGTGTTGCATATGACATAACGTATTTAGAGTTCATGGGAATGATCGATCGATCGATTACAAGTACTCATAACGTATTGTTTGTTTGTTTGTTTGTTTTTTCCCTAGCCTATTAAGCCATCCATTTAGAATTCTTGTCTACACATGCAATTCCTTAATTGTAACATGAATGCTTTCTTTCTTTCAAAATAAAAAAACAACCTTTGATCTATTAAAACAGATTTGTAGAAGGAGAAAAGATAACGAGAATAACGGTCTACTCATTTATTGATAGAAATGTCTATTTATAGGCATTACATAGAGTCTCCCGAAAGATCTAGAACATCTATTAATATTGTAATCTATTTTAATAAGGAAACGATTAGGTTAAGACACATAACAAAAGGACAGGAAAGTATTTTCCTTAAACACTCTCCCTTGTGTCGCGTGCCTAATACGACATAGTGCATAAGATGTTGCCTCGTTAAAAACCTTGCCAAGTAAAACAAAAACCTCGTGGGCAAAACAAAAGATTTGGACGAATGGGAAAAGAGCACAACGCACCAACTATAACTGAAGATAACATGTGATGTAGACTCCCCTTGATGTCTACATAACGACTCCCCCTTATTGGTAACTCAATCTTGGAGTTCATATAAACGACGCATGCCGATGCACTTCACATGTTTCTCAAAGGTAGGTAGAGACTTGGTGAACAAATCTGCTACATTATCCTCATAACTCACCTGGTTTACATGGATATTCAAAAATTGTTGTTGCTGCTGATTGTAAAAGAATTTCGGCGAGATATGTTTAGTGTTATCACCCTTAATGTAACCTAACTTCATATGTTCAATGCAAGCCGCATTATCCTCATAGATGTAGTAGATGGTAATCCACTAGACTCTCGAATATGAGACACTACAGACCAAAGCCAAACACATTCTTTAACTGCTTCATGTAGTGCAATAATCTCAACATGATTCGAGGAAGTAGCAACAAGGGTTTGCTTGTTTGATCTCCAAGATATCGTCGTGTTCTCAATTGTGAACACATATTCAGTTTGGGAACGTCTTTTATGTGGGTCAGAGAGATACCCAGCATCAACAAATCCAACTAACACATTATTTAGTGTTTCAGGATAGGGGACTAGTCTACCATGCGCATGAACCGCGACTATGGCAGCGTCGGACACAGTCTCTTGGTGGGAGGCCCAGAGCTGTGATCCACCGATCCCAGACAGGATCTTTTGCTCTCTTGTTTCACTGTAGGGAAAGAACATGCCTAAATCAATAGAACATTTCAAAAACCTGAAGATGTACTTAACACCATTTCAATGACGATGCGTTGGCGCAGAGCTAAATCTAGCTAACAAGTTCACAGAGAATGCAATGTCTGGTCTAGTGCACCGAGCCAAATATAACAGAGCTCCAATCGCACTAAGATATGGAGTTTCAGCTCCCAAGATCTCTTCATCGTCATCTTTTGGACGGAACAGATCCTTTTTAATATCCAGACTTCGGGTAATCATGGGAATGCCAAGAGGATGTGGTTTGTCCATATTGAATCGCCTAAGCATCTTTTGGACATAAGCCGACTAGTGTATTAAGATTCCAGCCCCTCGATGCTCTAGTTCAATGCCTAGGCAAAATCTAGTCTTCCCTAGATCTTTCATCTCAAACTCGGATTTCAAGTAGCTAACCGTCTCATTGATTTCATTGAGATTTCCGATGATATTCATATCATCAACATAGACTGCTACAATTGCAAATCCGGAACTTGTTCTTTTTATGAACACGCATGGGCACAAATCATCGTTCTTGTATCCCTTCCTAATCAAGTAATCACTTAGACAAGTATACCACATTCGTCCGGATTGTTTCAATCTATATAGTGAACACCTCAATCTGATGGCATAAGCACTCAGTGGTTTAGAGTCACTTGAATTGGGCAACGAAAGGTCGTCAGGCACTTTTATATATATCTCTGTATCAAGATCCCCATAGAGATATGCGGTAACCACATCCATAAACTGCATATTCAATTTTTCGGACACCACTAACTGACCAAGTAGCGAAAAGTAATGACGTCCATTACAAGAGAATACGTCTCCTCATAATCAATACCAGGGCGTTGAGAGAATCCTTGCGCCACAAGTCTAGCTTTATATCGCATGACTTCATTCTTCTCATTACACTTCCGAACAAAGACTCATTTATGTCCAACAGGCTTAACATTTGGTGGGCATGACACAACCGGACCAAAAACTTGCCTTTTCGATACGGAGTCTAGTTCAACCTAGATTGCATCTTTCTATTTTGGCCAATCTGCTCTACGTTAACATTCTGCAACAGAGCGAGGTTCTATTTCATCGTCGTCAATAATCTCCTGAGCGACGAAATAGTTTGATTACATCTTAGAGAATTTTGATACAAGTGGGGGATGCGTTATTTACATACAAATCAATAAAATTGAGGAAATTAAATGTCTTAGATCATTAGTTTTGCACTGTAGCATATAGAGGCTGCCCCCATTTTTCCGATCTTTATGCGTCAGTTGAATGGTTTTGGTCATGCTTATTGCCTCAAAATGCCTTCCGACTGCGACCGTCTTGCCGGCGAACGTTCTTCTGGCCTCAACATGATTTTTCTTCGCTTATAACCGTTGTTTAGGTTTGAACATTGTAACTTGTCATACATTACATTTTTGTCAAAATACATTTTTGGGATTGTAATTGTTCCTAATATCATTGTCAATTATTAATTTTTTTTTCTTCTTCTATAAAGATTTAAAATGGTCGGAACCACAATTATATCAATCATCTCAGAGTTTTTAATTTGAAGCAATGATACCATATTTTGGACCAACGGCCGAGTCCTGCGGTAATATAAAATCATAAGGTTCGTAGTTGAAAAACATTGACCAATGGGCTAATTAATTAGTAGCATAACAGTGATGTCTTAGAGCATGTTCACTCGTTGGGTCAATAGGGTAAGGTCACTGGGTCACTGGGTAAGTAAGTCAGTGCATTATTCACTGACATATGTCATTTACTTCCATCCGTTGAGTCAGGGTCACTGGGTCAGTTACTTGGTGGCCTGAGTCTTCAATTTCCCTTGCCTGGGCAAGGAAGTTGACCCAAGAAGAGGCCTGAGTCATTTACTATTCAAATGACCCAACACCGATGGAAGTTGGAAATGTTAGTTTTCTCTTACCTGGGTCAAAAGGCTGAGCTGGTGCCATGGCAATATAGCACCGGTGGATTTGCTCTAAGAGGGTATATTACCAATTATATACATCCCAGCAGCTACCTATCTGATTAGGTTTAGGCCATTTGATTTCAATAACTTGTCCTTGACTCATCAATTTATATATTTATGTCCACTGAAAAATTGATACAGCTATTGATAGATTGACCAGGAAGTAGGAACTCATACCTCAAACAAGTTGACATTCAGTGAGGGCAGTACCACACATATCCATCAACTATATAGATATTCAACTGCATGCATGCATGGCATCTAGAAATCACTAGTTATCCATTTCAAATATATCATTTTCATTTTTGAGATTCCTATATTTCCTACATTTCTTTGAAATTTCTCTAAAATAAGAAAGTAAAAGTCAATTTTTTTTCCTGCTCCATATGGTTATTGAGTTTGTGTAGTTGTGTAATATGAACTACACAAACTCGATAACTATTATCACATATAATTTTCTTAAATATTTGTATTAATAAAAAAACTCAATACACTACCAAAAATAAAGCTTTAGGCGACGAAATTGAAAAAACTGGGCGACTATTTTTTTTTTCGTCGCCTAAGAGGGAACTTAGGCGACGAAAAAAAAATTCGTCGCCCAAGGAAAAAAAATCGTCGCCTAAAGTTCAACTTTAAGCGACGAAATCAAAAATCGTTGCCTAAGCATAAATTTCGTCGCCTAATATAGAAACTAGGGCGACGAAACAATATTTCGTCGCCTAAGATATTTATATCGTCGCCTAAGTTTTTATTCTTCGGCGACAACTATATTTTGTCGTCGCCTAAGTGTTTTTAATCCTTAGGCGACGAAACTTAATTATATCGTCGCGTAAGTGTTTTATTTTTTTATTTTTTCTTGGCCGACGAAATAAAAGCATTTCGTCGGCCTAATAACATCTTGACCGACGAATTAACCTAATTTCGTCGGCCAAGAGTAATCCGAATAATTAAAATAAATAAAGCACATTTAAATTTCATTGTACAAGATTTTTTATTTTTACCCTTGGGCGACGAATTTAACAAATATCGTCGCCCAAGTATCATATTGGCCGACGAAATGAGGGTAATTCGTCGGCCAAGATAATCCGAATAATTAAAATAAATAAAGCACATTTAAATTTCATTGTACAGGATTTTTTATTTTTACCCTTGGGCGACGAATTTAACAAATATCGTCGCCCAAGTACCATATTGGCCGACGAAATTAGGGTAATTCGTCGGCCAAAATAATCCAAATAATTAAAATAAATAAAGCATATTTAAATTTCATTATACAGGATTTTTTATTTTTACCCTTGGGCGACGAATTTAATAAATATCGTCGCCCAAGTATCCTATTGGCCGACGAAATTAGGGTAATTCGTCGGCCAAGATAATCTGAATAATTAAAATAAATAAAGCACATTTAAATTTCATTGTACAAGATTTTTTATTTTTACCCTTGGGCGACGAATTTAACAAATATCGTCGCCCAAGTATAATATTGGCCGACGAAATAAGGGTAATTCGTCGGCCAATATAATCCGAATAATTAAAATAAATAAAACACATTTAAATTTTAAGGAAATGTTTTTTATTTTTATAGCCCCGTAAGCGTCTCGTCGATTGGAAACTATTCTCAGTTGAAGGTCCGGCCAGATTACGTGATTTGGAGGGTCGAATAGCCGAATCCGTCCGTTTAGGGGTTTGACCGCGCCGATTGACCAGACAGATCGAGCCCTTATCTTTGTCCGATGGAGCTGAATTTTTGCCCACCCACGTAATTCGTTATGCTGGTCATATCTGACGGTCGGTTTTCAGTTCCTCTTCTCCGATCACCAAAATCACGATATATGTACTAATGTTGCATAACTTTTTTACGTGTTAAGTTTAAGTTTCGTTTTGAATACAACGTATACGTTGAGGCCTCAAACGCAAAAAAGTCGTGAAATAAGATATGACCAGAACAGTGAAATACGTCAACCCGTGAAAAATGAAGATATTCTGGTAAAATTTATGTGCCGGTTGTTCCGGTCAACGAATTTTTCTCTTATTTCTACCAAGTGGTAGCCCTATCCCGGGTATTTATTTTTTACCAAATTTTTATAGCCCCGTAAGCGTCTCGTCGATTGGAAACTATTCTCAGTTGAAGGTCCGGCCAGATTACTTGATATGGAGGGTGGAATACCCGGTCAGATTACTTGATATGGAGGGTCGAATAGCCGTTTCCGTCCGTTTAGGGGTTTGACCGCGCCAATTGACCGGACGGATCGAGCCCTTATCGTTGTCCGATGGAGCTGAATTTTTGCCCACCCACGTAATTCGTTATGGTGGTCATATATGACGGTCGGTTTTCAGTTCCTCTTCTCCGATCACCAAAATCACGATATATGTACTAATATTGTATAACTTTTTTATATAAGTGTTAAGTTTAAGTTTCGTTTTGAATACAACGTATACGTAGAGGCCTCAAACGCAAAAAAGTCGTGAAATAAGATATGACCAGAACGGTGAAATACGTCAACCCGTGAAAAATGAAGATATTCCGGTAAAATTTCGGTGCCGGTTGTTCCGGTCAACGAATTTTTCTCTTATTTCTACCTAGTGGTAGCCCTATCCCGGGTATTTTTTTTGTTTTGTTTTTTATTTTTATAGACCCGTAAGCGTCTCATCGATTGGAAACTATTCTCAGTTGAAGGTCCGGCCAGATTACGTGATTTGGAGGGTCGAATAGCCGTTTCCGTCCGTTTAGGGGTTTGACCGCGTGATTGACCGGACGGATCGAGCCCTTATCGTTGTCCGATTGAGCTGAATTTTTGCCCACCCACGTAATTCGTTATGCTGGTCATATCTGACGGTCGGTTTTCAGTTCCTCTTCTCCGATCACCAAAATCACGATATTCTGAATTTTATGATAGAACTCTTGGCCGACGATTTTCTTCATCTTGGGCGACGAGATTTATAGTGAAGAACATCGTCGCCCAAGTAGGGTCTCTTAGGCGACGACTTCAAAAAATAGTCGCCCAAGATTATCTTAGGCGACGATTTTGAAAAAACAGGGCGACGATTTTTCTAGAATCGTCGCCCAAGAACGCCAATATAAAAGGCAAAAATTCGGAACCCTAACCATTCGCGCAGCCGCTCATAAATCCAAGCCCTCTCTCTCTCTCTCTCTGAACCACCGAAGCCCTCTCTCTCTCCCTCTCTCCGACCCCGACCCCGCAACCCGACGCCGACCCCGACGCCGACGCCGACCCCGACGCCGACGCCGACCCCGACCCACAATTTAAGGTATAACCCTAAAACCCTAAATTGGTTATGTTCATGAAAATTTTAATTGTTGTTGTTGTTGTTTGAAATTGTTGAAATTGTTTGAAATTGTGAAATTGTTTGAAATTATTGTTTGAAATTGTTTGAAATTGTGAAATTGTTTGAAATTATTTGAAATTGTGAAATTGTTTGAAATTTGGGAGATGTACAAAATTATTGTTGTGTTGTGAAATTGTTGGTGAAATTATTGTTGTTATTGTTGTAATTTAGGAAATTAATGGTAAATTGTGGTAAATTATGGTAAATTGTGATGTAAATGATAATTGTAAAATATTAGGGTTTAGGGTTTAGGGTTTAGGATTTGTGGAAATAATTTGTAAATATATTGTAAATGATTAAATAATTTTTGATTAAATAATTAAATAATATAAATTATAATTGTAAATATATTGTGGAAATTTTGTAAAAAATAATGGATTATTTTTGAGTAAGGATGTAAATATTCGTAAATTAATTTTTGTGATGTAATAATTCTGAATTAATGTAAATAATTTGTTATGTGAATTAAAAAAATAACAAATCCTATAATAACTATTACTTTTTATTTGTGCTATTATTGTTGATAAATTTTTTGAAATTTATGGTTATTTTTTGTTAAATTAATTATAAGACGGTAAAATATTTTTAATAAATTTATGGTTATTTTAAACAGGATGGGCATGAGGAGAACTTCTGGACAACTTCCGGGTGCGAGGAGCCAATATTCCTCGGACGGTACCTCAAACAACCCACCGCAATCACCGTCGGTCGGGTTTCCGTGGCAGATGACGGCCCGACATGCGGCGCTTAGGGGTGGCGCGAGCGGCTCGCGTTCTGCTGGGCAGCCGGGTCCCGCAGCGACGGCCCCTCGTCATCCAGAGATACTTCCCCGGTCGCGATCTATCACCGCCCCCACACAGTCGTCCCCGACCGACGGTGATGGCGGATCATCCGGGGTCCCTACGGTGCCGTCCGGCCTCTTCCTTCCTCCGACGATACCGGCGATACCTCGCGTCGATGAGGAGGGTCGACCGATTCGGGAGCAGCTCCCGCATGTGGCACCGCACGAGGCCTATATCTACAGGGAGTTTCCCATGCCTCTTCATCCCGTGAGGGTCTCCGAGCAGGCGGACGGAGACGAATCCGTCGGCTCAGCCTCATCCTCAGGTAATTTATTATTACTTTTTTGTCGATTTTAATTTTTTTTTTTGTAAAAATGTATTATTAATATTAAATTTGATTCACAATGTCACAGCCGCCGGAACGAGAAGACGGAACAGGAGAGGCACCGTCAGCAACAAGGGACTCGATAGGGCGGTCGAGTCCGCTGGACGGATCGCCATCCCGTTTTCCAACGGGAAACCGGTGGACGCCGCGTTGGGAAACCGGTACACGCGCTCCGCGGGAGGCACCATCCGCTCCAGACTCCCTATGTTGTGGGGAGTCTGGAGCCAGGTTCCTGATGGAGTGAAGGAGATGCTCCATCAGTCGATGTCGGTGAGTTTACTCGATCAATTACTATTTTTTTAACTAATAAATTATTTAATTATCGAAAAAAATACTAACAAGTGGTAATGCAGCAATGGTTTGTGGTTCCCGAGGAGGGAAGTGACTGGGCGGACAAGGCCCATAGGGAGAGGTACCTCTATTTAATAAATTATTAAATTTTATTTTTTTTAATAATATATTTAATATTTTTTTTGTATATGTAGGTTCAAGGAGTGGAAGCACGACCTCCGGGAACACTGGAAGCAGTACGGGAGCGACCGTTCGGGTACCCCGAAGGAGTTCGAGTATCGGGAGTACGAGTGGCGGTGGCTTCTTGTCATGCAGTTCAACGACCCTCACAAACAGGTAATTCGTAAACAAATTTAAATATTTAATTAGTGAATTAATTATAATTGTATGTTTTTAAATATTTACTAACGATAAATTTTTTTTTGAAGCACCTCGCCCGGGTGAACGTTGAGAACCGGCAACAGAACACAACCAACCATCATGCCGGTTCGAGGCCGTTTTCGGCCATCATGGACGACGTGCGGCGAGAGCGGCCAGAGGAGAACCCCTATGTGGGGACCTTTCAGAGGGCATATCCTCATTCTGAGGAGGATATTGTAAGTTCCTTATCTTTTCTAATTTTTAATTTTAATTACATTTTATTAAATGTATATTAATATATTTTTTTAATATATCCAATTAGGCGAGGGTGAGGGAGGTGGAGCAAGAGGTCATGAGAGGCATGGTGAACGACACATGACCGGGCACGGCAGAGGATGACATGTCAGAGGCCATGTCCAGGATCGACACTTCATATCCTACCGTTGGGGCGCGGATTATGGCCACTGCCTTCGCGCAGCGTTCCAATAGCTACTACTGCCGGGGTATGGGAGGCGCTGGAAAGGGGATCCTGAAGACGACGCCAGGATTTCAGTGCAAGGGAGCCGCCGGAGCCTCAAGCAGCAACAGCCAGACCACTCAGCTACAGGATCAGGTCGAATGTCTACAGTCTGAGCTGGAAGCCCAAAGAGCGAGGGAGATAGCCATGGCGGAATCATATGCGGCTTCCACGGCTGCGCATACGGAGCGGGTGAATGAAGTCACCAATGCCAACCAGGCGGCTATGGGACGGTGGATGACCTCCTGCATCGCTGCACATGCGGCCGGACTTGATTTTCCGCCCATGCCTACGCCTATACCATTACCTCAATGGCCCCAGCCTCAGCAGCAGCCTCCTCAGCCTGACCAGCCGCCGCCTCAGGACCCTCCGAACGGGAATGATGAGTTAGATTTCGAGTTTCTCCGTAGGTAGATGGACTGAATTTTTGTAATAAATTATTTATAAATTTATAAATTTGTGTTATTTTTAATTAAATTTTAGTATTAAAAAAATTTAAAGAAATGCCGAAAAAAAAAATTCCAGCAAAAATTAAAAAAACATTATTTATATATTTAAAACAAATTTTTAAATATTTTTTAAAAAAATTTAAATATATCTTAGGCGACGAAATTGCTAAATCGTCGGTCAAGGACTTACCATATAAGACGACGAAAAAAAATTATCGTCGCCTAAGATGTAATGATCTTAAGCGACGAAATATTTAGTTTCGTCGCTCCAGGGTTTAAGATCTTAAGCGACGATTATATTTTCTCGTCGGCCAAGGTGTTAAATCTTAGGCGACGAATATTGTTGGGCGACGAGAAAGTTGTCGTCGCCTAATATATAGGTCTTAGGCGACGAAATTCATGTCGTCGCCTAAGAATTAACTCTTAGGCGACGACGAACTGAATTTTCGTCGCCCAAGTTCTTCACCGATGCACATCTAGCGACGACTTCTTGTCGTCGCCTAAATACTTAGGCGACGAAATTTTTTAACAGGGCGACGATTTTTTTTCGTCGCCCAAGACCCCTTTTCTGGTAGTGATAGAACTTTGGTGATTGATAAAAGCTCAATAATTTTTTCTGTCCGTTCTTTATTTATTCTTACTGTTTGGAAATTAACAAGCAAATTAAATTACAAGTAAGCCAAGTGGAATTCTTTTTCCACTTTTTACAAAACCCCGAATGCCCAAGATTCTTGGCCCCAACTGCTGAAGTCATCATTCCACAAACTCATGGTGTCATTGTCGATAATGATGTTGTTGCTGTAATCAGAATTTGGCCACTCAAAATCTGATAGATATTGCAAGTCTTCAAGAAAGTTGGAAGATGAATTTGAACTAGATGAAGAAGATGAAGTTGATGAAGAAGGAGCACAATCAGGAACAAGATGAATCTCATGAGGCTCAATTAGTGGAACTTCATCTATGCAGAACCCATTCAAGAGCTCATGATCCATCGTCACAAATTCAATTTTGTCTTCCTCCTTGGCCTCATTGATTTGGTCAATTTCAAATGTGTCATCAGTAGCTGTGCAAGATTGTTCTTCTACTTGTTGCTGTTGCTGTTGCTCTTGATCATTTTGTATTTGTTGCTTCTTTTGCGGTTGGTTATCAACCCCATTGCCGTTGGAAAGTGGTTTGTGAGTGAGAGGATCAATCCCCATTTTTTTCAGTTTCTTCTTGATGTGGGTATTCCAGTGATTTTTGATCTCATTGTCAGTTCTTCCAGGGAGATGAGAAGCAATCTTAGACCATCTACAAGAAAATAGAGATTAGTAATAATAACATTAATAAAAATTGGCTTTGGTAAAAAAGAAAACGACTTTATGGCCCCCAGAAAAGTCGAGTATATCTAGCTGTGCTACAAATTAACAACCAGAAAAAAAGAATATGCAGAAGGAAAAAGACTGCATCCTCAGGAATGTTGCTTATATTTATATCCCAGTCAAAAGAAAAAAAGAAAAAAAAAATTATACACGGACTTGGTGGGCAAGCTCTCATTTCCCAGAAGGTGAAGAACATATATTATATATATATATATATATATATATATATATATATATATATATATGTGAAGTATATATATGTGAACTACTTCAGCTTAATTAGCATGGTCTTAATATTACCCATAATCGAAATAAATGTCTAATTGATATAAATATATACCTGTTTCCAAGTTGGGCATGAAGATCAATGACCATTTTCTCTTCATTGTCAGATAATAGACCTCTCTTCAAGTCTGGCCTCAGATAGTTGGTCCATCTCAGCCTGCAGCTTTTCCCACACCTTAACAATCCTGCAATGACACACACCACCCAAAACTATAATATCAATACACTGATTAACATTATCTTTTTAATTTGGAGCTTACAAATCGCAAGCTGCAATTCTGAAATTTACTTTTTCTGTTTATCTGTTCAAATGAAAACAGAGCCACCCTGTTTCATTAGTCTGTGAAAAATAAAGAAGCAAAACAAACCCTGTTTCTGAAAAGAAACACCAGATTTTCAAACTTTTAGAACTCAAACATAGTGAAAGAATACAATAATACTGCCACCCCTTTCTGCCTGAAGAAAGAACCTCTCTCTCTCTCTCTCTGGCATATAATTACACAAGTAGATATATAGATGAATAAATATATGAGACCTGCAAGCTTAGGCACAGCTCTCCAACAGCATTGGCCATTGGTGAGGATGAAGTTTATGAGCTTCTTGTCCTCTTCAGCTGTCCAAGGTCCCTTCTTCAACCCAACCTTATCACAACACGGTTGCCTCCCCATTATGTACGATCTCGATCTTTCTCTCTGAATTCTCACACCAAGCTAATCTCTCAGCTAGCCAGCTCTCAAAGCCAAGGTAGAATTTGAGGCAGACAGAGTTATAATATTTTGCTTATGCAGAAAATTAAACAAACCAAGCTAGCAAGACTCTCGATCGAGCTCCACCACCCTATGCGTATGTATATATATAGACACACATATGACACACCCAAGAAGAGAGGTATATAAATCCAAGCACACTTGCTATATATGGACTTGGCTCTGCCTGGCTGGTTGATATATCAAAACAATTATATTCAATCCATTTTCCTTTGCTTTCAATTAATTTTATCACAAATTGAATTGTTTTTTTTTTCTTTTCTGGGTGGTCTCTGAGCTTTTTGTCAAACTACGTACACGTGTCAACATGCAAGGCTAAACGCGTAGCACACGTGCGGGCGTCTTCATCAGATAGCTCCACCTCATCCACCCTCCATTTCTTGCGTTTCAAGCGTGAGATAAAGCTAATTAACAGTCTCAAACACATAACAACGTTATTAAGAACATTAATTATGAGATTCATTCTCTTCATCATCTTCTTTTATATCTTCTCGTAAGCAAACTTTACCACGAATACAAAGACTAATTATAGTCACTCTGGTCCTTGAATACACTCAGACATGGCATATATGATATGATCGATGTTTTGTTTTTAACTTTGACATGTTTTGTAACGGATGTCATAGAGAAATTTGTATCTAGCTCATTGTTATATGTTTTTTGGGTAAGAATAATACGTATTTTCTTAAACCAAAAATATTGTTGTTCTATGAGTAATGGTAGCATCAACTGTCACCTAAAGTGAGTTCTAGATAGTTTACTAAACATTGTTCACCTAGAATCACTATCTTCAGTAGAAAAGTTTTACTCCTGAAGAGTATGTTATGTGGCTTTCCCGTCTCTCTCTATTTAGTAGTTAATTTAGTCTTATGAACAAAAGCAAAATGACCCCAATTGATATTAGTTAAGACTAATTAACGGATACAATTAGACAAGAGACTAATCAATTTGATCGAGCTCGTTGATCATTCATTATCATAACGAGAATGAAAGCAACTGGTGGAATTGATAATTAGAGAAATTGAATTAAATTAACTCAAGGTATGATTAAGAAGTCCGAGCTCGTTGATCATTCATTATCATAACGAGAATGAAAGCAACTGGTGGAATTGATAATTAGAGAAATTGAATTAAATTAACTCAAGGTATGATTAAGAAGTCCGTTTTGATTTTATTGGTTGATTAATTAATAAGAAGTTAAATATGAAGCACACAGTATACACTTGCTTAAATCTAGCTAGCAGTTTGTATCTTGTATATATACGTACGTACGACCCCACAGACTTTTGTTTTAAGCAAAATTCTCCCGCTAATTTTTGCTCACAAGTCATAACCCGGCCCTAGCTATCCTTGCCGTAAAACAAAGCATGAATATCATAGTTACGTGTTTTTCACTGTTCTCGGGCATTAGTGACACATTACAGCCCTCCGCCCGTATACACACATAAATATTTTTAACAATGTGTTAATGCATAACTTTTTTATAAAATTGTAAATATGAGTTCTCGATCAAGATAATAATATTAGTCTTCAAAGTTATAACATGAGTTCTTAAAGTTGTAAATATTCTTAGTTATCACATAAATATTTAAAGTAGTAATATTAATATTACTCCTTAAAGTGATAATGTGAGTTCCTAAAGTGATAATAAAGAATACGTAGATGCAACTTCGAGGACTAAATTACCGCTTTAAGGACATATTTTACTACTTGAAAATTATGTTGTAACTAAAATTTTATTACTTTAAGAACTCATATTACAATTTTGAGAACTAATTTTACTAATTTGATGACTCATTTTACAACTTCATAACAAAGTTGATGCAGGTCATATATTAACACACCTTAGTCTTTCCCCCCCCCCAACACACATATATTCCCTCCCATTTTCTCAATCAATCTCTCGGTACACAGTCTTATACTCTTCTCAACCAGCTTTTTGTAATCGCTCTCCCTACCCTGGTGGTCGTAGTTAATTTGTTTCTTCCATTCTCCCGTTAGATATCTTCAATATCATCTCCCAATTATTATCTGATTACCTCACTACAGGAAATAACAACTTAGCCGACGAAATTAAAAAACTTATGTCGCCTAAGTTCGTCTTCATCGACGGAAACACAATTGTCGTATATGACACCACATCCGTTGCTTAAGATCTATTTAGGGGACGAAAAATGATTGTCGAGGACTTCTGTCGACTAAGACATTCATATTCGACCAAACACCATTCGTTGTCTAAGTTCCATCGGCTTAGTAAACCATAGGCGACGAATATTTTCCGTCGGTAAACTTTCGTCGGCTTAGAAACTCTTAGGTGACAAAAGTTTACTTTCGACGCACTCCGTCGACTAACATCTTACTAGGCGACGAAACAAATCCGTCGTCAAAGATGATCTTGGGCGACGAACCATTTTCCGTCTGCGTAGTTAGTCATGGGCGACGAATATGTCTTTCTTAGCCGACGAAATGTTCCGTTGATTAAGAAATTGAATCATTGTCTAACACAACACAGAACAAATATATTTTTACCAACACCTTTTATCTTAGGCGATGGAATATTCCGTCGGCTAAGTAAACACATCATTTATACACCTTCTGCCCAGAAGAGAACGCATAAGAAAGGCATAAGAAAGCTCCTCCATCCCCCCCCCCACATAATTCATCCGATCTGTTAGTACATAGCCAAAATACTTGGCTAAGCCGAGAATAAGGTACAAATACCCGGTTGAAATAGCCCTGGTGAGCCCTTCACAGGCGTCCAAAGAATGAAGGGCCGGTAACAAACCGCTTGCCAAAGTCACTCTAGCGACAAAACACCCCTAAAAGGGGAGACACTCCAAAGGATGGCAAGAAGTCCCACATTGGAGACTAAGGCAAAGGTACCTAAACTTGACCTATAAAACAAGCTCAACCTATCATAAAAGGTACACACATACACACTCACGTATACTCTCTCTCTCTTTCATTCCTCTACCCGTACAAGTGCTCAAAGCTAACTTAAGCATCGGAGAGTCGAAGACTGGGCCACCCTAGTCCCGACCCGGTGACGCTGTCATTTGTGCAGGTACCGAGTGAAAGACCCCAAGAATTCTACTTCGCTCCGCCCCGCAACCTCTTCCCGACTCGGGACGAAACAGGTAGAAACAATTGGCGCTAGAATGAGGGCCCCTATCTTGTGGAACTCCCACTTGCCTCAGCACTCGGCACCATGGTGATCATTGATGACCCTGTGGACCCTGGCACCCAAGTGGAACTTAAACCCAACACATCCCTTCCCCAAACCAACAGACCAGCCCATATTAGCCATCCCAACCCCGCCACAGCCCTTGAACTCCTCAAGCGAGACTTCCATTCGCTCCGCGAGCAAGCGGCGAAGGAAAAGGTAGAAGCGGAAGCATACCGGGTACGCATTGCTGAGTTGGAGAAAGAGCAATCCTTGCTCCGCGCCACGTTAGAGCATCGTAACGTGTACAACGATCGCTCAGACTGCGCGGCGCGAATTGCCGGGACCCCGGATTCCCTTCAAGACCAGACTGGTTCCATGCTCTCGGGAGGGCCTAACCAGATCGTATACATGTCCCATCCCCTAACCCACCCCTTATTTCCACTCCCAGCCCCCCAACCATCCCCAATCCTCAATGACTCCCCCCTGCCACATCAACATAATCCATCTACCCAACCCATCCCCACTTCCACCAAGTCACTGCGGGTGGAGAAGTGTAAAGGCACGAGGGACCCCTATCTCCACCCCGAGACGCTCTTCTCGCAATAAAGTTCCACTGGCCACAGCTACGCCATAGTCCATAATGGGCAACTCCACCAATATCGCGCTCGTGGCCAGATTCTAACCCTACATGGCGGAGCTCCACGGTTCCCCCAACGCCAGTCTTCTGTAACACGGCAACACACGGCACCCCTAGAAATCCTTAACATCCAACGCGGTATCACGATCACCCCATCAACGTGGGATCAAGTGACATTCCGCAGAGGTGAGGATACCACACATCGCCACCATTGTGAACCTTTAATAATCAATGTGCAAGTGGATCATTACAGGTGCCACAGAGCTTTAGTGGATACAGGGGCCGCTGTAAGTGTCATGTTTTCTGATTGTTACAAGGGACTTCGGCGGGACCGCGCCAAACTGTATAACAACCACGACCCCTTGGTCAGCTTCTCTGGTGACATCGTACAACCGCTAGGCTCAAACCGCCTAACCGTGGCGGTAGGAACTACTCCTTGCCGCTCCTCCATTACAACTCGCTTCCTCATAGTTGACTGTCCCTCATCCTATAATCTTATCTTAGGCCGGGACATCCTTTGGGGACTGCAATGCTTCGTAGCCGGCCACATGCTCCTCATGAAAGTTCCTACCCCAGGTGGCATCTTGACAGTTCAAGGGGACCGAGCAGCCATTGAGCATGTCATCTTAACGCCATCCAACAGGGGCGCAACGCCTATGAGATGTTGCCTCTCAGCCCCTCGGAACCCATAGATGACCCACGGGACGACCTAAAGGGGAGTAGAAAAAAGAGGGCCCCGCGACCTAATCTAGCTGAAGACACGGAATGGATATCCCTGTCCCCCACTGCCCCGGAAAGGAAAGTCAACATTGGCTCAAGTCTCAGCCTGGAACTCCGCCACAAGCTCATTACTTTCCTCCAAGAAAAACAAGCAGTCTTCGCTTGGTCCTACACCGACATGCCGGGGATATCCCCTGACATCATCACCCACAAACTCAACATCCTCCAAGACCACCCCCCCTGTCAAACAAAAGAGATGCGCCTTCCACCCAGACAAGTATCGAGCTATCCAAGCCGAGGTTCAACGGCTCAAGGAAATCAAATTCATCCGGGAAGTTTCCTACCCGACATGGGTCTCCAACGTCGTCATGGTCCCCAAACCTAACGGCAAGTGGCGCATGTGTGTTGACTACACGAACCTTAACAAGCCTTGCCCTATGGACATCTTCCCCTTGCCACGAGTTGACCAGCTGGTTGATTCCACAGCTGGCTTCAAAACGCTCAGCTTCCTTGACGCCTACTCGGGCTACAACCAAATCAAAATGCACCCCGTCGACCAAGCTCACACAACCTTTGTCACCGATAAAGGATTATACTGTTACGAGGTCATGCCCTTTGGCCTCAAGAATGCGGGGCAAACATATCAACGGCTCGTTAACGCCATGTTCGAAGATGAAATTGGCGAGA
This sequence comes from Fragaria x ananassa, assembly GCA_034370585.1. Taxonomy (NCBI): domain Eukaryota; kingdom Viridiplantae; phylum Streptophyta; class Magnoliopsida; order Rosales; family Rosaceae; genus Fragaria; species Fragaria x ananassa. The sequence goes on from CP139772.1 coordinate 26,388,427, forward strand.
TTATGGAAGTGTATGTCGACGACATGTTGGTCAAGAGCAAGACAGAAGATGACCACATTGCCAACCTCAACAGAGTATTCACTAAGCTCCTCGAACACGGGATGCGTCTCAACCCTCAGAAATGCATCCTTGTTGTGGGAGGCGGCAAATTCCTTGGCTTCATGGTCAGTGAAAGAGGCATTGAGGCCAACCCAGAAAAAGTCCAAGCCATCCTAGACATGACTGCTCCGACGTCCCGGAGCGAGGTCCAGTGCCTTACAGGACGCCTGGTAACCCTAGCACGCTTTATTTCCCACCTCACAGACATGTGCAATCCCTTCTTTCAACTGCTCAAGGCACAACATAAAAAAGATATCATTTAGGGCCCGGAACATGACGAAGCCTTCAACAGCATAAGGGCATACCTCGCCACTGTCCCTCTCCACTCCAAGCCAATTCCCGGAGAGGTGCTTTATTTATACTTGGCTGTTTCCTCCACGGCCGTCAGCGCGGCGCTCACACGCCATGCCCATGATCATGAACTCCCAGTTTACTATTGTGGCAGAGGGCTCGCGGATCCAGAGACTCGCTATCCAGACATAGAGAAACTTACTCTCGCCCTCATCACTGCCGCCAGGAAACTCAGGTCGTATTTCCAAGCCCACACAATCCATGTACTCACCAACCAGCCTTTACGGCAAATATTGCAGAAACCTGAAACCTCAGGCCGCATGGTCAAATGGGCAGTTGAGCTGGGAGAATTTGACTTGCATTACAAGCCACGAGTGGCCATCAAAGGGCAGGCAGCTGCAGACTTCATTGCTGAATTCATCCCATTGGCCGATAGTAGTTCCCACCCAAACACCCCCGCCGGGGCTACCATCTGGGAACTCCAAGTGGATGGATCCTCCAACAGCAAACTCAGCGGAGCAGGAATCATCATCACGGACCCAGAGGGTCACTCGTATGAGTATGCCCTCCGGTTCGAATTCAAAGCCTCCAACAACATTGCTGAGTATGAAGCTCTTATCGTAGGCATCCAACTTTGCCGAGAGCTCGGAGCCCGACACCTCCACATTTTCAGTGATTCCCAACTTGTTGTCAGTCAGGTGGCAGGGGACTTCAAGGCTAACCAGCACAACTTGGAATCCTATAAAAGTCTCGCGGGGGCACTTCTGCAAAGCTTCACCTCATACAAACTCACCCAAATCCTGCGAGCCAAGAACTCCAAGGCTGACGCCCTCGCAAAACTCGCCACGGCTCCTCCCGAGTCCACGTTCCCGGATGTCCACATAGAAACACTGGACAAGCCTAGTATCTCAAGAGCCTATTCAGAAATTTTTGCCCTTGACCCCAGGGAGCAGCCTTCATGGATAGACCCATTCATCGCTTTCCTCTCGGATGACACCCTGCCCCAAGACAAGCATGAAGCACAGCGGCTACGCCGCAAAGCCTCCCTTTACTTGCTCAGAGGTGGAAAGCTATACCGCCGAGGCCAATCATGTCCCCTACTGCGGTGCCTACCCACAGCAGAAGGGCACAAAGCGCTGAAATCACTCCACAGTGGCATTTGTGGGAACCATGCAGGAGCCCGGAACCTCATGTTCAAAACACTTCGCGCGGGGTATTATTGGCCAACCCTAGAGCGTGATGCCAAAGCGGTCGTTCAAACGTGCCTTCAGTGCCAAAAATTTGCAGATTTTACACATCATCCCCCGGTACCCCTCTCCATCATCATCTCGCCCGTCCCTTTCAGCCAGTGGGGACTCGATTTCATCGGACAACTCCCCACAGCCCCGAGACAGTTCAAGTATGCCATTGTCATTGTGGATTACAACATAAAATGGATTGAGGCAGAGCCCCTCGCCACAATTACCACTGAAAAAGTAATCAACTTTCTTTGGCGAAACTTGTACTGTAGCTTTGGAGTGCCCCAAGCCATCATTACTGACAATGGCACCCAGTTCGACAATGACACATTCCGGGGATTCTTGTCCGATCAAGGCACAACAATCTTTTACACCTCCCCAGCACATCCCCAAACCAATGGCCAGGCAGAAGCTATCAACAAGCTCATCAAGCAAAACCTGAAGAAACGCTTGGATGAGGCCAAGGGTTTGTGGGCAGCAAAGCTCCCGGACGTCCTCTGGACACTCCGCACCACCTCCACAATGGCCACGGGAGAGTCCCCATACCTCTTGGCTTACGGAATCGAAGCGGTGGTACCGGTGGTACCGGTGGAAATGGAGGTCCCAAGTGAACGAATCACAACTTACGACCCCGAGACAAATGCGACAAGGCTACGACTTAATATGGACCTCTTAGAGGAACGCCGAGACAAGGCATACCTCAGAGTCATCAACAACAAGCAGAAAATAGCCCGATACTACAACAAAAAAGTCGTATCTCGCCCCCTGAAGATAGGCGACTAGGTCAGAAAGAGGTCATTCCCCACCCTACTGGTCTCAAGGCGAAGTGGGAAGGCCCACTCGAGATAGTTGACACTCCGGGACCCGCCACATTCTATCTCCGCGATTGTGACGGTCGCGTGCTACCCCGCCCCTGGAACGCTCGCCACCTCCATCTCTATCCCAGTTAATTACATTGTTTATGTATTTTAGCCCAGTAGCGGCACCAACAATGTACACTTCTCCCACTAGCGGCTCACTCTAAATGCCATGAAGTGCTTTGTCATGTAAACATGCTACACTTCATTCCCACAAGACAACGCCACAAACCTATTCGCCCCATAGCGGCCCACCACGCGGCTAACGCGGTCCCTCTGGCCAACTCGCACGACCCATCCCGCCAACCCTTAATCCTAGCCAGCCCGACAACAAAACTCTTACTCTAGGCTTCCTACCAACATCACAAACATGTGAACCGTCTCATTCACCCCCGATAAATCCAAAGACAAAGAACGCCACCAATTCATACCGTGAAACAGTGGATCCGCGTAGTGGCAATGAAGCTGGTTGCAAACAGCCAAGCGCTCGCTCCCACTCGATCGAGGGTGAAGTGGGACGCTTCCCAAATCTGAGGTTTGTAGAACCACTAAAACCCTAGACCCTCTGACGCTTTTCTCTCCTTGATTGACAGGTTATGGGAGGAAACCCCTGCATCTGGATGATCCCCCCTCAGAGATCATGCAACGGCCCGCAACGCTCAATAGCGAGTCTCCCCAATCATGCGCGGACTGACTCGCCATGCAGCGGCCGTAAAGCCACATAGCCACAGTCCCCAATCAAACGTGGACTGACTGGCCACCTCGCGACAGTCCCCAACCAAGCGCGGACTGACTCGCCACATAGCCACAGTCCCCAATCAAGCACGGACTGATTGGCCACCTCGCGACAGTCCCCAACCAAGCGCGGACTGACTAGCCACATAGCCACAGTCCCCAATCAAGCGCGGACTGACTCGCCACATAGCAACAGTCCCCAACCAAGCGCGGACTAACTCGCCACATAGCCACAGTCCCTAATCAAGCGCGGACTGACTGGCCACCTCGCGACAGTCCCCAACCAAGCGCGGACTGACTCGCCACATAGCCACAGTCCCCAACCAAGCGCGGATTGACTCACCACATAGCCACAGTCCCCAATCAAGCGCAGACTAACTGGCCACCTCGCGATAGTCCCCAACCAAGCGCGGACTAACTCGCCACATAGCCACAGTCCCCAATCAAGCGCGGACTGACTGGCCACCTCGCGACAGTCCCCAACCAAGCGCGGACTAACTCGCCACATAGCCACAGTCCCCAATCAAGCGCGGACTGACTGGCCACCTCGCGATAGTCCCCAACCAAGCGCGGACTGACTCGCCACATAGCAACAGTCCCCAACCAAGCGTGGACTGACTTGCCACCTCGCGACAGTCCCCAACCAAGCGCGAACTGACTCGCTACATAGCAACAGTCCCCAACCAAGCGCGGACTGACTTGCCATCTCGCGACAATCCCCAACCAAGCGCGGACTGACGTGCCACATAGCAACAGTCCCCAACCAAGCGCGGACTGACTTGCCACATCGCGACAGTCCCCAATCAAGCGCGGACTGACTCGCCAAGGTAACGGCCCGCAATGCTCAATGGCGAGTCTCCCCAACCAAGCGCGGACTGACTCGCCTCGCAGCGGCCGCAACGCCACATAGCGAGTCCCCAACCAAGCGCGGACTAACTCGCCAGAGCAGCGGCAAACATTTCTTCTCGCCACCTGTTTTCGGAACATCACCCCCGTCACCTCGCGACTCTCGCGTGGGGACTTGGGGACTCGGCACCATGCCTCCTGCACCCGGGTAAAACCTATTCTCAGCATCTCTAGAATAACTCCCCACCTAAGAACTCTCTCAGACTGGGGACTTGTTAGTACATAGCCAAAATACTTGGCTAAGCCGAGAATAAGGTACAAATACTCGGTCGAGATAGCCCTGGTGAGCCCTTCACAGACGTCCAAAGAATGAAGGGCCGGTAACAAACCGCTTGCTAAAGTCACTCTAGCGGCAAAACACCCCCAAAAGGGGAGACACTCCAAAGGATGGCAAGAAGTCCGACATTGGAGACTAAGGCAAAGGTACCTAAACTTGACCTATAAAACAAGCTCAACCTATCATAAAAGGTACACACATACACACTCACGTATACTCTCTCTCTCTCTTTCATTCCTCTACCCGTACAAGTGCTCAAAGCTAACTTAAGCATCGGAGAGTCAAAGACTGGGCCACCCCAGTCCCGACCCCGTGACGCTGTCATTTGTGCAGGTACCGAGTGAAAGACCCCAAGAATTCTACTTCGCTCTGCCCCGCGACCTCTTCCCGACTCGGGACGAAGCAGGTAGAAACACGATCTAAATCTAGTTTTGGAATCTTTTATTCTTGAATTTGATTGATCAATAGCTGCTTCTCTCCTAATTGGTATGTAACTACTTTAATTCATCTACTTTCTTCATTTATGCATATATATTTTCTGGTGAACTTTCCGGTGACTTTGTCGGCAGTCCAATTTTACTGGTCCAATTACTAGATTGCTTGATGATGCATGATATATGTAACATTTGATAGTGTATATATACATGTTGAATATATTGTACATATATGTTTTTGTGATAATATGTTTGTATGTATAACATGTTTGTATAATGTATATTATGTTTTTGTATATATATACATATATATATATTAGCTTTTATTCATATGATTAATAATTATGTGAATAATATGTTTATCCAATTTTCGTTTTTATGCAAATCATTTGTGTATTCAAATAATAAAAAAATAAAATGATAAATCATGTAATTAAGAATTATAATATTCTTATACATTCATCAATATATTGTTACCCTTAGAAATCTCGTTCGAGAACTATTATGTTACGACTATGTCTAACAAAATGGTTTTCGAATTGTCTCATATTTAGACAGTTTGAGAGCATATGACATTAAGATTCCGTTTGTTGTTGGTGCGTTTCGTTTTCAGTTGTGGGTATATATATATTTCGACAGGATCTTCCTTTATTGTTCCTCGAGTGCATATTAGGTATAGATATTCATGCACTTTGGAATTGTAGGGAGATGCTACCGAAATTTTCTCACATATGTGAATTCGAAACGTCCCAACAACAAACGAAATCACAATATCATATGCTCTCAAACGGGATTAGGGCCCCAACCGAAATAACGTACATTAATATATCTTATATATATAATAATAATAATAATTAAGTGTGTATATATAAATATATATATATATATACACTCCAATTTATTATTCATGAATTTTTTATTATATATTTTTGTTTCTTGTTATTATAGTGTACAACATGGACAAGAGTTAGATGCAATTAGGGAGGGGTCCCCTCTTTATATGAGAGCCATTTTTTATTTTCTTGAGTTTGTGCGTCTACATAGTCCTCCAGACAAAGTTATTCACATATATCCGTGCAACAAATGTCTCAATCGGAAACTAGTAACATATGAAGACACGTATTCTCACCTGACACTAAACAGTATTTGTCCTAGTTATACCACATGGACATGGCACGGCAAAAATCAAGTTCAAATGCCTACACTTGCAGAAATTCAAGCACAACATAATCAGCGGGCAAGATCTTCCAATACTAGTTACGCGGACCCTGTTGTGATGAACCTCTTAAATGATGTCTTCTCGTTCGTCATCTCAAGATATCAGGAAAATGTTGTTTATGACAACGCCCCTAACACCTTCCTTAATGTCTCTCACGTTGACTACAACAGGGATTATGATAAGTGCAATAGACTTCTACGGGAAGTACAAACCATATTGTATCTTGGCAGTGAGCATACTATGTTGGGTACCGTCATAAAGCAAATGAAGATAAAAAAACAAGCGGGGAAAGACTAACACATGTTTTGATGAGGATATTAAATTTATGAAGGAAGTTCTTCCTAAAGGTAACAGTTGTCCGAAAAATTTCAACCAGGTAAAAAACATGTTGGCTGATCTCGGTCTTGATCACCAGAAGATAGACGATTGTATTACAAATAAAACAAGAATGAAGTTGAGTGCCCATACTGCTACGAGCCAAGGTACAAAGCTTCAACTTCATCTAAACAGAAAAACCGGCCCATTCCTAGGAAGGTTCTTTGTTACTTCCCGTTAGGTCCTTGTCTGTACCGTTTGTACATGTCTTCACATACGGCCAAGCACAGGCAAGGCACCAAGGAGAGGAGAGGATAGATCCGGATAATCTCACACATCCTGCAAACGGGGATGCTTGGAAGCACTTTGACTGTTCTTTTCCCGAATTTGCTGGAGACTGTCGAAATGTCAGACTCGCACTTGCAACAGACGGGTTCAATCATACTGAAAACATGAATTTGTCTAATAGCACTTGGTATGTAATAGTATTTTCGTACAATCTACCTCCCAACATGTGTATGAGGAAGGAGTACAATTTTCTTACGCTTATGGTTCCAGAGCCGTATTCTCCAGGAAAGTGCTTGGATGTGTACATGAGATCATTAATTGACGAGCTGCATGAGTTATGGGAAAATGGACTCCCTACTTTTGATTGGCATGGTCAAACTTCATTCATGATGAAAGCAACTGTTATTTATACCATCAGTGATTATCCAGCTTACGGGATGTTGTCTGGCCAACAAACTAAGGGGTACAACGCTTGCCCAGTATGCTTAGATGACATCAATTCTAGTCGTCACGCCGACAAAATATGTTTCTTGGGATCTCGTAGGTGGCTTGACGAGGATCACGAATGGCGGTAGGATGCTGAGGCATTTGATGAGACTGAGGAGCATAATATGAAACCCCCAGAGAGGTCTGGTGAGTGGATATTTGAGCACCAGTAAAGATGTAACCGACTTGAATCCTCCCACGCTTGATGAGTTAAGCATTGGACGTACAAAAGTGTATTCTTTGAATTGTCTTACTGATCGACTTTGAAAATCAGACACAACGGAGGTCATGCACATAGAGAAGAATGTTTGTGACAGTGTTCTTGGAACAATTCTGAATATCAAAGATAAGAATAAGGACACCCCCAAAGCCTGTGTTTATCTTTAAAAAATAGGTATACGCCCTAAGCTGTGGCTAGTAGAGAACAAAAAATAAATAAAAAAAAGCCATAATGCCTCAAACAGGCTACACAGTCCATCCTCAGAAGAAGGCGGAAATGTTTCAGTGGCTTCATAACGTTAAGTATCCTCATGAATATGCAGGGAATATCACTCGATGTGTTAAGACGGGGGAAAATAAGATTATTGGGTTAAAGACTCATGACTGTCATGTTTTGCTGCAACGTCTTCTTCCCGTGGTCATTAGACCATATTTGTAGAGTGATGCGGTTAACACGTTAATGGCTTTGTCAAAGTTCTTTAAGAGGATATACTTACGAGTTTAAAAAGTCTGATGTTCAGTCATTGTAAGAAGACATTGTGTACATCATGTGCAAGTTGAAGAGGATCTTTCCCCCAATTTTCTTTGACATCATGATCCACCTTCCTGAATAAGTGTTGATTACTGGTCTGGTACAATATACTTGGTGTTATCCAAATGAGAGGTATGCACTCATTCTCTAATTAATCATCCTTTCAAATTAAGATAATTTTTTTAAATATTTATTGTAAGAGAATAAATATCTGTTTTGCAGACAATTGGGGGATTTCAAGAAGTCGAACAAAAATAAACGTTTCCCTGAAAGATCGATCATGGCGGCATACATTCAAGCTGAGTGCGTAACGTATTGCAACACATATCTCAATAATGAAGACACAATGGGGGAATCATCTGGAGCGGGTAGCAGTCAACAATTCAATCTATCAGTTGTTCCAACGATGTTCAACCGTATAACAGATTAAGTAATTTTGAAAGATTAAGTAATGCTGAGATCAAAGTCTCAAAACCCGCCCTGAATTTCACCCTGAAACCCGAGGTGAGTCCTGCGGGGACCACCTCCAAGGAAAACTTACCGAAGGACTCGGCAAACCTCCCTTGAAAATGGACAACCCTAACTCGGAAAAATTTAAGAACACTTTTAACCAATAATATAAATTCTTCAGCTTAATCCAAATAACCAAATAAAATAATACACAACTATTTTTCCGAAAGTATTCAGAGCTACTACAAGAAATACAGCGGAAGCTACTAGAAATCCTAGTGAGTTAAAAGAAGACCTACTGGTGAACAGTAGTGGAAAAATGAGTGACTATGCCTCGTCGCCTCCTTCTAGACCCCACCCGAACTCTGCAGACTGGGCATTAGTTGGTATCAGAGCTCTAGGTTTCATCTTCTGTTTTCTATTCACTATCGTATTTGCCTAAGTAGCCATAGTGTCTATAGAGTGATGATCCGACCGCGGCGGATTCATCGGCAGTTTTCTGCTTTTGATACTATGTGTTATTGGGTATGTGTGATAGTTCTGTTAGTCTTATGGACAGACTACTTGATATCTTCTTCCTGAGGTACTATGCCTCCTAGATGCCTACCCCGTGTAGCTTCCTCGACCAACGCCAGTGAGGGTGATGAGGTTAGAGGATTGGTTGTTTCGATTGGGAGCATGCTGAGAGGTGTGTTAGATAGAGTTCAGCAGCCTCGGTCTGAGAAGAAGAAGGATGTCTTCAATGCTGGTGCAATTGAGTTCAAGGGCGCCAAGGGACCCCTTGATGGGCACACTTGGGTAGATAAGATGGAAATGGCTTTTGAGAGCACTGACCTGCCGGAAGGAAAGAAAGTGAAGATGGCAGTGACTTTTCTGGATGACTCAGCGCATCACTGGTGGACCCTTGCTAGCAGAAATAGTGGTGGTGCTCAGGACATGACTTGGGAGGAGTTTAAGACGCTCTTCTTGGGTCAATATTTCGGTCACACTTAGCGTATCAGGATTCAGTCGGACTTCCTGAACATGAAAAAGGGGGATGATGAGGGTGTCATCGAGTTTGAGCAAAGGTTCACTTCCCTGAGCTACCATGTGCCCTATTTGATTCCTGATGAGATGACCAGGATTAGCATGTTTGTTGGAGCTCTTGGCGGGGTTTATGCAGATAAGATGGTCGGTGACATTTACCCGACTTTTCTTGATGCGGTTACTGCAGCCATGGCCATTGAGACCAAGAGAACTTTTAGTGCATGGCCCAGAGATTTCGGTGGTCCCAGCCAGGGTCCATCGAAGAAGGCCGCTTCCTCATCCTCTTCTAGATCTTCAGCGGGCAGTGGTAGTAGTGGAGGATCAGGTTCTGGTTCTCAGAATAGATTTGGAGGACGTTTCAGGAGACCTTTCAAGAGCTAGTTGGGCAGGCAGCAGGCCGGTCAGTTTAGTTCTGGTGGTAGTTCCCAAGGGGGATCTTCTAGTGGTCAGGCTTTTTCTTTTGGTCAGCAGCAGTCTTCTGGATGCTTTGAGTGTGGTGGTCTAGATCATTTCAGGAGAGATTGTCCTTTGTTGGCACAGAGGACCGCCCCTTCTCAGCAAGGCAGTCAGTTTTCAGCTAGAAGCTCTAGTGGTGGTTCTCGTGGTGGTTCAGCAGCCAGGGGTGGTTCTCAGCAGGGGAGTGGTCGGCGTGGACGTCCCATGACTCGCGCTAGACTACATGCTATGACCCAGTAGGAGGGTCGTACTTCCCCAGATATCATCATTGGTACGTTGTTAATTTTTGGTCAACCAGCAATTGTTTTAATTGACCCTGGAGTTACGCATTCATTTATGTCTAGTAGATTCGCTCTCCATGCCAATGTGCCATCATCGTCTCTTCCAGGCGAGTGGCACGTATCTCTTCCCTCTGGTAAGGTGATGAGAATAGCTTGGGTGTTTAGTGGTTGTGAAGTTTTGGTGGAAGGAGCTCAGTTTATGGCAGATTTAATCCCTTTAGATATGGTGGAGTTTGATGTGATCTTGGGGATGGACTTCTTAGAGTCTTATAGAGCTATGGTGGATTGTTTCCGAAAAGAAGTGGTGTTTCGGAGCCCGGATGGATTGGAGGTTGTGTTTCAGGGGGAAAGAGATGTGATTTCGAGTTGCCTGATTTCAGCTGTGGCTGCCAGGAGATTGTTAAGTAAAGGCTGTCAGGCATTCTTAGCTCATGTTGTGGATGCAAGTATAGGAGTATTGGAAGTGGGAGACATTCCTGTAGTAAGAGAATTTCCGGACGTGTTTCTCGAGGATTTGCCTGGTTTGCCTCCTGTAAGGGAGATAGACTTTTCCATTAACTTTCTTCCTGGATCTATGCCTATCTCTCAGGCACCTTACAGAATGGCTCCAGCGGAATTGAAAGAGTTGAAGACTCAATTGCAAGAGTTAGTAGATAATGGTTTTATTCGGCCAAGCATGTCTCCATGGGGTGCTCCGGTGTTGTTTGTTAAGAAGAAGGATGGCACCATGAGACTATGCATTGATTATAGGAAGCTGAATCAAGTCACAGTGAAGAATAAGTACCCGTTGCCTCGCATTAATGATTTGTTCGATCAATTGAGAGGTGCCTCAGTGTTCTCAAAGATTGATTTGAGATCTAGTTATCATCAATTGCCGATTCGGGATAGTGACGTAGCCAAGACTGTCTTTCGATCACGCTATGGTCATTATGAGTTTGTGGTAATGCCTTTTGGACTTACTAATGCACCCGCGGCGTTCATGGATCTCATGAATATGGTGTTTAGTCCATATCTTGACCGCTTCGTGATCGTGTTCATAGATGATATTTTGGTGTACTCAAAAAATGAGAAGGAGCATGCCAAACATCTAAAATTGATTTTGCGGACTTTGAGGAATGGGCAGTTGTTTGCCAAGTTCAGCAAGTGTGAGTTTTGGCTGGATAAGGTGGGTTTTTTGGGTCATATAGTTTCAGCTGAAGGTGTTAGTGTGGATCCCCAGAAGGTAGAAGCAGTGTCCAATTGGAAAAGACCCACAATAGTGTTGGAGATTCGTAGTTTCTTAGGGTTAGCAGGTTACTATCGACGATTTGTGCAAGGCTTTTCGAAGATTGCAGCTCCACTAACTAGATTGACCAGAAAGGGAGTCAAGTTCGAATGGTCAAATTAGTGTGAGCAAAGTTTTCAAGAGTTAAAGGATCGCTTGACTAGTGCTCCTGTTTTGGCACTTCCAGACGATAGTGGGGAGTATGTGGTGTTTTGTGATGCTTCTAGACGAGGTCTAGGTGGAGTTTTGATGCAGCATGATCGAGTGATTGCCTACGCTTCTAGGCAATTGAAGCCGCATGAGGTGAATTATCCCACTCATGATTTAGAGCTTGAAGCTGTGGTTTTTACTCTCAAGTTGTGGAGACACTATCTTTATGGAGCCAAGTGTCAGATTTTTACCGATCATAAGAGTCTTCGGTATGTGTTCACACAAAGGGAGTTGAATTTGAGGCAAAGAAGGTGGATGGAGTTGATCAGTGATTATGATTGCACTATAGAGTATCATCCAGGAAAAGCTAATGTGGTAGCTGATGCTCTTAGTCGCAATCCCTCCGTGTCTTTGTTTCACTTGAGGATGGTTCGAGTTCCACTTCTTTGTGAGTTGCGGGCTACATGGGTGGATTTGGCGGTGGATGAAGTGGGTGCTTTGGTAGCCAGTTTCCATGTGAGGCTAGTTTTGGTTGATAAAGTGCGGGAGGCACAATATAATGATCCTTCCATAGTTCGGTTGATAGAAAGAGCAGCGAATGGAGCCGCCATAAATTTTTCGGTAAGAAGAGATGAGTCGTTGTTGTTCAAAAGCAGGCTTTGTGTTCCAAAGAGGAATGAAGAGCTAAAGATTGAGATTTTGGAGGAAGCTCATAGTTCTGCGTATGCTGCTCATCCAGGTAGTATAAAGATGTATCGGACTTTGAAGGATTATTATTGGTGGCCTAACATGAAGAGGGAAATTGCAGCTTTTGTGAGTAGGTGTCTGATTTATCAGCAGGTAAAAGCTGAAAGGCAGAAACCTTCAGGGTTGCTTGAGCCGTTGCCTATTCCAGTGTGGAAGTGGGACCACATCACCATGGATTTTGTCTTCAGTTTACCTCGTACCCATGAAGGGCATGACGGTATTTGGGTGATAGTGGATAGACTCACTAAATCTGCTCATTTCTTGTCGGTGGGGAAGAAGTATTCGCTGGATAAATTGGCCGAGCTGTTTGCAAATGAGAAGATCAAGGTGGTCAGGGATAGACTCAAGGCTGCTCAGAGTAGGCAAAAGAGTTATGCCGATGTCCACAGGAAGGACCTTGAGTTTCAAGTAGGTGATTGGGTGTTCCTGAAACTATCTCCTTGGAATGGGGTAGTGCATTTTGGCAAGCGTGGGAAGCTTAGTCCGAGGTATATTGAGCCTTATGAGGTAATGTGTTTCATGTATCCATGCTTCGCAAGTATATTGCCGATCCTTCTCATGTGTTGGAAGAGCAGCCGATTAGTCTGCAGAAGGATTTGTCCTATGAAGAGGAGCCGGTTCAGATTCTAGATCGGAAGGAGCAAGTGCTTAGGAGCAAGTCAATTCCGCTAGTCAAAGTGCTTTGGAGAAGCCACCAAGTAGAGGAAGCTACTTGGGAGTCAGAGGAGCAGATGAGGCAGCAATATCCCTATCTCTTTGAGTAGGATGTTGTAAATTTCGAGGACGAAATTTTTTGAAGGAGGGGAGAATTGTCATGCCCCGACCCATAAATTTTTACCTTTATTACTGGCATAGTGGTAATAAGAATTTTACCGTGTTCGTCATTAAGTGCAAAGTATAATTGATCCCCATAGAGGTGTGGGAGACGATTATTTAGTGGAATTATTCTAAGGAAGAAATTTTGACGACGGTAAAAAATGGTAATTTTTGCTAGTAAAAGGTAATTTTATTGGGGTATTATTTTGGGGTGTTGAATTTTAGATTTTGGGTTTATAGAGGTGTTGTTGGACCGGGTGGGCTAAAGGCCCAAGTCCATTTTCTTTTTCTCCCGATTCTCTCTCTTCTCTCCCGCACCCGGTTTTCCCCTCTCTACACCCAGAAATTTCCCGGCCGCCGTCCGGCCTCCGTTCGCCGCAGGATCGGTCCCGTTCGGTCGGTCTCCAAGCCAGCAACAGTTCTAGATTGGTGGCAGCCCCCCTAGCGCCGCCGTGAAGGAAAAATCAACGCCGAGAGCCCCGGCTGCCGAAATCGTCTTTTCGCCGGAACTCCTTCCTCCGGCCGCCATAGCCGGCGAGCCTTAGCTCAAAAGGAAGCCCTCCTCCCGTGCTTCAATCCCTCCAAAGGGCTCGCTCTGTCTCGAGCTAGGTAAGGGGAAATCGAAACTTGAATTTTCTAGGGCTTTTTGTGTTTGTGTGTTCGATTGATGTGCTTAGGCTTAGAATTGGAGTTTGTGGTAGTTAGGAATGTTGTATAGGAGGTTGAGAGGAAGATGCTGCCAATTTTTGGTGACCATCGGAGGTCGCCGGAGTTGGTCGCCTGCCGCCGCCGCCAAGAAAATGTTTTTGGTGGAGAAAAATGTGAGGAGTTTAATGGAATAAGTTTTAGAATTTTTGGAGGAGTTTTGGATAGGTTTGAAATTTGTTAAAGTTTGGTATTTTTGGCGGATTATTAATTTATAATCCGGCCATTGGATTTTATTTGGTGAAAGGTGATTTTGAGGATGTCAGTAAAATTTGTGGAGTTTTGAGGTTGGCAGTGGATTTAAGATTTTAGAGTGTTAGGCTTGGTTGAGCGCGAAGCATATTTAATTATGCATGTTTTGTCGGTGTTTTATTTTAAGGAATTAGTTATGTTTGGAACAGGACGCGAGGAGGCTCGAGCAGAGGAGACCTCCGACCGACGTCAGGCTTAGGCCTAAGTTATGAGTGGACTTTTGTTTTATATAATGTGTTTGAATTGTTTTATTGTTGAGTAATTTCCTTTATTGGATATTTATTTTCCCAAAATTGAGAATTTCTGCGATTATACTCGAGGCAAAATTTCGAGAATAGTATGTATGAGAGAGAATGCTAGCTAGCTATACGTGGCAGCCCCCGTCCTGAGGACAAATGCTAGTATGGGGTGACGTGAGCGTTAGACGCGAGCGTAGTAGCCTTGTACGATTTTCTACTTGTCGATATTATTCTATATTTTTACATTCATTTATAGAAATCGTACAAGGAGTAAGCACGTATTTATACACACTCGGTCTTTATCCCCCATTCTGAGGAAATATGCCGGTATGGAGCGACGTGAGCGTTAGACGCAATCGTATTAGCCTGGTGTGACTATCTATTTTAAAGCTTATTCATAGATAGCATACATGGAGCATACGAGTGGTTAATACATACTGATATATATTTTATAAATTGAGCCTGAGAGGCTGTTTTATTTATGATTTGGGGACTAGCCAGAACTAGTCGTTTGCATTGTTAAATTTCTTGGGGAAATATTATTTGTTGTTGAGATTATTTTGTCCACTCACTCTGACGTGTTATATATTTTCCCCTGGGCTTTTCCTTCGTTTTTAAATGCCCAGTCTGCAGAGTTCGGGTGGGGTCTAGAAAGAGGCGACGAGGCATAGTCACTCATTTCTCCACTACTGTTCACCAGTAGGTCTTCTGTTTAACCCACTAGGATTTCTAGTAGCTTCCACTGTATTTCTTGTAGTAGCTCTGAATACTTTCGGAAAAATAATTGTGTATTATTTTATTTGGTTATTTGGATTAAGTTGAAGAATTTATATTATTGGGTAAAAGTGTTCTTTAATTTTTCCGGTTTAGGGTTGTCCATTTTCAAGGGAGGTTTGCCGAGTCCTTCGGTAAGTTTTCCTTGGAGGTGGTCCCCGCAGGACTCACCTCGGGTTTCAGGGTGAAATTCAGGGCGGGTCTTGACACAAAGAGACTCATTGGTTTGTCCTTCAACATTGCGACGAAGCCAAGCAGTACTTTAAGTCCCATTTGGAAAGGCATGATGGTAACGAAGCCATACACAAGAGAGATTTTTCTGATTATATATATATATTGTTTTATGATGTTATATAATATAACAACGTTGCTCTTAAAATTGTTAAAGATGATGCACATTCAACAGCAGTTTCATACTTCTTATGACCCAGAGTTACACTTGTTGGCTGGAGGACCCCAAAGCCACAGAGTTCGTGCTGGATGTTTTGTGAACAATGTTAAGTTTGTGACGTCAGAATGAGATCAAGGCCATGTCACCTAGAACAATGGAGTCATGGTTGAGGGTCTGGGTTTCAACTACTACGGGGTTCTTGTCAGTGTCATCGAACTAATCTACGGCAAGGGTATGCTAGTCATATTGTTTAAGTGCAAATGGTTCAATACTGACCCAACCAAACGAAGTATTACAATTTTGGATCGTGGCTTGTTATCAGTGGACTCAAATAGTGTATGGTATGAGAATGAGTCGTTTATTCTTACCACCATGACGAAAAAAGTATTTTATCTTAATGATCCGGCTATGGATGAGGGTTGGAAAGTGGTGCAGGTGATGTCACATAGGAATATTCGGAGTGCAGCTACACTAGGAGGGGATGATGAGAGTGGGCCCAGTGATCCAACAACTGATCAACTGAATGAACCATATCAAGAGGAATCTCCACGTAGTCCCTAATACTGAGGATATTCGTGTCAACCACAATACCCTGACACGACGGAGGAGGAGATTATGGAGAGTGTTCAGTCACAACAAATTGAGGTGTTAGGTACGGTGCTCAAAACTTAGAAAGGAAAAGAGATCAGAGTGATGGGACGAGGAGGCGAGCGAGACTTGAGCTATTCTTCAAATGGTTCGACTTCACGTAGTCGTCCTCTTAGAGTTGATGAGCAGCAACTCCAAGAGGTGCAGGAGCGCTATGAGCGGAGACTAAATGAATCTGAGGAGCGTGCCCAACAACAATTCCAAAAGGTTCAGCAGCATGCCCTGCATGCGGAGTCTATGTATAGCGCTGTGCAGTCCCAAATTGCAGCCCTATATGAGCACCTAGGTATGCCACCTCCTCCACAATTTCCTCCTCCTCTTTCAGTTGTTTTTCCTCCTCCACATGTTTCCCCACAGAACAATGATGATAGAGGCGACAACATAGAATTGCACAAGAATTTCAATTGACATTATTAATTTTGTAGTACTTCATTCATAGTTTAGCTAGAGTGTATGAACAATTTTCTACCTAGTTCATTAATTATTTTATATATATGAATAATATTTGTCCATCTAGTTATCATGATCAATATATGAATATGTTTTCCAAATCCAGTGCTTCCGGTGTCACAACCCAGTTCTTAAGTTATTTTACGGTTATTTACTTTTGGTTTTATCTTGATCTTTTACCATGTTAAGTAACTGTTTACCATTAAGGACCATATAGTTGACTTTTTGTAGGAAAGTTATTTTGGAAAAAATTCTTTAAGGAAGTTGTAGAGGAGGTTAATGCGAATTCTTAGACATGCTATATGTTAAAATCGGGGTTTGCATAAAAAATTTATCAGATAACAAGGGTTTCCAGTAATAAGTTAAAGGTAAAAATTTTATTGGGTTTTGTTTTTGGTGTTTAAGTTAGACCAGGTAGTTTTGGAGAAGCCTAAAAACCGACTCTCTCTCTCTCTCTCTCTCTCTCTCTCTCCCGTGAACTCTTCCCGACCCACCGGAGACCCAGCCTCTGTTCGTCGTCGTCCGGCCACCGCAGACCGCCGGACCGGTCCTGTTCAGAAACTAGTCGCCTCCTCTCTCTCTCTTCCTGGGACAGTGATCACGCATGGGACGCCGCCGAGCGGGAGGAAACCCCTCCTAGCAACCCGACTGTCCCGTCACCGGAAATCGCTCCTCCGACCACCATAACTTGTGAAACTTGACTCATCTTGTAGCTCTCATCAAGGTTAGTAATCTCTCAGAAGGAATAGACTCAATTTGATCTTGGTGAGGAGAAATGTATAATTGAAGTTCTAGGGTTTATTTCTCTATTTTGGTTCTAGGGTTTATTTCTCTATTTTGGTTCAATTGCCCTAGTTAAACTTAGAATTGGACTAAGTGCTAGTTATGGAAGTTGTTGTGTGTATTGAAAGGATTGTTTTGTTAAAATTTGGGAAGCACTGGACGTCACCGGAGTACGGCTGCCGGCGGCGCCGCCTCTTAGGGGATGTTTTTCATGTTTTTGAGTTTGTTTTATTGAGAGGAGTTTAATAAAGTAAAGTTTGGAATTTTTTGAGGAGTTTTGATAAGGTTTGAGATTTTTCAATGGTTAAGAATTGTGACGGTTATTAGAATGAAATTTCGGCAGTTGGTTTAACAAGTTTTAAATTCTAAAAATGTTAATTTATGGCTATCGGTAAGTGCAGATTAATGTGAGCCTTATTAGATTAAAAGTGGAGAAGTTGGGCAAGAGAGATGAAATTATAGGCTTCCTTTTATTTCAGAAATTTTTATTAAAATATTATCCAAGTCTAGAGACTTAATATTAATTATTGTTAAGGACGTGAGGAGCATCGTTTGGAGGAAGTCTCAGATCGTCGGCAGGCGTAGACGTGCACTATGAGTGAACCTTTGATTTGAATGTCATGCATGCACTAAATTTTATTTAATTTTTAAAGGCATATTAGAGATTTAATATTGTCTTGAGCATATTGGAGATTTAATATTTTCTTGGATTAATGAGTTCTATTTATTTTTGAAACTCTCTTGCTCATTTTATTTGACATGTGAGACATGTCAAGTGATTTATATAATTACATAATATTTCTAAGTACAGTTCCCAATTGTACTAGGCTCATTGGATTTTATATAATTTTTAGGGAAATGATATTTTTGTTATTTTATTATTTTACTTCACCATAAAAGGATTGATATATATATATATATATATTCATTATTGTTAGCTAACCATTATTAGTGGCTACTCACCATAGATGAGTAGAGCGCTTAGCGTAAGACGCTATTATAGTCTGGGAGGCAACCGATCAATATTTATATTATATGTTAGCAAGCCATTATTAGCGGTGAGTAGAGCGCTTAGCGTGAGACGTTGTTGTAGCCTAAGAGGCTCCAACCCTAGCATGTGAGGCTCATCGTTATGGTGAAACTTTTTTCCCATTTTTATTATTTATTGGAAACCAATGGGATTGGTTTATCATTTTTATATTTAAATATTTTTAGAGAATTTCTAAGAGTGGCATGCAGAAGTATTTTTCTTAATGGAAAGCTTGGGAGAGCATAACCTTGATTTCTATCGCTCCATATGTAAATAAATATTATTGTTATTTATTTTTGTCCACTAACGCTAATGTTTTAAATGCTTCTCTCCTAGGCCTTTCGTTTTTAAATGTCCAGTCTGCAAAGTGTTGTTCGGCTAGGGTAGGAGACGAATCATATTTTCCACCTCATCCAATTTTCTCTCATAGGTTACTAGTTGAACCTACTTGTATATGTTCTCATTTCCTAGTATATGCTCTAATAACCATGGGATGTTTTAAATGAATTTATGTTAAGGTGTGTTAAGAGCTTATGACTCCACTTAGGAGTGATGAAAAAGATTTATTTAGTATGTTTGTATGAGAGATTAAATTCATGAAAATGATTAGGATTTATATTGATTTTGAGGCGGATGATGTTTATTTGGGGGAGCAGGTGGCTCCAGGAGTTGTGGATTTAATTGTTTTAGAAGTGTTTGGGTTTTGATGATTTTTTTCTTTCAGGTAGGGTTACCCATTTTCAAGGGAGGTTATGCCAAAATTTTGGTAGAATTTTCCTTGATGTGGGTCCCACAAGGTTTATCCCGGATTTCAAGGGGAAATCCGGGGTAGGTCCTGACATCCGGTATATATGTAACTATATGTGTTTGATTATTGTTACTGATTTGTAATTTTTTGAAACTGTGAATAAGGTAAAAAAACAAAAATTAAAATTTTTTTTACGCTAAATAAAATCACTTAGGCGACTAAAACAGAAACATTCGTCGCCTAAGATAAACCACCTACCCGACGAATATAAAGATCGATCGTCGATTAAGAACTGGTACGAATTTGTCGGTTTAAAACTCTGCCAACGAATATTCTATCGCCTAAGAACGAAGCAACATTCGTCGGTAAACATACATACCGACGATCTTTTCGTCGGCTAAGAACAATTTCATACTCGTCGGCTAAGAATCCTTCTAACACAAACATTTCGTCGACATAAATTTTTATCGACAAACCAGTTTGTCAACAAGGCAGGAAAAGATCTGTCAGGTAGAAACGCTCTTAGTCGACGACTAACTTCATTTTCGATGCCTAAGTGTCTACCTCACGACACTTAGGCGACGGAACTTAGACAACAAATAATTCGTCTGCCAAGATCCTAGGTGAAGAATAGTTAGTCTTAGGCGACGAGTTGTTTCCATCGCTTAGGACGAGATTTCCTATAGTGCCTATAAATGTTCCCTTATTTTCAAATCTCAAAATCTTCATCACACATCGATCAGGTGCACATTTTCAACAAAAGTTTGCCGATTCGGTACGAGAGAGTAGGCAATCATTGTAACTATAATAGTGAGGATTAAAGATGATCAAATTTGTACTAATTTACACACACACACAAAACCTCAATGTTACCACTACTTTCAAGTTCGCGATGACTCATTTAAAGATTCAAAGTTTTAGTATAAAAGGAAGCATTCAATTCCACGAAGAATCAAGCAGTTGGTTCGAGATATCAAAAGTTTGTCAACGGAGCATCTCTAACAGCATTGATAAATTGAAAAAAATTAGAGATTTGTCAATATTTAAATGAACTATTTTGCTCTAGCAGTTTACTTAAGAAGTTGACAAATTTAGAAACCGATAATCAAAATTGACAAATTTATCAATTCAGAAGAGAAAATTTATCAATGAATAGTTAAGTTTTCTCTAATAGTTACTTTGTTGGAACGCAACTCTCAAAATAGATTAATAAATATAACTTTCATCTAAATTTATCAACTATTATTAGAGATGCTCTACATGTACGTATAATAATTAAGGGAAGCAAATTTTGTTGCAAATTCTCATACGCTAATATATGTCATGATGCAGTGGGGAACTAAATCACTCTTTCGTACGAACTGAATGCTTCTAGTGTGCCTTTTTGTTCACAATTTAGGTTTTAGTACCGGTTGTAGCGACTATTTTCTCTTAGTATTGTATCTTAATTTATTTTGTAATTGAAAAAAGAATCCAAACCATATAATTATATAGCTATATCATGAACATCTTAATTGCTTTGATTTGCGTCAAATTAAGTAGATGTGAAAGGCATATATCTATTTTGTCTCACAAGACATTCTTGAAGAAATTTTTCGGCATCTATTTTGTTTTGGATCTAGAAGCTTTGCTGCATGAGTTCGCAGCCTATAATCGAACTTTCCGAGTCAACTTGGAATTTCAGATTTGACAGCAAGAGTCTTTTGTCTACTTCTCTCAGTTACCTTTCCTATTCCCAAACAAAACTTTGATGTCTTTCATTGGCTTTATTTGGGACTTCCAAGTCCTTATGGATGTTACAATGAATTAGTATAATGATCTCAACACAACTAGCTGCACAGAAAAAACCATATTTTTCCTAGTTTTCAAAATAATAGGGCGCCATATATCCAAGTGTTATGATTTTTCATATTAATTTGGACAAGGAATGATGCACGTACTAGATCGATATGCATGCTTCATATATATTCAACGATCAAATATTGTTTTTGATCAAACTGATATATATATATACACACACACTGTTCTTCTTCCTAGACAATTATTCCTTTCTGCGTGTGTATGCAACAGCATCAATCATCGATATGCATACACTGTTAATTTTTCTAGTATTTCAAGTCATAGTCGACGCGTTTCTTCATTTGTGTGGCCGGGAGGACAGGACAAAGCAAAAACTAAGAGCCGAACAAAGCCACCCATGCATGGCCAAGATAAACCTAAAAGGGCAGGCAAGGCTGCGCGCCCCAGATCGAGAAGAGTAGTTCCGGCCAATTAAGAACAACAGGAACCCTTCAAGGTTCGATCAGCTTCCCTCCAATTAACAAACAACAAGGGGTTGAAACCGCCTCAAGCTAGGTGAAATAATTCCATCAGTTTATGATGTCGACAATTACTCATTCTATTATACAACCAGATTTATGTCATTTCCATCAGTTTTATGGAGAAAAAAAAAAAACTAAATAGAGATGGCAACCAAAGTTTACAACGTCGAAAACCAAGGCATGAGAAGCACTTGGTGGAAGGGAAACATTCTTGTCACTTGGTCTAATGAGACCTAGCTATGTTTTTTTTGATAGAATAAGACCTAGCTATGTTGGCAAAGGAAAATTTGAATAATGTTGGAACGGAAAGTACATATATTGGGCCTTTGCGACGGAAGTACTCTCTCATCTGAGTTGTGCTGGAGTTATTTAGCTTCTTTTCAGTTCACCAAAAAAAAAAACACGGACCGAAATTTTCAGTTGTCCATACTCATAATAGTAAAATACTTGCTCACAGATAATCACCAATATCTAGCTTCGAATGATAACCCACACTAGAAAATCTTTATTGGACCATTCGAATTCCCCCTTACCAGTTGGGATAAAGAAGGTAGTGCAGCTTTTAGCATCATCGCCTAGTTACTCGATAGATCATAGAATCAGTTACCACCTTTCCAAAAGTTTTAACCCCAAGGTTGTGGTTAAGTGGTTAACTGATGTTCTGGGCATGTTCTCCAGTGAGCAAATGTTGAAAGAAAATGCTGGTACCACATACAACTCATAGTGATGATTAGGAGCAAATGTAAAAAGTTTATTAGTGATAAAGCGTTCGTGAAATGAGCTCAATTCCAAAACACGTCCCTGGCATAAAAGCCATTATAAGTCACATCTCTGTAACTTTGGCAACCTGGCTCCAACATGAAGTACAAACATAATTTGAAACTAACAAGCCAGGAGACTTTCACGTAAAAACCATCCAGGTAAAACAAACTTCAAGAGGGATGATGAAGGAAAGGGAAAAAAAAAAAAAACATGACAGACTTGAATATACAGATCAATCTTTTTGGAGAACAGCTAAATTCTAATATCATGGACATAATCTCAATGTTTCATCAATCCACCTTCTAAACTATGTTCTTCAAATGCCAGAGAAGGCTCACTCATAGATCAGGTTGCTGCTTTCGAGTGTTTGATAAGCCAATCAATCACAACATCTATGTTTATGGAATCCTTGCATGAGATCATGTAACAACATACCTCTTTGTCCGTGATTGAATCAAGGCCCCTGAAAATACCAAACAGAAACATCAAAAACTCAATGAGAAAGAATACTCCTAAGATGATTTTCCAATATGGTGGCTAAAGAGATGACATGTACAAGATTGGTAATCACAGCTGTTCAACCAATGCTTGCTTCGAAAGAGCCTCAGACTTGTCAATTTTGTTGCCAAGAACAAGTAAGGGAATTCCATTCAAGGAAGGTTTCATCAAAAGGTCATGTAGCTCACTTCGAGATATTGGAACGCTGTCTCTGTCAGCAGCATCAACTACATACCTGTCATGACATATCAAGGAACAATTAGAAGTGAATCAGATTGACAGGCACCGAATCTAAACACACATATGAGAATGAATGTTGGTAACTAAAAATGTTGGTAAAGGACATGCTAATACCAAAATTCTCATGCAAAACATATATAACAAAAGCAAGATATAAACAACACAATAAACAAACATGACTATCTGCGCCTCAGATAATTTCTTCAAATAGACAACCAACTTCCTACATCAGATGTAAGGATCAAAGCAATTCCAATTCCCCCCCCCCCCCCCCCCTCCCCCCTCCCTCCCTCTTCCTTTTTAATATTTTTCCTTTTTCTCATGTGTACAGATATTAGTAATACAGAGTGGATCTTATTCTGTGTCAGGATCAAGATACACAGCGTTTTATGCATACTGATAAGCATATCTTGGTTATAAAAGCCAAAACCATCTGAAACGACTTGACAGCAACAAAATTAAAAAGATACAAAAGAGAATATGAAGGGACAAGGTAATTACACAATTACAGAGACCCCACGACAGTAACGCTCCCACATGGTGCGGAACCTTCGTTGTCCCCCAAGGTCCCAAACCTTAATTGTCACATTTCCCTTGGTTACCTTGCGCATGTTGAATCCAACCTGGTGTCATTATATAAATAATTTATCACAAAACTGTAACAAATAAATTTCACATCATATACTTAACTATTTTTTTGGGATCAGATGCTTACGGTTGGAATCATGTCCTCACTGTACCCCCCTGTCTGATAAAACATAGAACATTCATTTGAAGGGTAAGGCACTATACATAACAACAATTACATAAAAAGGTTTGCATTGACTCACAGCAATGGCATTTAGAAGAGATGTCTTTCCTGCGTTCTGAAGCCCAACTAGTGAAAGTTCCATTTCCTGTTTAAAGAATAAGCTGACATGTAGACACACATCAAGATAACACAAAGTTAGATGGACAGGACCCACTGCCAAAAATTTAAGGAATGTTTAAGGTGAAAATACAGAAACTGATAGTTATCATAAGTGCAGAATTACATGGTTCAGCAGATCCTAGAACAATATTCTGGGGTAGAAGTGTAATGTCAAGAAATTAAATGTCCTCTTTTTTCTCTCCAAAGCTCTTCACAACCCCAAATTATAAGAAACTTAGACTATTCCATCATTTATTTCTTAACCCTACAGATATAAATTCATTGGACAAAAAAAAAATCAAGAACCATTGACGATATACATAATTACATTAGCATCATTTAAACACACACACACACACATGTTATACAGACCACATAACAAGATAAGCAGCTCTTGTAGCAATTTTAGTTAATGGCCCACAAAATCTAATAGTAATCAAAGAATGATGCCAATGATGCATAGCTAACAATACTAATAAAGAATAAGAGCATAGCATGCGCTGTAGAGTTCATGCATGCATTACATGATTTTTGAAAAAAAAAAAAAAAAAAAAAAACAAAGTTAGTTGTATAACTTGTATTCTTAACTGACTAGGATAAACCTTCTTGCTGTTCAAAGATTTGATCCAAAATCAACTGCCTTTCAGGTTGATTTATTCAAAGGCTGGAGCTTTGGTCGTCAATGATCGAGATTCATCCCGACCAATCAAGCCTCCTCAAATCTGACTAACCATTGTCAAACTGTTTAAATAGATTTTCAAATGAACATAAGTTACCCTATTTTCTATCAAAATGAAACTTTAAATCAATAGAAGTGAAGCCAATCTGATCTTGCTTCAAGGATCAATCCAAGTCAAACCATTAGTTTTATTTCACAGGTTACACGCAACAATTATAACATTTCATTGGGCTACCTTTTGTTATCTCCATATGACGGTTTAATATTTATAGGTTTGACTACCACCCATATACATTGGAACTATGACTTTCCATCTAAAATTAGTCCAGAATCTATTCCTTAAGTTCCAGTTTTTAAAGACTCAAATTGGTTCGCAAAGTCAGTTTTGATCTTTAACTCTTTGATATGTTTGCTAAACAGCAGTCAAGAGGCTGGTGATTTCTCTTTGCCTCATCTAAACGTGAAAGAATTAACAAGAACTTTCTGGGCTAAAAAAAAAATAGACAATTAGATGAAGCATATTTCTTAACATACTAGAACTCGACATAAAAGTTTAATCTCACCTGTCCTACATAGCGGCTTCACCATTTTACTTTACAATAAAGCTTGGTTTTGCTTCTTTCATCCTCCTCACAATAATACATTGTTATTTCTCAAGAAGCTGTAGCTAGATTTTATTACGTCATGGGAACAGACCAAGTAACCTGATACTACTCAAGAGGTATGCAATGAGAATATACTTGCAGACTCTGCCCTCTGATCTCACCACACGACAGCCCCTACCTCCCCCTACCACGCTTCCCGAAAAAACCCTTTTTTCATTTCAGGGTCCAGTAGGCCAGCAAAAACGAATCCGGATATTTCCCCCCAAAAAAACAACAGGAGGCGGCAGTCCCCACCTCCACAACCGCAGCATCTATGTTGTAGCATTCTATTAGGAATCGAAAGCACGCTCCTAAGCCAGAAAGCAGTTAATACTAACTCTCGTTTAGTTTCTTGCTACTTCACCCAGTCTTCCCTTTTGAATGAACTCAAAGCACGCTCATTTATTATATTTTATTTTCTCGTGAGAAAGTATACTTCAACTACCATACCTCCTATACACACTACCACATAGTTGGCATGAGGCTCGCTTCATCTATTCTGTAGATCATGGCATCTCGATTGCTTCTTAAGCTAAAAAGGAAAAAAAATCAGATTTTGTGGTTTTCACTTTTTTGGGATGTCTTGCAGGCTATTCTCATGTATTCAGGCTACAATCCTTTGCACTCATGACCAATGACTATAAATACCCTAGACTCCTTTTGAAGCCACCTATAGTAAGAGCATCAGTATTGTTCCTCTTCCTTCTACTGCACCAGCAGAATAATAAAGTGATCATTCACACCATGTCTCCTTCTCCATAGAAAACCTATTCACATGCTGGTCCAAGTACTTCTACTACATTCAAGAAGGAAGTCGCACAAGAGCTTAGCAGAATAATAATGAGATCATTTACACCATGTCTCCTCCAGGGCAAACCTATTTACATGCTGGCCCTGGTATTTCTACTACATCCAAGGAAGAAGTCACACAGGAGCTCAGCAGATGGATACCTATGGACGCTCAACTGTTTCCTTATATGGGAATCTGATGCCTAGTGTGAATGACATAGACATACCTAGCTGCTCTTTGGGAATGACATGCTTCAAGGTTTGGAGGGTTACAGTCTTCTCCGACCACCTCTGTAGATGATTGTTTCTAGGTTTCTATATCTAGATCGTTGTGTGTGTACATGTGTAATATAAATATGGTTTTGTCATGGGGACTGGGAAAAGGAACGGGGCTTTGGGTATACAGTTGGGTTGGCAATTATCTTTTTCCCATTCTTTTCGTTGTTTGCAAGTTATCTCAATTTCTAAATAAAGGCCAGATTTAGTGGGAATTATTTTGGCCTTCCTAAAACTTGGGAATTCAATTTTCAAAGGAACTTCAATCACCGGGAAGTTGGAAGAACTCATGTCTTTATTAGCTGCAAAAGTTTGGTTCTGCTTTCATCAAGATGATGCACCTTCATCATTTTTATATTTATGTTAAATGACAATGATAATAGGTTGAAGCAGAATAGCACATTGTTGCCAATTTCTTCTTCCAATCACAATTTTCCGGCAGCTAATCAGGCAGTAACAAAAGCATTACAATTTTATTCTGCAACTAATCTACTTGTGTCACACATGAATTCACCAATCCATTCAGAATTATCTGAAAGCACCAAAAAAAAAAACAGCATAGATTTATCAATTGAGCAGAGCTGAGTGTAATAACATATTCCAGAAAGAAAGACCATCCAATCATGCAATTACTAAAACCAAAACAATGCATTACAGTTAACGAACTTCTGCATAGAAAATTGATAAAATCCACAGCAGGGAAATGTGAACAGTAATCTGTAAAGTAGACTAATCACCCCAATATCACATCAGGATAACCATTTCTAACTTGGAAGTTAGACCCTTCTAGTACGAAAAGATTTGTAAACTTGGCAATAAAAAGAGCTGAAAACTAAAGAAGTGGAAAAAAGAAGGAGAAGGGGGTTACCTCCGAAGCCAATTGAGGAAGGAATCCAACAAACCCATGTCGATCTTTTAGGTGTGGTTGTGGGTTAAGTCTTAAGCGGGACAGTGAGGGAAAGGTAGCAAAACCAAACGAGGAAACTTCGCCGACTGTGGAAGAGGAATATCTGTTTGTTTGTTTGTTCTGTGCTTCCTCGTGTGTGTGTGTGTTGTAATAAACGGCTTCGCTGTCTACCTCTTGTAAAGGAAAACTGTACAATACTCCAGGTGGCTAACAGGCCGGTTAGTACTTAAATCGGGTCTTGGGCCCTATTGGGCTCGTATTGGGCTAATCATTCGGGTTCCAAACAGCCCATATAATCAAACATTATATGTCCAATCTGACCAATGGCCCAATTTCATAACGTGTCGGGCCATGTTTGTGCCAGACCCATAGGCAGGTTGTATCGTCGAATCTTTGCTACCGTTTCCTGCTACATTTGCTACCGCAAGTTATGCAAATCATCCAAGGTTGTTGGTTGCGTTTATATTTTGTGTTGAGATATCAATCCTACATCGTGAATATAAGATCTTGCATGTGGGTTTATAAGGGTTTGGGCCTCTCTATACCCATTACCATTTGGTTTTGGATGTGAACCCCAGACTACTTTATCATGGTATCAGAGCGGGTTACCCATGTCCACGTGTGAAGCCCAATGGCCACACGAACTCTACGTCACCCTAAATGTTGTCCACGTGTTAAGCTTGAAAATTCACCACACGTGCGGGGGCGTGTTGAGATATTAATCTCACATTAGGAATATGAGACCTTGTCTGTGGGTTAATAAGGGTTTGGGCCACTTCATCCATTGTCAATTAGTTTTGGATGTGAACCCCAAACTACTTTATCATGGTATCAGAGCGGGTTACCACGTCCACGTGTAAAGCTCAATGGTCACACAAACTCCACATCACTCAAATGTTGTCCACGTGTTAGGCTTGAAAATTCATCACAAGTGCGGAAGAGTGTTGAAATATCAATCTCACATCGAGAATATGAGACATTGTATGTGGGTTTATAAGAGTTTTGGTCTCTCTACCCATTGCCAATTGGTTTTGGATATGAACTTCAGACTACTTTATTATTTTGCTCAATAACAGATTAGAAGCTCAAATTCTAACATGGTATCATAACCCTATTGATCATATATCAAATTAGGTGCAGTTTGGCGCAGCTGTGTTGTGAGTAGAATTGGTTTTGAATCTGTTGTGAGTAGAATTGGTTTTGAATCTGTTGTGGCTGGAATAACTTTTGGATCTGCTGTGAGAAAATCAACTGAGTGTTTGGTAAACAGTTTATAAAAGCGTTATGAGAACTAAAAATCATTTTGAGTGTTTGTGTTAACATGTAAGTAAAAAGTGTTTTTAGGTAGGCATAATAACCAAAATGCTCATACATGTAATCGACATTTCAAGTAGAAACAACTATTAATTGCATTAGTATGCCAAATTAATATGGCTGTGTTGAAGGAGAATATATAACGAGAATAACGGTCTACTCATTTATTGATAGAAAGGCTTATTTATAGGCATTACATAGTCTCTCGAATGATCTAGAACATCTATCAATATTGTAATATATTCAAATAAGGAAACGATTAGGTCAAGACACATAACAGAAGGACAGAAAAATATTTTCCTTAAACATTCCCTCTTGTGTCAAGTGCCTAATACGACATAGTGCATAAGATGTTGCCTCGTTAAAAACTTTGCCAAGTAAAACAAAAACCTCGTGGGCAAAACAAAAGACTTGGACGAAGGGAAAAAGAGCACAACACACCAACTACAATTGAAGATAACATGTGATGTAGACTCCCCATGATGTCTACATAACGACTCCCCCTGATTAGTAACTCAATCTTGGAGTTCAGATAAATAACGCATGCCGATGCTCTTCACATGTTTCTCAAATGTAGATTTAGGTAGAGACTTGGTGAACAAATCTGTTACATTATCCTCAGAACTCACCTGTTCACATGGATATTCAAAAGCTGTTGTTGCTGCTGATTGTAAAAGAATTTCGGCGAGATATGTTTAGTGTTATCACCATTAATGTAACCTAACTTCATCTGTTCAATGCAAGCCGCATTATCCTCATAGATGTAAGTTGGTTCAGCCGTAGTAGATGGTAATCCACTAGACTCTCGAATATGAGATACTACAGACCGAAGCCAAACACATTCTTTAACTGCTTCATGTAGTTCAATAATCTCAACATGAATCGAGGAAGTAGCAACAAGGGTTTGCTTGGTTGATCTCCAAGATATTGCCGTATTCCCAATTGTGAACACATATCCAGTTTCTTTATGTGGGTCAGAGAGATACCCAGCATCAACAAATCCAACTAACACATTATTTGGTGTTTCAGGATAGGGGACTTGTCTACCATGCGCATGAATCGCGACTATGGCAGCGTCGGAAACAGTCTCTTGGTGGGAGGCCGAGGGCTGTGATCCACCGATCCCAGACAGGATCTTTTGCTCTCTTGTTTCACTGTAGGAAAGAATAGGCCTAAGTCAATGGAACCTTTCAAAAACCTAAAGATGTGCTTAACACCATTCTAATGACGATGCGTTGGCGCATAGCTAAATCTAGCTAACAAGTTCACAGAGAATGCAATGTCTGGCCTAGTGCACTGAGCCAAATATAACAGAGCTCCAATCGTATTAAGATATGGAGTTTCAGCTCCCATGATCTCTTCATCGTCATCTTTCGGACGAAACAGATCTTTTTTAATATCCAGACTTCGGGTAATCATGGGAGTGCCAAGAGGATGTGGTTTGTCCATATTGAATCGCTTGAGCATCTTTTGGACATAAGTCGATTGGTGTATCAAGATTCTAGTCCATTGATGCTCTAGTTCAATGCCTAGGAAAAATCGAGTCTTCCCAAGATCTTTCATCTCAAACTCGGATTTCAAGTAGCTAACCGTCTCATTGATTTCATTGAGATTTCCGATGATATTCATATCATCAACATAGACTGCTACAATTGCAAATCCGGAACTTGTTCTTTTTATGAACACGCATGGGCATAAATCATCGTTCTTGTATCCCTTCCCAATCAAGTAATCACTTAGACGAGTATACCACATTCGTCCGGATTGTTTCAATCTATATAGTGAACGCCTCAATCTGATGGCATAAGAACTCCGTGGTTTAGAGTCACTTGAATTGGGCAACGAAAGGCCGTCAGACACTTTCATATATATATATATATATATATATATATATCTATGTATCAAGATCCCCATAGAGATATGCGGTAACCACATTCATAAGCTACATATTCAGTTTTTCGGACACTACTAAACTAACCAAGTAGCGGAAAGTAATGACGTCCATAACAAGAGAATACATCTCCTCATAATCAATACCAGGGCGTTGCCAGAATCCTTGCGTCACAAGTCTAGCTTTGTCACATCCCGGTTCTTAAGTCAATTTGCGATTATTTACTTTTGGGTTACTTTGACGTTTTACCGTTTTAAGTAACTGTTTACTATTTAAGACTCCAAAAGTTGACTTTTTCTTCCGTTTGGAATTCGGGAAAATTTCCTTCATGAAAGTCGTAGAGGATGTTAAACGGAGTTTGTGGACGCGCGGCATGCTTAAAACGGAGTTCGTATGAGAAAATTATGGTCTAAAAACGGAAGGTTTCTATTTCGGTAAAGGGTATAAGAAGAGAGAGAAAGGTTCTAGTGGGATCGGTAAAACCGACCTATTTAAATTAAAAGAGGAAAGGAAGAATCGGGAAAGGGGAGGAGGAAGGAAGGATCGAGAAAAGTGGAGAAAAAGGACGAGTCTTCATCGACCTCGTCCACCGTGCCTCCTCAGTCTACATAACCCACCGAACTCTCTCTCTCTCGGGGGATTGCGGGCTGATCTCGGGCGAAGGAGAAAGGGGGAGAAAAATCAGAAAATTCACCTCACCTCTCTCTCTCTTCCCTCACACGTTTTCTCTCTCTCTGCCGAAGCTTCTTCGCCGCCGTGCACCGCCGCCAGGCCGAAGTGGGTGATGATCCGGGTATCAACAGGAAGCTAAGGAGAAGGCCTATCGATCTAGGGTGGTGGCGGCGTCCCTATCACCGCCGTTGGGGAGAAAACACGTCAGGAAACTTCGACTGTTCGGGTTCGGTTTTCACCGGATTTCTCCCTCCTCAGGCCACCGATCGGTGAGTTCTTTATATGTTTCGGTTGGGTTTGATTAGTACAACATTCCTCTAGAAGCTTGTAACTCGATTCATGGTGTGTGTGAGGAGAAATTGAGATTTCGAAATTTTAGGGTTTTTAGCCCCAAATCGGGTTTTGTTGTTCTTGATCAAATGAACTATTTAGAGCTAGAATTGAGCTTAGTGTTGTTCATGAAAGTTGTTCGAAATGTTGAGAGGAAGGTTCTGTCAAGTTTTGGTGACAATTGGGGGTGGCCGGAGATTGGCCGTTGCCGGCCGCCGCCAGCGGCGGAGTTGGCGGTGGTGCTGCCACTTTTTGGGCAGTTTTTCATGCTTATTAAATTGCTAAAAATGAGAGAAACCCATTGGTGGAAAGTTAGCAATTTTTGGAGTAATGTAGGTTAGGTTTCGGATTTTCCGAAGACTAGCGATATTAATGGTTAAAATTGATAACCAGGTATAGGAATATTACTGTTAGACAGTTGTTGGATTGTGCTTATGCATTGAAGTGGATATTGGAGTGATATGTATGGATTTGGGATTGGTGTTAGTTGAAATGGGTGTCCATAGTATATCTAATGGGTGTCCATAGTAAATCTAGTTAGAATGTTTAGTAAACTTGGGTTCAAGGTGAAAGAATGCATGTTTGATGATTTGCATAAGTATGGTTTGATTTTGGACTTATGGTGGTAAATGTGATGTGGTTAGAGAAGGTAGAGAAGTAGACTAAAATGATGAACTACGAGTGGCTTGATCCCTTTAAAAAGGGTACGTAGGCAGCCCGATCAAGTTTCGGGTGCAGCCACAAATTAACAAAATAAATTTAGGTTTCAAACGCAGTAAAACTGCGTTGTTGTTTTGTTTGAGAATGAGATCCTATCTCATTTTCGATTTTAGGATTTTCTTTATGATTTCTGGATTTGAGGTATTATACTGAATTGCATATTATGTGGTTTTTGAAAAGATGATAATCATTGAAGTTATTTATTTCATTGAGCATTTTAACGTGTGGGACACGTTGTTGAATTTAATTAGTTTCTTTACTCTTTGAATTCTTTGAGTACGGTTGGGAATCGTACTTATGCTTTAATTATGAGTTTCGGGAAAACTCACATGGATTATGTTTCTTTATTTATGCCATACCTGTTGGATCGATATTATTCATGATAGCATGTCGTTCCGCCTTTCGAGGCGATGTAACTCCCACGTTTTAAGTGGGGTTACTCAAGCCCTTTCCGCCTTCGGGTGATGTGATGTAGTCGACGACATCACGCAAGCCCTACTCCTCTCTGTTATCATAACATGAAGGTGTAGGGAGTATGGGAGTATTATTGCCTGGGAGGCAACCGAGTCTGGGAGGCTCACTTGTATAGCATGTTGTTCCGCCCTTCGAGGCGATGTAACTTCCACGTTTTAAGTGGGGTTACTCAAGCCCTTTCCGCCTTCGGGTGATGTGATGTAGTCGACGACATCACGCAAGCCCTACTCCTCTCTGTTATCATAACATGAAGGTGTAGGGAGTATGGGAGTATTATTGCCTGGGAGGCAACCGAGTCTGGGGGGCTCACTTGTATGGCTATAGCTGTTTCTTATTTATCGTTGTTGATTTGACTAGCGGGGCTAGTCCCTTGTTTTGGTACCTTCTTCTATGAAGGTTATTATTCATCTTTGTCATTAATTTGACTAGCGGGGCTAGTCAGTTTTCTTGGGTTTTTCCTTATGAAAGATTTTGGTTAACATTTACATGCCACGAATTTATGGCATATTGGAAATTAGTGAAAGTATTTACATTTTGGTTATCTTTTGGGTTGTGGGATTAGCATAAGTGAGGAATTATTATATTGGGAGATGTGTTGAACTTGGGGAGCAGGAAGGCTCCAGGTGTTGAAGATGGATGTTTGGTTATAGAAGTGTTAAATTGGATTTTTCAGGTAAGGGTCGTCCATTTTTAAGGAAAGTTATGCCGAATTTTCGGTAAATTTTCCTTGAAAGTGGATCCCGCAGGATTTACCTTGGGTTTCAGGGTGAAATTCGGGGTGGGTCCTGTCAAACTTTATATCGCATGACTTCATTCTTCTCATTACGCTTTCAAACAAAGACCCATTTATGTCCAACAGGCTTAACATTTGGTGGGCATGGCACAACCGAACCAAAAACTTGCCTTTTCGATAGGAAGTCTAGTTCAGCCTGGATTACATCTTTCCATTTCGGCCAATCTGCTCTACGTTGACATTCTGCAACAGAGCGAGGTTCTATTTCATCGTCGTCAATAATCTCCTGAGCGACGGAATAAGCAAAAGCATCATCAATAAACATGGAAGACTTATCCATAAGAACGCGCGCACTTGTGTAATTTAACGAGATTTCTTTGTTCTCTGACATCAACATTAATTCTGAGGCGTCCCCCAAAGGTTTCAATATCGATTCATGGACATAGCTATAGTCAGGGACAATCTCATGTGATGGATTCACAGTATTGATGATGAGCGGATCATTTTGTGCCTTGATGTCTTACTTTTTCCGTGGCAAGACATCGATTGAACCTTTCTTTGGTCTCCCCCTCTTCCGGGTGGGAGCCGAGGCCATAGCCACCCCTCCACCATGGGCATTAGGTACGCCGGCGACGCTGGTGGTTCCTAGCCCGGGTGTGGCATTAACTTACCCAGTTTTCGGGACTTCCAACCTTGTAGGAACGTTTGCAGCATGGATAGTTGATCTCGTCACTTTCGCGATATTAGTAAAGGAGTCAGGCATCGAATCTACAACTTTCTGAAGATCCAAAATTCTTTGCGCTTCAATCTCGCTTTGAGATGTGCGGGGATCATAATGAGACATAGTGGGGACAGACCACGACAATTCCTATCGTTTAACATGAACATTATCGTTTCTTTCTCCCCCTAACAACGGGAAGTATGTCTCATCAAAGTGACAATCTGCAAATCTTGTAGTAAAGAGATCTCATGTCAAAGGTTCTAAATAGCGGACAATCGTTGGTGCTTCAAAGCCAACATATATACCCAATCGTCTCTAAGGACCCATTTTAGTACGCAATGGACGCGTAATATGCACATAGACCGTGCAACCAAATATGCGTAAATATGAAATGTCAAGCTCATATCCAGTTACCAACTGGTACGCACTAAATGGTTGGTTGGCGGTGGGTCTGAAACGAATAAGTACAACTGCATGTAAAATTGCATAACCCTATGTAGAGACGGGTAGATTATTGCGCATCACCAAAGCCTGAGCCATAAGCTGAAATCACTTGATTGTTGCTTCTGCAAGACCGATCTGTGAATGAACATGGAGAAAAGGATGTTCGACATTAATCCTAATAGACATACAATAATCATCAAAATATTTTGATGTAAACTCTTCTGCATTATCCAATCGAATAGACTTGATCGGATGGTCAGGGTGGTGAGCCCTGAGTTTTATAATTTAAGCCAGGAGTTTAGCAAATGCAGCATTCCTTATGGATAGCAAAACGACGTGTGACCAACTCGTCGATGCATCAACTAGAACCATAAAGTATCGAAATGGTCCGCATTCTGGTTTGATAGGTCCACAGATATCACCTTGAATCCTCTGTAAGAATGGAATGGTTTGTTTTGTGTCTACAGAAAAAGAGGGTCGTGCCTGCAACTTTGCTAATGAACAAACTTTGCAAAACGAGCGGTGAGCATTGGAGATTGCCATAGAGACATCAGGAGTTGAACCATGCGGCACAAAAGCCTTTGAAGGCTGTGACGGCATTTGGGACGACATTAAGGCTGAGCCCTGACCATGAGTGGTGCTCACAGAACTGCCACCATTTTTGGTGGCTATGTGTGTTCCCATACGCCTTAGTGCTCTGAAAAATGAATGACCATGTGAATTTTTAAGAATACGATAGACGATCATGTCAAAGCTTATATGAGTCAAATTCGCAGAAGTTGCGAGCAACTGCATAGGATTCAATAATCCGAACTGTAGTAAGATATAAACCACTACTTTGACTCAGAAGTTTCTCTAAGATGCGCTTACGGCCACATTCATTAGAGGTAATGCACAAAAGCTCTTTATCATTCTCACGATGAGTTTCCAAATGGAAACCGTTGGCGCGAATGTCCTTAAAACTTAGCAAGGTTCGATTGGCCTTTGGCGCGTATAAGACATCAGTGACATGAATCTTTGTGCCATTTGGCAACAAGAATTGTGCCATACCTCGCCCTTGTATAACCGGTGATGAACCAATCATGGTTGTCATTGATTATTTGTAAGGCACACAATCCGTAAACAATTGCCTATTCCGCAGAATAGTGTGGGTAGTCCCACTGTCAGCCAAACACTCAATTTCGCCGCGAGACATTTACAAAAAAATGTAAATCAATTAGTCTTGAACTCAAGACATGGTGAACACTCTAAATAACATAGAGGAATTTCATGAAATTGTGATCAAGTTGTGATCCCTTATTGAGTGCATAAGAATGTCCGCGCAGAATGACACTTGCTCACTAAAACGGTCATAAGTTTGTCATAGAAATAGATATGGATAAACCGTGAGAAGATCTGGAAACTAGACTCATAGAGCTTTCTAGACATGTGTCACTCACATTCTAGCATGTCCTGAGCTATTCACAAAGCTCATACAAAATTGGTAGACAGATTGCTGTTTGCGTAAAGTAGCTTTTGCAATTCGAACCATTCATGCATTATTAAGGGAAATAAAATTCTCAGCCATTCTTTAAACCATAAAACTAAGAGAAATTTTATTAATGCCAACTTAATACATCAAGAATGTTCTAATTCCAAAACGACTAAGAAAAACCAAAGTCTTAAAACATGGCCATTGCCAAACAAAAAAAACTTGAATAACATAGCAGAAGAACCATCTAATGCATAGACTAATCAAAATACGGAGTTTCAACACTCTCTGAAGAGACACTTTTCTTGGTCTCAAAATCTGCTATAGTGAGATTGGTGGTGAGCTCTGCGCCTCCGTTATCCATCCCATAATCTCCACCAGTAAAATTAGCCTTTGGAGCCAAATACTGCCTATGCCTCTTGTAGATATCTTGAATGTTCTTGCTTGCACGACATTATTTGTGCATATGCATAGTTGAACCGCATTTGAAGCAAGAAGATCGACAGTGTTTGACAGAGTTAGGTGGAGGATTTCCACCTCTACTAGGGCCAGGGCCGGACCGGCCCCCTCCTTGGTTGTTGGCAGTGGCGCCGCTGTCCCTCTTCCATGTGAGGCTGCGGTTTGGACAGCGTTGCTGGTTCCCTTTGCCGCCCCAGCGTGGGGTAGATTGCCTACGTGTATAAGGGCCCGATCAGTTTTCTTTTGCCTTAGAACTCTCCCACCACTAGCCTAATAAGTTTCAGGGATTTTCTTGGTCCCAAGCGGCCTTGCATTGTTGTTAAGAATAATCTCATGATGCCTCATTTTTTTCTGAAGTATATTCATGAGGTCACTGAAAGTCATAACTCTTTCGTTTTCATGCTTAAAGCGGTATTGATGAGCAAGTAAGCTCATGGAGGAGGGAAAGGTGTTCAAGGTCTTCTCAATCATGTCTTGCTCAGATTTATCGACTCCACAAAAACTAAGCTCTGTCTGGAGGTCCAACATAGCTTGGTTGTAGTCCTCAACTTTGGCAAAATCCAGCAAACGAATGGTTTCCCATCGCGCAATCAATTCTGGGAGTTGTACGTCATGTACATTGTTAAAGCGTTGCTTTAGAACGTCCCATAAATCCTTGGGATCCTCTTTTTTTAAATACTGCTTCTTCAGAATTGGGTGGATATGACGCCTCAAAAACATGAGGGCTTGAGGAATGGTCTCCAAACTCGGAGGAGGAGTATTGGGAACATTCGAAGGGAAAATTGTGGTGGTGTATCGTTTACCGACGAATGTGTGAGTCACGTCCGACACCCACCTATGATACTCTTTTCCTTGAGTATCAAGGATTTCAAACTTTGGCCTAGATGGCTCGGTCATCTACAAAAGACAAGAGAGATTAGTTAGTATCGAGAATTCGAATACTAAAATCAAGTATATGGAATTAGAACGTGAGCCAAGATGTATTGGTCACAATATCGATGCGAAAAACCGTGACTGTTAGACCGTCACAATCGATTTCTTCCCTTTGTTTTTTTTTTTTGAGTTGTACCATGACAAAGCCGTCACTAATCAAACTTGATATGAGGGGCCCCAATCCCTCAATATCGTCCCACGTTATAAAGAAAGGTGGGATGGAGAAGAAGGCTAGGAAGTCCGACTATGAAATTAAAAACTCGAAAGTAGCAACTTTTAGAAAAAATTTACCTCGTTTTGATTGCTGGAGAATTCGCTTTCGGATACGAGCGTGAAAGTGCTTGGAACCTTGGGGATTTGTTGTTGACAAGATGTAGTAGGAGACCGCCTAACAGGGCGTGTACGGAGGCGTGCAATTGTGGCATTGCGATGTTAGAGTTTTGAGAACTTTTTCCTTCTTCTTCTTATGCGTTACCGTTGGTCTGTTGAGCGGTTCACCTACTTCTGGACCAATTCTTGCAGTGAAATTTTGATACAAGAATCCTGACAACGATGTGCTACTGATGACAAAATTTGAGGGTGATCGGACTCCGGGAAGGACGTGAACCAGCGGCGTTAGTGAGACAGACGGTTCGGGTTTTCCAGTGGCCGGTTCGGTACTTTGTCGACCGATTCTTGGGATGAGGCCGGCGATTTTGGAATCCTGAGAACAAAGACTATATGATGGGTTTTGGGTTCAGCCAAGTACTGAAATTTTTGTCAGCCGATATTGAGTTTCGGTTTTCTAGGGTTAGGGTTTTCTTTTGGCAATGGATTCAGGGTTAGAATAACGGGTTGATGACGTGTTGAAGGAGAACATATAAAGAGAATAATGGTCTACTCATTTATTGATAGAAATGTCTATTTATAGGCATTACATAGAGTCTCCTGAATGATCTAGAACATCTATCAATATTGTAATCTATTCAAATAAGGAAATGATTAAGTCAAGACACATAATATAAGGACAAAAAAGTATTTTCCTTAAACAGGTTGATGTATTTCAACAAGGAATGAACTTGCCAAACCAACACTAGTCAGCTCTACCTTACAAAGGCCACTTATGTGATGACACACGTCCTTTGTTGAATTGAAATTTTTGTGTGTTGTTAAAAGATAACAGAGCTTTAACCCCAAACACAACCCTTGAGTCTCTTCTCCATTTTCCCCAGATCCCCGAATCTCTTGTTCTAATGTTCTATATTCCTCAGATCCCCGATTCTGAATTATTTTTCAATTTCCCAAATTTGCTCATGTTCTTCAGTAATCAGTATTGATTTCACTTCCAGTCCATTGCCATTTCGTTGTTCATCTCAGTTAAGTTCTTTGATTTAAATCATTTGATGGTCAAGCCTATTATTGCTCGGCAGTCGGCATCATCCACCTGCTTTGAAGCTTCGAGACTCTTCATCTTCAATTTGGTTGTTCTTACTTACATGAATTAGGCTGAATTGAGGTGCAGAAGGTTGTTTGCATTATGTCTAACTTGACCATTGTTGCTGAGGTATTCTCAAGAATTGAGCACAAGTTTGATCTGATGTACGTGAAGTGTGGTTTTGTGCACTACTTCAATATCAGTAGGTGGGTAAGAGTATGGAGGAGGGTCATGAGTTCTTTGAGGCCCGTGAGGATCTTGCTGCCCTTGAGAAGAATTTTGAGGATATGCTTCCTCTTAGTTTTGAATTGGGTGAAGGATTATTTTTGTCTAAAGAAAAATTTAGGCAGAGTTCATTTAGAATACACTTCGTCTGGCCTTAACGATCTAGGAATTTTTATAAAAAAATGCAGAAGGCTTTGAAGTCCGGAAGAGGAGAGGAGATTTGGGTAAAGTGTTTTGGGGTTAGAGAGAAGTACCTATCACCTATGTTATCTCTTTTAATAGCATAAAAAAAACTTCTGAATTGAAAATAGACAGGTGTCAACAAATGAGTGGTCTTGGTATGGTAGAGCTGACCAAGGCTGGCTTGACAAGTTTCTCCCTTTCAACAATTCATGGATAAAATTTTAAGCCACGTGGAAAAGAAAAAGATTATAAAAGAAAAATATTACTTATATCACTACTGGATTATGGCTATTAGCCGACGGAACCGTTCCGTCGGTTAAGACATATATTTCGTCTGCAAAGATCTTAGCCGACGGAATTTCCGTCGGCTAAGATCCGTAGGCTAAGCTTCGTCTGCTAAGACAATAGCAGACGAAATTGATTATTCCGTCGGCTAAGTGGGACTTAGTCGACGGAATAGTTCCGTCTGCCAAGATTTTAGTCGACGGAACTTAATCGACGGAAATTACTTTTCCGTTGACTAAGTTTTTCTTAGCCGACGGAATATTTCGTCTCCTAAGATCTTAGTCGACGGAAGTAAAAATTTAAATTTTTTTTTTAGAATAATTGGCGCGGTTTTTTTTTCTCGTTTTTTTAGGTTTTTTTTTTTTTTTTCCTTCTCTTCCTCTTCTCCGGCGACCACGACGGTTATGTTTGCGTGTTCCCGAACAACTCCACTCCACCTCCGACGCTAAACTCGCCGGGAGGAGGAGGAGGTGCCGCCGAGAAGAGGAGGAGGAGGTGTCACGCGCCGAGAAGAGGAGGAGGAGGAGGAGTTGCCGCCGAGAAGAGGAGGAGAAGGAGGCGGCGCTGCTTGGAGGAGGAGGAGGTGCCGCGGCGAAGGAGTAGGAGTTGCCGCCGAGAAGAGGAGGAGGAGGAGGCGGCACTGCTTGGAGGAGGAGGAGGTGCCGCGGCGAAGGAGGAGGAGGAGGCGCCGCTGTGGTGGGGGAGCAACCAGACGAGGGAGAGAGAGAGCAGCAGACGAGCTAGGGAGAGAGAGATGAAGAAGATGAGGGAGAGAGAGCTGAAAGTTATAGAATGGAACCGAAAAAAATTTCAAAATTTTTGGCGGGATAACTGCCGCTTAAAATTTTTGATCTTAGTCGACGGAATATATTTTTCCGTCGCCTAAGTTCAAAATATTTAAGCGGCAGTTATCCCGCCAAAAAATTTTTTTAAAATTTTTTTTTTAAATTTGGTTATTTTTTTTATTTTTTATTTTTAAAATTTTTTTTTTAAAATTCCGTCGGCTAGGTAAAAATTTCCGTCGGCTAAGATTTTCTTAGCCGACGGAAATTTTTTTCCGTCTCCTAGGTTATCATAAATAATCATTTATATTTATATATAAATATTCCGTCGGCTAGGTAAAAATTTCCGTCGCCTAAGATTTTCTTAGCCGACGGAATATTTTTCCGTCGCCTAGGTAAAAACTTAGGCTACGGAAGGTTTTCCGTCGGCTAAGTAGATCTTAGGCGACGAAAATATTATTTTTCCGTCGGCTAAGTGATTTTTTCCACTAGTGTATGATTGTTGAGTCCTAGAAGAAGCTGCAGATTCTAGCTTCTTAGAAACAACTATCTCAAGAATCAATTCTGCTTAAAGACAACTTTCGAGTGTTTTACCAAACACCGGCTCTGGTGCCCAAAAGTAGAAGCAATCCCAAAAGCAGCTCAGGAAGTTGTCTTAAACTAAGCCTTAGAGCATACATATCATAAATGTGCAACTTGTTAAGTGAGTCATAAAACTCTTGCTAGATAATACCTTGTAAATTTGTTTGCTAGTTGTTTCTCGCTATGTACAGACGGAAATGAAATTAAGTTGACCATTCAACTTTGTTTGATCATCACTACTGCACAAAGTTAAGGATTCAATCAGTCAAGATTGATTGAGTCATGAATCACTCTTGATTTGTGGAGATGAGTGATTCATTTTGATCACACTGTTATTACTGCCAACACCCCTTCCCCCCTTTTTTTCTAACTGTGTGTGCCTGCACGAGGAGCAGTTTGCTTGCAAGAAGAATATGACATGGCTTTTGAAGAGGCATTGTTAGAAGGTCTGCAGGTTGATCTTGAGAAGGAATGAAGAAAACTCGATGACAGCCCATGGAAACATTTTCCCGAACAAAATGATAATCAAGTTCTATGTGCTTGGTACGAGCATGAAACACTGGATTGGAAGCCATGTATGTGGCACTAAGGTTATTACAGTAAAGAGAGATAGGAAATTGAATGCGAGCACCAAGTTCATATAACAAGTAAGCTAACCAAGTAGTTTCAAAGCAGGCTTGAGCAAGAGAACAATATTCAGAATTTGTGCTAGACCTGGCAGTGGTTGGCTGCTTTGGAACACCATGAGATGAGATTGGAACCAAGAAATATGAGATACCCAGAAGTTGATTGGTGAGTGTCATACCATCCTACGTTGATGAGGAGTGAAATGAAGGTCACTGTTAAGTGTTCCTTTAATGTAACGCAAAATGCGCTTGACGGCAGTGAGATGAGGAACTTTTGGTTGACTCATGAATTGAGAGATGAAGTTAACTACAAAGACGATGTCAGGTCTAGTTATGGTGAGGTATTGTAATGAACCCACCATCTCACGGAAGTCTTTTGGATTAGGGAGGAGGTCACGGTCATGGGCAGTAAGAAGTGCCTTGGCAGACATGGATGTGCTTGCCGGTTTACAATACAACAAATCATGTTTTTGCAGAATATCATTTGCATATTTCAACTGAGTGATATGAATGCCACTGGATTGAGTTGTCACCTGTAATCCTAGAAAGTAGTGAAGTTGACCAAGATCCGGTCGGAGAAGCTGAGGATTGATGTCAGCAGTGACAACGATACTTTCAACGTAGAGCAGAAAGAAAATTGTTTGCACACCATGTTGAAAGATAAAAAGAGAGTAGTCTGCCTTACTATGCTAAAAACCAACTGACAAAATGAAGTTTCTCATGCACTGAAACCAGGCTTGGTGCTTGTTTGATCCCATAGAGTGCTTTGTTGAGTTTGCTGACAAAAAAGGGATGTGTTTGATCGACAAAGCCAGGAGATTGACTTGTATATATATACATGGAGGAAGGCATGGAGACATCCAGTTGTCATAGACGCCAGCCACAGGATACGACAAGGGACAACACAGTTCGAATGGTGGCAGGTTTGATCACAAGATTGTAAGTTTCTGCATAATCGACTCCGTGTTGTTGATGGAAACCCTTGGGCCACAATTCAGGCTTTGTAGTGATCCACAAAATCTTCTAGTTTGCCCTTGATGTGAAACATCCATTTACAACTAACAATGTGCTGATGAGGAGAAGGTGGAACAAGAGTCCAAGTTTGATTCTTTAACAACGCATTGATTTCAGTGACCATCGCAGCGCGCCACTGCTCATCCTTGGACGCCTAAGAATAACAACTAGGTTCCATGGAACGAATGGTGGAAATGAGAGCACGGGGTAATGTATACCTGACTGTGTCGTCGGTTCGAGACCAGCTTTGTTATGCCATCTCGAAGCCGAGTGCGCATAGGATGGAGTGGGGTTGGATTCAGAGGAGGAATTGGATTGGACGGCAGCGCAGGAATTGTTATCGATTCAGTGGTGGTTTGGGATGCTGGAATGGTTGCGTTTGCTGTGGTGGTGGGGAGATGTTGTGAGACTGGTAAGGATGGTGGAAAATGGGATGTGATTATGGCGGTTGTGATGGAAGGATGCTAGCGGTGGCGGCGAGTGTAGGTGATGATTGGGGTAGCACAAGGATGCGACGGTGGCGCATAGGATATTGGAGGCTGAGAGTCTGATCTGATGGAAACAGAGGCAATGTCAATTTTTGTCAATGTAAGAAGGCATGTCATATTGACCTTGGGCTTGAGATGTAAGGAGTAGGCCGGGTCCTGATGATGAGATTGGGCTCGGCGGGAAGGCCTACGAGGAATAGATGGGTTTGGATGCAAAATTTGTGTGTATTCAATTGTTTCTTGAGGTTTTTTAGATGAGACCTGCAATTCTTTATAAGGAAAATTATTTTCGTTAAACATGACATGATGCGAGATATACACACGAACTGATTTAGGATCTAGACATTTATAACCTTTGTGATGAGGACTATACTCTTTGAAAACACGACACTACGACTACACAATTTATTGGAATCAGTGTAATCGAGATGAGAAAAACAAGAGCATTCAAAGACTCGAAGGGAAGAATATGGAGGATGACCGTAAAGACGGAGATGTGGAGTATCCCAATTGATTGTAGGGGTGGAAAGATGATTGATAAGATACACAAAAGTTAGAACAACCTCAACCCAAAGATTTTGAGAAGCACCAAAGGTGAGTAGGAGCGTGCTAGCCATAGTTGCAATATGATGATGTTTTCTTTCAGCAAGCCCATTTTGTTGGGGAGGGTATGGACACGAAAATTGTTGCTGAGTAGACCTATGTGTAATGAGAGTACTCATTAGTAAATAGTACATAATATTTAAATCTTGTAACAGATGAGGCATGTGGCATTTAGACATCACTATGAATAATAGAAAATAAAGAAATAAAAATGAGGTAGAAATATTATTAAAAGAAAATGGGAGTTTATGTGACTTGCTAAGTGCCTAATTATTACAAAATGAAGTAAAAGAAGTTTTAGATCTAAGAGCAGATCATAGACGAGAGAGAACAAAAAATGACAGATGACAAAAACTATTGTGCCAGAGACAAGTGAACAGAGGCGAGTGCATGAGGAACGGGGGAGGTGGAGGAAAAATGGATCGGATAAAGTCCATCTTTACATGGGTCCTGAAACAATAAGTGACCAGTGCGTAAGCAATATATTTGATAGTAATCAGGAGCAAACAAGAAGAAGACAAGATTATCTTTTGTAAAACGAGCAACATAGAGAAGGTTTTTACAAATGGAAGGAATACGAAAGACATCACGTAGAGAGAAATTAGAGGAACCAAGTGATATGGTAAGGTTAACAGTATGGGAGATTGGCCATACATGTAAACATTGTGTGGACCGCCATAAGGCTGAACACTGAATAGAGGCATGGAAATCATGTGATGACTGGCACCAGTGTCAGGATGCTAGTTGGGGTCACCAGAGATATGTGCGCTAGCAAAAGGTGGGGCTATTGGAGGGCCATTATAGAGATGAGGACACTGAGCTGGCCCATGGTGGTTAGAATGAGAGTTTCTGCAGCATTGGGGTGTTGGGCCTAAGATGCATGAGTTCCATGAGTTGTGGGCAGCCCTAGGTGGAAAATTAAAGTTGCCTGGTTGCATGAAATTCTGCCCGGATTGGGGATAAGAGAAACGCGCATTGTTGCGCTTGTTTCAGCCTCCTTGGTTTGGTCGACGACCATGAAAATTGCGATCTTTCTAGTAGGGTTGTTGAGAGGACTCACGCCGATCAGAAGGCGGGTTTGCAGGCTGGGTGATGAACTAGAGCAGTCGTAGGATGAGGCTCGGAGGGTTGAGGTTATTGTTGGGATTCGAAGGCAAGAATTCGAGCCTAAGTGTGAAGTTTGGAAGAGAAGCTTGTTAGGTCAAGGTAGTGCGGAACATGAGGTAATCAGGTCCGAGGCTGTGAAGAGTGG
This sequence comes from Fragaria x ananassa, assembly GCA_034370585.1. NCBI lineage: Eukaryota > Viridiplantae > Streptophyta > Magnoliopsida > Rosales > Rosaceae > Fragaria > Fragaria x ananassa. The sequence goes on from CP139772.1 coordinate 26,433,175, forward strand.
CAAGGACCAAATCATCGATGGAGACGTGCTTGTCAATTAAGGCCAAAAAGTTGGCGATTGATTTGGCATGCCTGAGATAATCATCAAGAGGTTGAGATCCTCTTTGGAGTTCAAGGAGTTGTAACTTAAGACTGGAAGCACTGGCAGCAGATTTCGGGGAAAATGGTGGGACAAGCAATCTCAAACATCTTTAGAGGTATCATAACTAACGATGATCTGGGAAACGCAATCAGTTAGCGAGGTAATCATAACATTGAATAAGCCGCATAACCGTGACCTCGCCCCCACTAGGCCGTGCTCCCCCGACCTCGCCACAACCATGCAGCGCTCCCCACCAACGAGGACTACCGGTATACAGCCATCTCCAGCCAACCCTTGCGATCTCCCTCTTCTTACCACTAGCCGCCACGAACTCCCCAATCATATCGAGGAGTCTGGCTTCACACTAGACTCATATGGGGTGGAGAAAAAACCGATCGACGACGACATAAGGGCACGTCGCCGGATAGGGGAGAAGCCTGCTCGTTGTTTTACCAAGCGCTTTCTAGGTTTAGTTTTTCGACAAGTTTAATTGTTTATTTGACATAACCATTTTTTAGCATAACTATAGTTCATAGTACTTTGGCACAAACACAGGGTTTCCAAACTGCTCGGAGTTGGGTTTGGGTCTTTTGAGTTTGGGCTCATCTTTAAGTTTTTGGGCCTTATGCATTTTTAGTTTTATGTTAAAAAACGCTTATAGAGGTGGAAATTTTTAGTCATGATTGGTACACCACAGTCACATTATTGGTACATAAGGATTAGTTAAATTAATTTTCTCTTTTTGTTCAAAAGAAAGAAAATGGAAAAACAAAATGAGAACCCAGAGAAACATGTATTGGGAAGTTCATGATTTACGATTTCCTATTCTTACATACTTTTATAATTTAATGACACGTTACTTACTTGTAATAAAATTGAAAATAAAGAAATTATTCCGGTGTAAAAAATTTTGACGTATTTGATTCATACATTTACTAATATATATAAGTATTGGAATAAGCGTTATTATCATAAATTAATTTTTAATTAACGTTAACTTGATACCCGTCGTCGTGAGAAGAGATAAACTTTTAAATTTTTTTATTTTTTATATCTCCGGTTCACCGTAGTTTTTTATTTTTCATTTCAAGCAAGTAATGACTGATGACTATATCAAGCTCCGTTCTCCTCCTCACACTTGACGTAAAGAAGCAAATCACCGTCGATTCTTGCCGTGGGTTGACGGATTGGGTTGTGGGTACGGGCTAACCGGCTAAGCCTGTAATTAATTGGTCCAAAGAATAAGAATACGTGGGGATGAGAAGAGAGAGAATATGAGACGCCCCTCTTTGTTTTCATATATAAAGTCCTCCTCCACCTTCCAAAGTTGTACTCTTCCATTTCGCTCTCTCTCTCTCTCTCTCTCTCTCTCTCTCTCTCTCTCTCTCTCTCTCTGATTTTCTTGCCAAACCTCCTCCATCCATGGCCGATCAGCTCACCGACGACCAGATCTCTGAGTTCAAGGAGGCTTTCAGCCTCTTCGACAAGGACGGCGATGGTCAGATCCCTCTTTTCTCTTCAATTTCTCGCTTCGATTTGGATCCCTAGATTTCGTTTTGATCTGTTCCGCTAGCGATGGATGATTATGTTAGATCTGATGATCGCTCTATGTTTACTCGTTGTTTTGGTTTATTACGACTGTTGTGGAAGAATCTAGGTTTTTGATTTGGTTTTTTTGATTTTGTTTCTGTGATTTGGTTTCTATGATTTGGCTGTGGAGTAGCAGAAATGATTTGTATGGTTTTTGACTTGTGGATCATGTCAGGTGTTGTTTAGGTCAAGATGAGAGAAACTTGTGATTTGATTTGTTAAAAACCATTTGGATCTGTCAAGTTCATCATTTACAAATTGTGGAAGCAACCTGCAATTTAACATCTAGTTTTACTATTCCACTTTTGGAATTAAGTTTTGATTGTGCCACATTGGTTTACTTTTGGATTCTGAAATGGAAGTGTTGTTGTATTATCGGGATTCTCATATATCCTTTCTGTATTCTACTACATGTCAAGGTGGAGTTAATGTGGGTATGGTATGTTCCACTTGTTGGCTCAATTCTTATGTATCGGGTTTACCAGTTGTGGATTATACAAAAACTTGATTTGTATTTGATACTGGAATCTGATAATTTTTTCGTTTTCAATTGTTTAACATGTACTTGTTGGTTTCTGAATTTTGATATTGTCAAGTGTCTCATGAAATGGAAAGATTCCATGACTTCCAAATTATTAGTATCGAAATTAATTTCTGGGTGATTTGTTTTTATGTTTGTGTTCTGGTTTAATCATTCCCTCCCAAAGAAGAACAATAAATTGTGGTCTATGTTATTCAGATATCTAATTTCTGCATATATTCTAATGCAGGCTGCATTACTACCAAGGAGCTTGGCACTGTTATGCGGTCCCTTGGGCAGAACCCAACTGAGGCTGAGCTTCAGGATATGATCAACGAGGTTGATGCTGATGGGAATGGTACTATTGATTTCCCAGAGTTCCTCAACCTGATGGCTCGTAAGATGAAGGACACTGATTCTGAGGAGGAGCTCAAGGAAGCGTTCCGGGTGTTTGATAAAGACCAGAATGGCTTCATTTCTGCTGCTGAGCTCCGTCATGTTATGACAAATCTGGGTGAGAAGCTGACAGATGAGGAAGTTGATGAGATGATCCGTGAGGCTGATGTGGATGGTGATGGACAGATCAACTATGAGGAGTTCGTCAAAGTCATGATGGCCAAGTGAGGATCAGTTGACCAGAGCCAAAATTTGGACTTCAAAACAAAACAAAAAAAGGAACATGGCAGATAAGTTTAAAGAGATTTATATCTCCCATCAGGACATCTTTATTTGGTATCGCTAGCTTTTGGTCCGTCCATTTTCTTTTTCTTGTATGCATTATTTGTGGTACTTTTCTGCTAGTATGGACTTGTTTGATCTCTCTTAGTAGCGTTGGTTTGATAGTGTCCTACTCTATTGGTATTTTCATTCTACTTTTGATATCCTCGACCTGGAACATTGGGTGTATTTGATCTTTCAACTTGTGGGTGATTATCATTGTTTATATGTCTCTTGTTTTGTTCGACTCCTGTCCACATCCTTTGTGGTTACTTGCCGACCTTGATCAACCCTGGAATTTGCTGTAGGTATCATAATAATTAATAAGTAGTTCTTAACATTAAACCTACTAAAGTTTAAACCTACATAAGAAAAGTCAATTACATTTGTGCATATGTTGTGTAGGTTTGTGATGTTGTTTTGATTGTGTATTTATACACTGATATGATAGGATGGGGTAAAACATGGGTGATATAGCTCCATTAGGTCGTATAGACTTTAGAGACTTGAGAGCCCTTTTTTTAAGCGCGCTTTAAGTTTATCAGGTTCAAAATGCAGACCCCCACCTCCCACAAACTGGATAGTTGGTATGATTAACACCTAACGCCGGGATCCCTTCATTAAATCTCTCAAGTCGCTCTTCTAATTCCAATCTTGATAATGCAAGTAGCTTAGAGTTTACCCGCAGAATTCAGTAATTCGTTGATCCGATAAATTAGTGTAATGCATATTCATGATGTTGTGCTGGGAGGAATATATGATAGGCAATGCTCCATAGGCTGTCGGGGTATAGGCATTTGTATACAGAAGAACGTAGTTACTTGGCTGATACTGAGGATTGATGTATCGTTTGGGCAACTGTATTAGACCTTAACGATTACAGAGTCCCAAGCCAATTTCGATTGGAGTGGGGACTGAAATCCCTGAATTCTACTGGATTTAGTTTATTTTTTAACTCAAATTTTAACCCTCGCCCTTCAATTCGACTAACCTCAGGACTGAACAAATGATTTTTGAATTCTAAATTCTAATGTAAACACCCAATGTTCCTTTTTGTTTTTGTGTGTGTGTGTGGTCAAAAACAGTAGGTCTTCGATGAGTTTAAGTCTGGACCTCACATTCACATACTGAGGTAGTGGCGTCAAACGGTGGTGTAACGTATTCTCTACTTGAAACAAGATAGGTACATAGTGCATACTGCATGCCTACATATAGTCATCTTTCTTAATTTCCTGCTTTTCAATTTTCTTTTACATTGTAAAATTTGCAAAGAATTCATAAGAGTTCTCGTTCTTGATTAGGAATTAGGGGGCTTGGCGTCGGCGATGCCATCACGAGTGAACTTGAACACGAATGATACAGAAAATTAAACCGCAAACCATTGTGAAACATGATCTCTCGGTGAGGACCATAACAAAGTTGTTTAATGACAGGAGAGATGAAAACCGGATGAGCGGGCATGGGAGCAGGAGCGGGAGCGGGAGGCAGAAGAGTATCCTGGATTCCTCTTCAAGGGAAAACAAGACCAAGAAACACCGTTGCAGACAACGTTTACTCCAATGCTTCTACCTGTAAACTTATCTAATGTAATGTATCATCATTGTGACCTTGTACATCATAATTCATATAATACCTTCCCAATGAGTGCAGTAAAAAGTAAAGTTCTAGGCTTCTAGCACTTGTAAGTGAAAAAATTTCATCAACGTATTCTCCAAGGTAGAAGAAAAAGAAGTATAGGTGGTTGAGTTGGTATAGGAAGTGTTCTGACTTGATCTTTGGGTACAGATTAGTCTCTGAACCTAGAAAGTCTTTAAAGAAACCATGTGATCTCCCGATAAAAATAAGAGAAAATTAGATAAAAACTCAAAATACTAGGTCTCTTTTAAGATAAACTCATATATATTTTTCTTTTACTTTACGCTCATTTCACATAAGCAAACTTATCATATAAAACAAATGTCTACAATTAATAGTTTTCTTCATTTTTCGGTTTCTCTGATTTGCCTTTAGACAGTAGAAAACTAAATTTGGTATCTTTCTCAATTTTAGCATCAATTTGAAACTCAAATACTGAGATAAAATTTAGTTAGATTTAACTTTGTCATAATCAATTACATTCTTTAATTTCTTACCTTGTTATTACTAACTTGTGTGTGTATGCTATATACAGAAGTATGTCATTTGTAATAAAATAATTCTTTTCATTTCTGAGCTCACATTTAATGTCTCTCTATCTAATCGAAAAATGTCTAATTGTATGGTACACATTCTTGTTCTTTGATTATTATTTTTTTTAAGTATATTAATATATCATTTCTCATTCTGATCGAGAGAACATTTTATTCTCAACTACTTACATTTCTAATGTACCTATTAAGTAGGGCATGATATGATAATATACATAAAAAGAAGAAACGCAAAATTGGGTTTAGGGTATAGGGTATAGGATTAAGGTATAGGTTCAGGGTAAGTAGGGCATGATATGATAATATACCTAAAAAGAAGAAACTCAAAATTGGGTTTAGGGTAGAGGGTTAGGGTTTAGGGTATAGGTTCAGGGTAAAGGGTATAGGTTCAAGGTATATGGTTTAGAGTATAAGATATAGGGTATAGGGTTTATGGTTTAGGGTTTGGGGTTTGGGGTTTAGGGTTTAGGGTTTAGGAATAGAGGACCACATCATAAGTCACATGGACCTACGGTAACACTGTAAAAAAATTTCATTTTACTCTAATAATCATATATCTTATTTATATTATATTCTACCTTATATATAGATCAGAGAATGAATTCTTTTCACCTAGATTTTTTCATAAAAATAAAAAAAATTACATAATTCTTGCAATTTGATTGAAAAATGTTAGTGTTAATTAGAAGAAAAACTCATAATCAAGGTATTTAAGACAACATCAATTAAGCTTATTTATTATGTTTATATGTTATAGTTGAATGGTGGCAATTATGTAAAATTTAGAAAAAATAGAATATAATATGTATCATAATTGTTACATTTTAGAGATCTACCAGATAAAAATATTATGTGAGTTTTATTTAAAATCACTTTTTAAATTTAAGTTTATATGAAAATCCCCTAAATAACAACTTTTTTGAGCACTACTTGTATGTCGGTATGTCATTTTATGTGGGGTTGATCAAAAACTTCTTTAGATATACAAACATGGAGACATAATCACTCCATATTATTCATATATGGCTAAATCGTATTCAAGAGATCCAAGTTCAATTTCAATATTCAGAAATCTATATATCTAATAATGGCGAAGAATGGACAATATTTTTTTTTGACAACATAACCTTACAAACTAAACAACAACAGACTTAACAAACCTTACAAACCAAAGAAACTTACAAACAAAAGCTAAAAAAATAGACTTCAAGGAGGAGCAGAGACCGCATCCGATTGAAGAACATATAGCAAAAAGGAAGGAGGATTATGAACCCAGTTCAAAGAACATTCCAAACTTGAAGCAAAATGAGCAACAGTATCAGCTGCTGCATTTGCCTCCCTACTGATCCAAGACCAGTTAATAGAAGAAAAAGAATCTGCCAAACACTTAATTTGCTGAAACCAAGAGGCATCAGACCAAGAAACAGATCCTTTAGGGGATTTCAAAGCTGATATGAGGAATCAGCTTCCATAGAGAAAGAAATCAAACCAACCGACTTAGCCAACTTGAGACCTTGAAGAAGAGCTTGAGCCTCTGCAGCTTCTGCCGAGATGGCTTGACCAACATAAACTACACCATGAAGAAGAGAACCAGTAGAATCTCCAAGTAGGGCTGCCAAACCACAACTAAAAGAATCCAAACTCCAAGTAGCATCAGTATTAGTCTTTCAAGTTCCAATCGAAGGGGGAATCCAATTACCAGAAGCAGAAGGAACAAGCACCGAGTGAGAATTCTTCCGATGATGCCTGTTCTGAACTGATAAAAATTCATCTGCTTGCTGTGAAGCTAATTTTGAGACCAAGACTGGATCCAGAGAGAAGTAGTTGAAAATGGAACCACATCGATGCTTCCAAATATTCCATAGCAAGAAAGAAATATGTGTAGAAACAAACTTCATATCAACAACAGAACTCCATAAGTTAATAAGCTGCTGAATCCAAGCATCCAACGAAGTAATCTGAGAACATTGAACATGAATGCCAAAAGGGTGAGCAAACCAAAGACAAACTACCCACGGGCAAGTAAACAAAGCATGTTCAATTGTTTTACGAAAAGCATTGCAAATAGGACATAAAGAAGACTGAGAATCTGAGATATATGCCGAAAATGCAAGTTTCCCTTTGTAGCCACAAAATTACTAACTGCTTTCCAAATAAAGATTTTGATTTTTGGAAGAGTTTGTAAGTTCCAAATCCATTTCCACACTGCCGAGTTAACAGAATGTGAAGAAGAAGGTTTTAATTTAGGAGCTGAAGTCACAGCTGCCTGAGCTAAATGATACCCAGACCGAACTGTATAAGAACCTGATTGTTGATGCAGCCAAATCAATTTATCTTCATTGTCAGTATCAATGAGGGGAACCGTCTGAATCGCCGCTTGGTCTGAAACAGACAAAATATGAGCTACAGATGATAAGTTCTAAGAGAGAGGATCTAACGTAATGAGTTGATTGACCATCAATGGAGGTTGTTGACCATAATGTGATGCAAGGGAAGATGAAGCTTGTGGCAGCCATTTGTCATTCCACATATCAGTGAGACTACCATTTCCAATTCTCCAACTAGTACCTTGAAAAAGGAGATTTCAACCTTCAAGTAAACTAGACCAAATCCAGGAAGGAGTTCCTCTTTTATGAGCATTCCGAAAAATAGTATTGGAGAAGTACCGAGCTTGTAGCACTCGAACCCATAAAGCAGTAGGAGAATGAATTAATCTCCAAGCTTGTTTTGCCAGAAGAGCCAAATTAAAAGACTCCAAACTTCAAAATCTCAAACCGCCAACAGATTTAGGAGCTCCTAAACTATTCCAATCTTTCCAATGTACCCCCTGATCTGACTTATTACTCCACCAAAAACGAGCTAAAACTGAATTAATCTGATTGCACAAAGTTTTCGGAAACTTAAAACATGCCATCGGATAAGCAGGAATGGAAGTTGCCTCTGCCTTTATCAATATCTCTTTGCCAGCAGGAGAAAGGATTCCTTGTTTCCAACCTTGAATTTTTTTCAAAATAGTGTCTCGAATATACCCAAGAGCTGAAACTTTTGAACGACTCCAAATGGTTGGCAAACCTAAATATTTCCCCGGATCTTTTACTGCTTTCATATTCAACAAATAACTGATTAATTGCACTATGTGGGGATGAGTATTTGGTGAGAAGTATAGACTAGACTTCATTGTATTGATAATCTGACCAGTTGCAGAACAATAATGGTGAAGGACATCAGAGAGAACTTCACAATTAGAGACAGTAGCTCTTAGAAAGAACAATGAATCATCTGCAAAGAACAAGTGACTAACCTTTGGCCCCAAGTCCTCAATTTGAACCGGCTGAAGAATGTTAACCATTGAAAGTTTGCAGATAATCTGAGACAACACATCGTTCACGAACAGGAACAAAAAAGGAGATAGAGGATCACCTTGACGAAGACCTCTAGTAGGCTTGAACAACACCCCTGGCTTTCCATTAACCAATACTGAAAGAGATAATGTAGAAATGCATTGTTTAATAAGAGAGACCCATCTACTAGCAAATCCCATTTAAGAAGAACTGCCTCAAGAAAAGACCACTCAACACGGTCGTAAGCCTTGTTCATATCCAACTTAAGAGCAAAGCTTTGCACTTTCAAATAATGGAATAATTCATGAGCAACAATGATATTATCCTGAATTTGCCTTCCTGACACAAAGGCTGACTGATTTTCAGTGATAAGGAGAGGCATCAAAGGCTTCAGACGATTAGCTAGAAGCTTTGCGATAATCTTATAGGAAAATTGCAAAGGCCGATTGGCCGAAAATGAGAAGGAAGGTGAGGGTTTTTCTGTTTTGGGATTAAAGCCAAAAAGGTTTTATTTAGTTCCAGTAAGATGGAAGAGGTGGTAATGGTATCAGAGACAGCTGCACAAACGATCGGATTGACAATCTTCCAATAAGTTTGATAAAAAACTCCCGAAAAGCCATCCGGCCCTGGAGCTTTCAAACCGCCCAAGTCAAACACTGCATCCTTTATCTCATCAATAGTAACTGGAAGAAAAAGCTCATTATTCATTTCAGCTGTAACAACCGGATCAACAAAGGCCAACACAGCATTCAATGAATTAATGGGAGTTGCAGTAAAAAGATCAACCAAGTAGGAATTCAAGTGGGAGGTGATGTCTAATTCATTATCTAACCATTGGTTGCAATCATTCTTGAGCCGAAGAATCTTGTTAAATTGTCTTCTTTGAATGGTTGTTTGATGGAAAAAGCTGGTATTCTGGTCACCTACTTGAAGCCAATTAACACGAGACCTCTGGTGCCAATAGTATTCTTCTAACCTCCAATTTTCATCGATGGCAGCAATTGTTGAAGCAATCTGAGTTCCAACTGAAGGAGATTGAGTCGCAGTATCTGGGGATATGCAAAGGTCATCTAATTGACGCAGCAGATGAGTAGTATTTGATTGAAACTGAGGGAAATTGGGCTTTGACCAGTCCTTGAGATTAACTTGACATCGAGCCAAATTAGTGATCCATGTTTGAGCGGGAGAATTCAACACTGTTTCCTTCCAAGCCTTACGAATGACATTAACACAATCAACATTAGTCACCCACATATGCTCAAAATGAAAAATCGGAGGAGACTTGTTCTCAAAAGGAGAAGTATCCAGCAGAATAGGCCGATGATTTTGGCAAGTGAAACACCTGGGAGCGAGGTTGAACTGAACCCCATGAACATCATTGAAATCCCCAATCAAAATCCAAGGTAAATGAGTTTCTGAAAAGTACTGAGACATAGCATACCGGAAACACACCTTCTTATTTATAGTAGGCATTCCATACATCCAAGATATTTTACAAAGAAAATTTTCTTGAACAAACAGAACACTAGTATCTATAAAACTAGAAGTACTATGTACAACCGAGACTTGAACATCATCCTTCCAAAACAAAGCCAATCCTCCCCCCGAAGTAGAAGAAGCAGAGACCACAAAAAGGTGAGAAAACTTCAAGTCAGACCGCCTTGTTGTACAACCTCATCTTGTCGATGAGTTTCCATTATGAAAAGTACGGAAGAGTCATGCTTGCGTTGAAGCCGACACATATGCTTCCCTGTCAGGTTGGACCCCAACCCCTGAGAGCTCCATGATAGTATTTTCATGGAGAACCTGTAGCTGTAGGCCAGCTACCATTGCCATTGACAGCCAGAGTGAGAGAGTCCAAACTAGATTTTACATTTGAAAATGTGATAAAGATACCAGGCTGAAATTCCATTGCCTAAATTGTATTAGAGACAGGTGACCCTGTTTGAGCCCAGTGGGTATTTTTTGGTCCAAGACTCGAGGTACGTTTTGGATAACATTTGGGCCAGTACCTGTGACCCTTTTCCCCACGAAGGGTGGCGAAGTCTGGCAACACACGAGTTGAAGTTGTCCAAGGATTCTGATACCCCGCGGGATTCGATGTCCTCGCAGGATCCTTTGTTCCAGTTCGTGTGGGATTCTACAGTGCATGGCGAGGTAGAGTTGGAAATGGACTATAGTACCCGTGGGATAGGATCGCTTAGTGTTCGAGTTCGCGTACGACGCTATAGTGAGATGATGCGGGGCGGGGAGCAAGACCTAAGCGAGGTGTGTTTTGGACACGTGTTGCATGGATCACGCGGCTCGCGAGCTGGTCGTATCCTTGTGGAATTCTAATTGCTGAGTCCGAAATGGGTTGTGATTAGGTCTCTGCGAATTGCTTGCAGATCGCTATATAAGGAAGCTCGACACAACAAACAAGACACACACAATCAATCATACAAAATACAACTGCAAATCTTCGAGCATCCTCGAAACCCTAAGTTCTAAGTGCACCTCACCTTAGATCTCAGAGCCCGTCTGGACTCGCCTTTCTTTCCCAATTGTTGCTCTGCTCACCCCAGCAGTGAGTATCGATTCACAGGTGACTAGATAGTTTGCTCGTAATTCCTCGCCCGCGAGGTGACACCGGAGCTCTATTTCGCCTGATTAGAAGTCAAGAACGCGCACCGTTCTTATTCCGCGTCCGCGCGGTGGCACGCCCTGCAAACCTTAATTTACTTTTGGTAGCACAAGTTACCTCTCTACCCCAGTTGAGGACCGTGGCCAAAACATTGGCACGCCCAGTGGGACCGGGAGTATAACATTCTCGTCATCATTGGGAAATCAGGCGAATCCCCATACGGGAGACCCTCGATTTCTTGTTTGAAACATACATCTCAGCAATACAAGCCCCATAACAGTGCGGCTTGCCGATCTCTCACCCAAGAAGAGGTTCTCGCTCGGTTTGGCAACCCCGACCACAGCGAAACAACAATGACAGGTTCACGACCAACCCCAGACGTAGGACCTACTCTGCCCGCGGATGAAGTCCGCCAGATGTTTGAGGAACTGAAGAATGAGCTCGGCTCGCTCAAGAATGAGTTCGGCTCGCTCAGGAATGAGCTCGGCTCGAAAGTCGACACCACCCAGCAAAACATTGACTCGCTCAGCTTGAAAGTCGACACCACCCAGCAAAACGTCCAAGACCTCTCTGCACAGGTCACTAAGGATAGGACTATCTGGCTCGCGAACCAAGAGAACCATGCTAGGCTCAGCGAGGAGTTTAACTACGTTGCTGGTAAAGTCAGGGAGGACAAAGACTTGGTGACCGGCTCCCTTCAAAGGATCCAGAAAGAATTGGATCAGAGCAAGGCGGCTTTCACAAAAACCCTGGATGTGCAAACCCGTCGCTTGGACGAACACGACACCAAGTTACAACAACAGCAGGACTCTTCTTTCTTTGGAAGTAAGAATAGCATGGAAAAGCTTGAGGACTACAGAGAGCGCCATAATACTCTGAACATAAGGGTCCTGCAAGTGGAAGACTGGATACGGGCTCAGGCGCCAAAAAATCATGCCGTGAACTTGGCTAGTTCAAGTGCAACTGAGGGCTCAAGGTACATTCCACCTAATGAACGCCCTAGAAGAAATCCGAAGGTTGGGGCCCAGAAAGCTCCCCAATTCACATTGGGGGCCAGTTCGTCAAAGACGCCACCCCGTCTACCCTCGCCGGGCGGCCCTGGGGTCACACTCAGGGGCGCCGGTGTCTTCCCATCTCAAGGGATCGGGACACCAGATGACCCAATTATAGCTTATTCTAGTTCGACCCCTAAGAACGTCAGGCAGGCCCCTAGCCTCTCTGCATGGCACAGCCACGATCAGGGGGTAGAATCCACACCAGTGACGGCAGCCGATTGGCACCAGCTCATCTCGAGCATAGTCAAGGAGCAAACCGGAAAAGGTGACGCTAGCTTACATTATCGTGACCCCTATCCTGATAGCGTGGCACAATATCCCTTCCCTCATGGATTTAAGAATATTGTCTTCACCACATTCTCCGGGGAGACGAGGGAAGATGCAGCAACACACATGGCCCGTTTTAAGGTCCAATGCGGCCAATACGGGAATGATGATATGCTCAAACTCAAACTCTTCGAGACTTCTCTATCCGGGGCTGCTTTCACCTGGTACTCCAGATTGAAGCCTGGGTCAATAGCAGATTGGCCCACTATGGAAAGACTCTTCCGAGAAACGTACGGCACGATTGAGCCTGAAGTTGGCCTCGACTCCCTCACACAGATGAGCCAGCAGAGCATGGAGTCCGGAGTTTCTTTCCTCCAACGCTTCAAAATCCAGCAAGCCAAGTGTGATTACCTGCTACCTGAGCAGGAGGCCATTAAGTTGGCTATTAGAGGTCTGGAACACCGCCAGCGGTTGAAACATCATGGAGAGCGTTTCAATTCCATGGGTGACCTAATTAACAAAGTCGGCAGCTACGAGCTAATCCTGAACGAGTTGGACGACAAAACAAATGCTTCCAAAGGAACTTACATACCAGGGAAGAACCGGATAGTGGGGGCACTAAACATACAAACCCCTACTCTTGATCCATATTATCAAAGACCGGAGGGAGTTCATACGGATCAGGACCTGGATGATATTGGCGCAGTAGAATTGACTGGCAAGCAATTAGCTCATAAGTTGAAAAACCTGAAGATGACACGTGAGCCAATCACCATCCAGTCCTTTGCATGGACCAAGCCGGAGTACGAGTCGTACACCTATGATGCTAAAAATGCCCATCTAGTCTTTAATGACCTAATCGAGGCAAGATACGTGCGCTTGGATCACAAGATACCGCCCAAGGAGGAGCTGAAAGACAAGAAGTACTGTGCCTTCCACAATGTTTACAATCATGACACCAAAGATTGTGTCAAGCTTCGAGACCAGCTGCAGACATGGCTGAAATCGGGCGAGCTAAAGATGAAAACACCGGGTAGTACAGCCTCGTTGGTTGATATAGACCCTTTCCCGCCTGTAATTGGTATGGTCGAGGTCAACTGGGCCAATCAGACCCAGGACGACGATCGACGCCGGGCACCTAAAAGGGGCCGCGAGGAAGGAGACGACAGTGCCCGCCGGCCACGTCGCCAATACACCTACAACGAAGATCTTGCACATGAGGTTTTAGACGATCTCATTGATGATGGGCTCGTCACAGTGGCCAATTCCTTGCCCTACATAGAATACAAGGAGGGGCGCATTCACTGCAAGTTTCATAACAGCTGGGCACACAGAACCAGCGAATGCCAGCAGCTTAGAGACCAGGTTCAAGACTGGCTCGACCTCGGGTATATTCGCTTTGAGAATAAGGGCGACTTCATGATCGCAACGGCTGACTTCGCTTGGCCTTGTGTCGGCCAGCGAAGAATCACATTAGACTTGTCGCCAAATGCAGGTTTACGTGAACCACCGGGCCGAAATCGCAAACGGCCGGCGAATAACTATACGGTCTCGAATAACCAGAAGGGGAACGCAGACGACCCAACTCGACAGTTGGTCGCTAAGCTCGAAACAGACCGCCCCTCCCGCAAGGATAAGGGCAAAGCAGTCATGAGGGAAGATAGACAGTTCCCCGTTGAAGATTCCCAGCCTGTGAGTCCTAGGACTCGAGAAGAGCTGGAAAGAAGGATAGAACATCTCGAGACATTCGTCTATACACATTGGGCAGATGCGGTACCTACATCCCCTGCCACAAGCGAGATGAACATGTCAGACTCCAGCGGTGAGCGTCACAGCAACGAGGCCTCGAGCCCTCGTAAAGGTGTCCTAACCAACCCCTATATTCCCCCGACGTCCAAATCGGCGATCAAGGAGGGGGTCTGGTACACACAGCAAGGGGGCAAGGTAGTTACCATCAGCAGGTCTAAGAAGCGAAAGCTCCAAAAGCGATACGGTAGTATCCTACGTGCCTTACGGGCTGTCGAAGAGGGCGCTGTACGCCCCTCACAGCTCGCACAGACGCCTGAGCGGATGTGGCGGGAAGCAGAGGGTTTGCGCGCAGTCCTTCAAATGCCGCCAGTCACACCCCCAAGGATTTGCGAGCAGTTCAGTGACGAGCCTGCACCCAAGGCAAACGTCTTCTGCCGACTCACAGTTCCACCAAAGCAGGATTCACAGCCTTCCAGGCACAGGCCATCACCAGCACCTGACAGAAAAAGGGATCCACAGCCTTCCAGGCGCAGGCCATCACCAGCACCTGACAGAAAAAGGGATCCACAGCCTGCTAGGCCCAAACCGTCACCAGAGCCTGAAAGGAGGAGGGATCAACAGCCTTCCAGGCACAGGCCGTCACCGGAGCCCGAGCGAAGCAAGGCTCCGCCTACCGGTCCTAGGCGTAAGCTGTTCATGACCCCGGACTCAGAGTCCAAACGCGAACCGTCTCAGCCCTCACGGCAACGGGAACGTCAAAATCCGGAGGCCGATGTCAGAAGGGAGCCACCACCGCCACACCAGCCTCGGCCACGGTACACCCCGGAACCCGAGACTCAGATGGTTCCCCGAGTATCCGCCCTACAGCGGTTGACAAAAGAAGACAACGATAAGGCTCCTTTGGCAACAGACAAACAGCCAGCCAAGGACCATCAGCCTTCAACCAAGTCAGTATGGCGTCCGCGGCAACCCGAGGCTCCAGAGCCACCAATAGCTACATCGGCGCCCTCCAGTCCTAACCTCGCCCAACAAATGGCCCAGCGTTTCCGCGAGAATGTAGAAGACCACGGGGCGCATTCAGAACCTCGACTTAACCTAGAGGAAGACTGGGACGAAGAGCAGGCAAAATCATTCACCTGTAATATGTTAGAGGTCTCAGGATGGGATGCTGATGAAGGGTTTAGCTGCGAAGCAGACGCTTTCGCGGTGCTCGAAGGGGAACACGGGATCATTGACACTCCTCTGGTCCCAGTTCCTGAACAATTCTCCTTTCAGATCGGGATGATGTTCTTCATTTTGGAAAGATACGCTCTCCCACCAAACACAACCTATAGTGCGGCGGATATCCCCGTCAGCAGCAAGGATGTTAGTAGCATACCCCTGCCATGCAACAGCGAAATGTGTCCAGTTCCGGCCCCGGCCGACGACACCCCACAGGTGGAAATTACGAGCAGCATCACACATAGGCAAACTCTAACCTTCTCCACGCCAACTTTGGACATGGCCACTCACATGCGGCCACTGTATATCATAGCCGAAGTCCAAGGAAAAATGATCAACAAGGTCATGGTCGACACCGGTGCCGCGGTCAATGTTGTCACAACCCGTACCATGGGACTCCTCGACATCCCGCGCTCGATGATCCAAACCACGTCGTTAACAGTAAAGAACTTCACCGGGCAGGTGTCCAGAACCCTAGGCTTGCTATTTCTACGGGTCAAGGTCGGGCCGGCATCACGGGTTTACACCTTTTTCGTCGCCGAATGCGTTTCCTCTTACAGCATGATTCTTGGCCGAGATTGGATCCACAGAAGTTTTTGCGTGCCTTCCTCAATGCACCAAGAACTCATGATTCGGGACACCGAGAACCGTGAAGCAGTCATCATCAAAGCCGACCCGCGGCCATTCTCTATTTCCGCTAACTTCAATGATGCCCGATATTATACTACAGACTTGGGTCCGTTGGACGTTCAAGGCGTCGATAACAAGGGCCGCCCATATGGAATAACGGCCTCCAATCTAACGCGATGGGGACTTACCTAGGCAAAGGACGATTTGTAACGTCCTCACACCATCGCGAATCTCACACCCCATTCTGATGAATAGTGCCTTTTCAGAGGAGGCACGCGAGGCTGGCGAGTCCTTGTGCGAAAGACTCCTTTCGTACTGGGCAGAACGCGAAGCCTATGACAAGGTCGCGACTATGGAATATGTAGATGAAGTGGTGGATTATTCCGATACCAAGGAGGAAGTTATTCAGTTAGCTCCCGCCGCCTTGGACGACACACCACCTCAAGTCCGTGACCCCATTTTACAAGTTGACGTAGGGACTGCAGAAAAGCCCTTACTTATTTCCATCAGCGCTAAGTTGGCGGAGGACGAAAAGGAAGCCCTTCTTGCCCTGTTACGCAAGTACAGGGAATGCTTCGCCGACAAATACGAAGATATGCCCGGCTTGTCCCCGGACTTGGTCTGCCACCGGTTACCAACTTATCCCGACCGACATCCAGTACGGCAGGACGGCCGATTCATGCGCACTGAGACTCAGATCGTAGTCAAGGAAGAGATCGAAAGCATGCACCGATTGGGCATTATTCGCGTGGCAAAGTATAACGAGTGGCTGTCCAATGTTGGCCCCGTCCGCAAGAAAAATGGCAAGATGTGTGTCTGTGTTGATTACCGAGACCTAAACAACGCAACATCGAAGGATATATACCCCATGCCTGTGGCTGACCTACTCATTGATGCCGTCGCGGGGCACGAGGTGTTATCCTTTATGGATGGAACGACCGGATACCATCAGATTCCCGTCGCCTAGGAGGATCGACACAAGACCGCTTTCCGCTGCCCTGGTTTTGCTGGTGCGTTCGAGTATGTTGTCATGCCTTTCGGACTTAAAAACGCGGGGGCAACGTACCAGCGCGCCATGAACCTCATCTTTCATGACATCTTGGGAAAGTTGATCGAAGTATACATCGACGATGTGGTAGTCAAAACCAAAACACGGGCAACCCACGTTGAAGACCTACGGCAGGTGTTTACACGGATGCGCCGACATAACCTAAAGATGAACCCCGCCAAATGTGTTTTCTTCGCGGAGGCCGGTGATTTCCTTGGTTTCCTAGTGCATCAAAGAGGCATCGAAATCCCAAAGGACAAGGCACAGGCGGTAATCACCGCTTCGTCCCCCACCACCAAAAAGGAGCTCCAACAGCTGCTCAGGCGAATCAACTTTCTCCGCCGTTTCATATCAAACGCGGCAGAGAAGGTCCAACCTTTTTCACCCCTCCTCAAGGTCCAGGGGGCAACCGAGTTCGTCTGGGAACCACAACATCAATAGGCCTTCGATCGAATCAAGGACTACCTTACGAACCCACCAGTCCTGATCCCACCTCATGACGGTGCCCCGCTTAAACTTTATATTGCCGCTGCCGACTTGTCCATCGGCGGACTCCTGGCCGAAGACGATGTGAACGAGGTAGAACACGTTGTCTATTACCTTAGCAGGGTTTTAACTGAGTGTGAGACACGATACTCACCTATGGAGAAGTTGTGTCTCGCCCTATATTTTGCAGGGTGCAAGCTGCGCCATTACATGCTTGCCTTTACCACGGTTGTGATCGCTCAATCCGACTTGGTCAAATACATGCTCTCTCACCCTATCTTGCGGGGACGCATCGGCAAGTGGATCCTAGCCATGTCCGAATTCTCGTTGCAATATGTTCCGCAAAAGGCAGTAAAAGGACAGGCAATAGCAGACTTTCTCGCTCATCACCCACCATCAGAGCTCACGACGTTTCGCGAGTTGGACTTCGCTACCCTGACACTCGCTCCATGGACCCTGTACTTTGATGGTTCATAGACTGATACCGCAGCCGGAGCCGGGATAGCCATAGCCAATCCCGCTGGAGATCGCTTCTCCTACTCGTTCCAGCTCAATTTCAATTGCACCAACAATTAGGCTGAGTACGAGGCACTGATCATCGGCCTAGAGATTTTGTTGGATTTAGGAGTCTGCGAGGTTCAGATCTTTGGCGATTCTTTGTTGGTCGTTAACCAGCTGGTGGAAAAGTTTAAATGCTTAAGCTTGTCAATTGAGCCATACCTGCGCAAGGCATTTGAGGTGTTGGATCGATTTGACGATGTTTACATCGAGCACATACCACGCGAGTTCAACTTCGCCGCCAACGAGCTCGCCCAGGTAGCATCTGGCCTCAGCCTGCGCGACGGAGTGCGTGAACGTTTGCTCAAGGTCGAACGCCGTACTCTTCCCTCTTTCATCGCTAGGGGCAGTTTCAGGCCGCCACCACCGAAGTTGCGGCCTTGGACCCTATCGACGAGGATTGGCGGCTACCATTTATCGCCTACCTCCAGAACCCCAACGACGCCGCTCACTCCAGGCAAATACGTTTCCTCGCCTTAAACTTTGTTTTACGCAGTGGCGAACTCCGGCGGCGTGGGGAAGACGGAAATGATTTCCGCTGCGTATATGGGAACGAAGCTAAACGTCTCATGCGCGAAGTACATTGTGGAGTTTGCGGTTCGCACCAGGCCGGGCTAAAAATGCAATGGTTGATTCGTCGCCATGGGTACTACTGGCCAACCATTCTGAAAGACTGTATTGCCTTCGCCAGAGGTTGCCAAGACTGCCAGGCTCACGGACCAGTGCAACATATTCCCAACATCCCGTTGCAGCCTATCATTAAACCTTGGCCGGGTCGCGGATGGGCAATGGATTTCGTGGGCATCATTCATCCCCATTCCTCTGAGCAGCATAAGTTCATTATCGTTGCCACCGATTTCTTTACCAAATGGGTCGAGGCCGAACCACTCAAGGTTGCCTCCGCCAACTCGGTGCGCAACTTTATTTTCCGCAATATCATCTCCCGCTTTGGTATCCCGAAGTGCATCGTTACGAACAGGGGGGCAGCTTTCATGGCCGATTCGGTTGTTAAGTACTTAAACGATTACGGAATCAAGCTTCTCCACTCTACGCCATATTATGCCCAGTCCAACGGCTAGGCGGAGGCTAGTAATAAGGTCATCCTTGGCATCCTCTGCAAGATGTTGGAGTTGAACCCGCGCGTCTGGCACGAGGAACTTTACCACACATTGTGGGCTTACCGCACTTCAAAGCGCGGCCCGACGGATACCACCCCGTACGCTCTCATGTACGGTCATGATGCCGTCCTTCCCCTTGAGATCAATTAGGATGAGGCTTGTTCGATCTGCCTCATGCTGGGCTTCGTAGTATCATGAGCCAGGGGAGGTATTTATCGACTACCGACTACAAGTCCCCCCAAGTTCCCGTTCAAGACACGTCTTGAGTGGGGACTTGAAGAAATGGTCCGTGATGCAGAATTATCAACGGGTACCCGATCCTAGTCCCCCCAAGTTCGTACTCAGGACACGTTTGAACGGGTTATGGTTGCGATGGAAGGTAGCAAGCCGTTCCATATTAGTTGTTGATGCTCGAGCGCGGGGTATTATCGCCGCGTGGGTTATCAGGCCACTATTCTCCGTGTGAAGGGAATGATACTGACATGCCTAACTCCCTCTCTTCGAGAGCCGTACAAGGGACTTACAGTTTTCATGACGTTTAGTTGTTTCACGCATGCTTCCCGGTGGTACATTGTCGGGGTATGTACATGCATTTTGGTTCGTGTATGCTTCTCGTTGGTTCTTGCTTTGGTACAAGAATCTCGTGAAACAGTTAGTATGTTTCTTCCCGTTAGTTCTTATCCGGGAATCGAGATTTTCCTAAGCAGTTGTTGCATGCTTCCTCCCGGTGACACTTATCCGGGACTTACAATTTTCCTACAATCTTTTCCCACACCCATCTGGGACTTGTTATTTTGGTCACTTTGTTGGAACATAATGGCCCAGTTGCAATCTTGGCGAAATTGCGCGCCTGAGTTCGCCTAGTTAAGGTCTTGGCGAAGTCTGGCGCCTGAGTTTGCCTCACATATATGTAATGAAAGTCACTAAGCGAGCTGAGTTCACCTTGTTGATATGTTGGCAAAATCTCGCTCCTGAGTTCGCCTCGCGCATATGATGAAAATTAGTAGGCGAGTTGAGTTCGCCTTGTTGCTATGTTGGAGAAATATCGCTCCTGAGTTCGTCTCGCGCATATGGTGAAAATCAGTACGCAAGTTGAGTTCGCCTTGTTGCTATGTTGGCAAAATCTCGCTTCTGAGTTCGCCTCGCGCATATGATGGAAATCAGTACACAAACTGAGTTCGCCCCTTTGCGTGGAAATAAAGTCTGCGTTCAGCAGGGGGCTCATCATCTTGCGCTCGTTGTCACGTCCCGACCCTTAATTTTTACGTTTATTACTGGCATAGTGGTAATAAAAATTTTACCATGTTCGTCAATAAGTGAAATATAATTGATCCCCAGAGAGGTGTAGGGGACGAATATTTTGGAAGAATTATTCGTAGGAGAAAAATGTGACGACGGTAAAAATGGTAAATTTTAGCTAGTAAAAGGTAATTTTTATTGGGGTATTATTTTGGGGTGTTGAATTTTGGAATAGGTATATGGAGTTGTTGGACCGGGTGGGCTAAAGGCCCAAATCAGTTTCCCCTTTCTTTTCTCTCTCTCCCTCCTGATTCTCTCTCTTCTCTCCCGCACCCGGTTTTCCCCTCTCTACACCCGAAAAACTTCCCGGCCGCCCCAGCCCGCCACACCAGTCCCAAACGGTCGGTCTCCCACCCAGCTGCAGTTTTAGACCGGTGGCAGCCCCCCTAGCGCCGTCGTGAAGGAGGAATCGACACCGAGAGCCCCGACTGCCGAAATCGTTTTTTCACCGGAACTCCTTCCTCCGGCCGCCATAGCCGGCGAGCCTTGGCTCAAAAAGAAGCCCTCCTCCCGTGCTTCAATCCCTCCAAAGGGCTCGCTCCATCTCGAGCTAGGTAAGGAGAAATCGGAATTTGAATTTCTAGGGCTTTATTGTGTGTTTGTGTCCGATTGACGTGGTTAGGCTTAGAATTGGAGTTTGTGGTAGTTAGGAATGTTGTAGAGGAGGTTGAGAGGAAGATGCTGCCAAATTTTGGTAACCATCGGAGGTTGCCGGAGTTGGTCGCCGGCCGCCGGCGCCGGCGCCGAGAAAATGTTTTTGGTGGAGAAAAATGTGAGTTTAATGGAATAAGTTTTAGAATTTTTTGAGGAGTTTTGGATAGGTTTAAGAATTGTTGAAGTTTGGTATTTTTGACAGATTATTAATTTATAATCCGGCCATTGGATTTTTATTTGGTGGAAGATGATTTTGAGGATGTCGGTAAAATTTGTGGAGTTTTGAGGTTGGCAGTGGATTTAAGATTTTGGAGTGTTAGTCTTGGTTGAGCGCGAAGCATATTTAATTATGTATGTTTTGCTTTAAGCGTCGATGTTTTATTTAAGGTTTTATTTATATGGAACAGGACGTGAGGAGGCTCGAGAGGAAGAGACCTCCGACCGACATCAGGCTTAAGCCTAACCTGTGAGTGGACATTTGTTTTAAATATTGTGTTCGAAATGCTTTATCATTTGAATGATTTTCTGTTGTTGGATATTTCCCGAAATTGAGAATTTCGGTGATTATACTCTTATATGAGAATAATATGTATATGATTAAATGCTAGCTAGCTATACGTGATTTCCCCCATACGCGAGGTACAATTCCGGTATGGGTGACGTGAGCGTTAGACGCGAGCGTCGTAGCCCTGTGCGACTTTCTAATTTCGCATTTAATTATTCAAAGATTTCGTACAAGGAGTAAGCACGTATATATTACCACTCGGCCGCTTTCCCCCATATGCGAGGTACAATTCCGGTGTGTGGTGATGTGAGGGTTAGACACAAGCATAGTAGCTTTGTATGATATCTACCTTATTCAAGTTGTTCATAGATATCATGCAAAGAGTCAGACAAGTGTGCATACATACTATATATAATATCCAGGCTTGAGAGGCACTTTATGAAAGTTAGGGAGTCTAGCCAGGCTGGACCCTAGTTCAGAATCTTTCCAGTGAAGCCTTTGTATTTTGCCATTGATGAAAGCATTTTGGGGAAATATTTATTTGTTGACGGAAATTGTTTTGTCCACTCACTCTGACGTGTTGAATATTTTCCCCTGGGCTCTTCGTTTTTAAAAATGCCCAGTCTGTAGAGTTTGCGTGAGGTTTAGCAAGAGACGTCGAGGCATAGTCACCCATCTATCAGCTACATTTCGCCAGTAGGTTACCTGTTTAATCTACTAGGGGTTTGTTAGCTTTCGTTGTATTTTTATTTTATTTTTAGTAGCTCTGAATACTTTTGGAATTCTTCGGTGTAATTTTGTATTCTGGCTACTTTTGGAATGTAGCGGAGCATTTATTTATGTTGGAACAAAAAAGTGGTTCTTAAATTCCTAAGTTAGGGTTGTCCATTTTCGAGGGAGGTTTGCCGAGTCTTCGGTAAATTTTCCTTGGAGGTGGTCCCCGCAGGACTCATCTCGGGTTTCGGGGTGAAATTCGAGGCAGGTCTTGACACTCGTGGTGATCCGCCCACTTGTTATAGCGAAAAGTCGAACGCAGCGGGTTGCCACGATGGTTGGGGATAACGTGCGCGAGTTGGGGATCTAGGACATGCCTTCTCTGCATGCTACAACATCCCTGATGGCTTAACCGATGGGTCCAGGAAATTCCCCGGGAACTCGGTGTCTGCTGGCAAGTGCTACCGGGTAGTGTCATTGGATTGGTAGCCTGGGTAGGTGGTGGTGTGTCAGAGTATTAATTACATATCTGCCAGGTGGCGCTGTAGGGGGGAGAAGGGACGTGCATTTAATGCAAGTCGTTTCACTCCTCGCTTCTTCGAGAAGTTATCGGTTAGTGGGGCACATGTCACGATCCTACGGTGGGTCGCTACGGATTCGATTTCCTCATTTGCGGTGAATAGGTTTGGGGGGATCGAGGCGTTCTTTCCCCCGCTTCGTATATATGTTTCGTCCCCATTCTGAAAAGAAAAAATCCATGCCCTCTGCTTCATTCTTCTTTCATTATGTCTGTTTTTTCTCTGTTTTCGTCTTCCTTCCGTTGAAAAGTAGATCCGAGCTCAAAAGAAAGGGGGGTTCTTGCGTAAGAGGGAGTACTGCTTCTCTGCTACAGCCGGTCTTCCGATTGCGAGGTGTTGTCCGTTTGCTGCTCCGGCGTGTCTCCGGCCTTCACTATCTGGTTAGTTTCCCTTCTCCAGCATTCAGTTATGTCTCTGAGCTTATCATGTAGGGTTTGCATATCGGTAGATTTTTCTGGGTTCTTTTTTTTTTGTTTCTGGGTTTGTTACGAATTTTCGCCGTGTTTAGATAGGTGGTGTCAAAACCTCTCGGCGGCGGCACGCGATGTAGGTATCTAATAGTTCATAGGGTTTTTTATAGGGTTAAAATGGAGTCTAGGGCTTCCGATGCTAGCGTCTCTAGCTCATCACGGCGGGCTCCCGTTGATGATGATGAAATGATAGAAGAGTACCTGCACCAGGATACTAACAGAGATGCCGCGCGGGCAAAATCTAATTTCAGATCCTCCAGCTCGAGTCCCGAACACCCAGTGCTGGAATCGATCCCGATCACACGTGCCTTTCACCGCTTGGAGGACGGTAGGGTGTGAGACGAACCCGTCTGCAGCTTCACGCCTGAGGAGATAGAACAATTTAGGGAGGAGTAGAACATTCCCTCTGGTATCCCGATGCGTGGCTTGTACCCCGGGGAACTAGCGTGCGCTCCAAGAGACAACTGCGTAGCGGTGCACGATAACATGTTCAGGAATGAGTTCTCTGTACCGCTACCTCAATATGTACAATATATATTGAGCATGTTGCAGCTTGCTCCGAGACAGGTCCCACCAAATCAATGGCGACAACTTTTAGGACTCGGATGCCTGTACTGCCTGTCGAACATGGGATGGCCGACAATCAACGAGTTTCACGCGCTCTACAGACTGTCATACTCGAAGAAGGCGGGAAGCTCCGGGTGTGTAGGTTTCACTGCGCGGGACTATGAGTCTGTCATCACCGATCTCCAGTCTTCAATAAACAAGGAATGGAGGGTGAAGGTAGTCCTAGTGGGGGGCCCATGACAAAGAAGGGCGAGACGGCACACCGTCCCCAACTACTTCCGGGCTATTGGGGATCAGAACTACTCGCTGACAGCGATAGAGCGGGAACGTATTGCACGCATATATTCTGCCTGGCCCTACGACGAGGACCGCAGCTCATATCATTTGACGCGGTGGGTCGTTCTCGCGCACTGCGAGATGGGTAGAGTACCCGGTGGGTTCATTTTTACTTCTGCTTGACATTTGAAGTCCTTGTTATGTTTAGCTCAACTAAATATCATGTCCTTGGTTTCGCAGGAAAAATCCCTAGGCATGTTCCTCTCCCTAATCACCCTCTCGACATAGGGAAGGATCAAGATCTCTTGAAGAAGTTACTGACCAAAGGGGATTTGGCTTCTCGCACCGAGGTCGATGTGGATACGTACACGGTACGGGTTTTGGATAAGCAAAAGGTACTTGAAGTTCCCGATGAGGTTTACGAGTCAGCGGTGACTTCGCCGGTACCTCCTCCCTCTGTCTCGCAGACCAGTTTGGGTGAAAATAAAAGGCGCCACCACCATTCGAAAAAAATACCCAAGGTGCTGAGCCCCAGGTGACATATACTGGCGTGGACGTATCTGGGAGTCCTGCTCCGAAAATGAAGAAGCATAAGTTGGCTCCCAGGGGATCTGTTTCGACTCCCTCGCTATTTATATGGGCCCCTGTGGTTCCTAAGATTCCAAAGACGCCGATCAGGCAGATTCTCGATGAGTACGGTTGTGCCGATGAGAAGTTTGTCCTTGCAATGATCAGTGACCTGAAGGGGATCGATCTCGATTGGGTGAGATTCAAAGAAGGTTCTCCTTCCGAATCCTGAAAGATTGCCCGGGAACATATGATGAAGGTTAGTGCATGGGACTCTCTTGTTTTTTTTGTCTTAGGGACTTACTTTAGCTGTTCTTTGAAGTCTCTCTTCGCGGTGTACTCCATAGATGCCAGCGAGGACACTGCCGATCTGAAAGAGCAGGTGGCCAAGCTCAATGGGCATGTGAGCTACCTCCAGACCGAGAAAGGGTCCCTAGAAAGGGAAAAAAATGCCTTGGCTGAGAAGCTGGCCATGCTTCAGCTTCACGTTCGGGAGGTGGAGAGCAAAGCTGATCGTGTCCTCTATCTCGAAACTGAAGTGGAGTCCTTGAGGGTGGAGCTTGAAAAGTATCGCCCGCTTGAAGGTAAGCTTCGTGAGAAGGAAGCCGAGTTCACGGAGCTAGAGAGCCTTGTTTCAGCGAGCTGTGATCAGGCTGTTGGAGCTTTCAAGGAATCCCAAGAGTTCAAAGGTCTTTTCCAGTCTGCCCGGGATGAGGCCATCACCGAGAAGTTCACGGAGTGCAGCGTGCATGGGTACCTTGACAAGCCCCGGATGCTCGTGGATCTCCTTGTTGCGCAGGAGAAGGCCAAAGTTCTGGACTCCCAGGCAATCCTCCCGGAAGGTCATCCCGTGGCCAATCCTGACAGTGTCGGTGCTGACACGAATGTGTCCGAGAGTGAGGACGAAGAAGATACAGTCGACTCGGTCGAGAATGACCTAGCTTAGGGCTTTGAACTGAGTGCAACCGGATTGTAATTTTTGACGACTTTTTTTTTAAATGGCTTTGTGCCTTCTCCGGGAACATAGACTTCTACCCAGTGGTCCGGTTGTCATAATTTATTTAAGTGCCCATGTTGAATTTCCCATTTTCGTGCCTTTAGTTCTGTGTTTTGCCTCTTTGTTTTGCCCTTTTTGAACCTGGTGTATCAAACCGACAGTTTCACTCGTGTTACGAATTTAACTTCTTCATTTCTGTAATAGTTGTTTCCAAAACAAATGAAGGCATCCTCCCGGGTTGACCTAGTCAAACCCGGTGGGTATAATTTACAGTTCCCGACTTCTATTAAACTGGGTAGAACCTAAGGTGCTCGGTGTTCCAAGGGTGCCCGGTGACTATGTTGTCCCTGTCCCTTAGGAAGAATGTTGCAGGGCCGACTTCCTCCACTATCTCGTAAGGGCCTTCCCATGTTGGATCAAGGACCATTGGCTGGGTCATCACCCGCTTCATCACCCAATCTCCCAGACCCAAGGTTCGCGGCCTAACCTTGCAGTCATAGTGTCGGGCGACGCGCTGCTTGTAAACTTGGTTGTGTAGGTCAGCCATGTCCCTTCTCTCCTCGATGAGATCCATGTTTAACTGTAGCCCCTCTGCGTTGGTTTGCTCATCGTATCCCTTGACTTTTCCAGTCGGTACCATCACCTCGATAGGAATGATAGCCTCCGTGCCGAAAGAAAGGCTGAAAGGCGTCTCTCCCGTTGACTCCGTAGCAGTGGTTCGGATGGCCCATAAGGCTTCCGGGAGCATTTCTGCCCACAATCCTTTGGCGTCGTCCAACTTCTTCTTTAGCAGTTTCTTTACAATCTTGTTGACTGCCTCCACTTGCCCGTTGGTCTTTGGGTGAGCTACCAATGCAAACACCATCCGGGTTCCCATGTCCTTGGTGAACTTGAATGAGCTTCGGTTATGATAGTCTCCGGGACACCGAACCTGCAGTAAATATTTTTCATGAGGAAACTCATCACACTGTCGGTGGTTATTCTTCTAAGCGGCTCTGCTTCAACCCATTTGGTGTAGTAATCCACCGCCACTATGGCATACTTGTATTGTCCGGGAGCATTGGGAAATTTCCCGATCAAATCTAGACCCCACTGCGTGAAGGGCCACGGAGACAGCAGGATGGAGAGTGCAATGGACGGGGAATGGACCATGTTAGCGTGTTGGTGGCATTTATGGCATCTCGCCGACACTTGATCTGCCATCTTCCCCATATTGGGCCAAAAATACCCCGTTCTTAGAGCCTTGAAGGACAGGGCTCGATCCGGAGTGATTACCGCAAACGCCTTCGTGGATGGCCCATAGGATCGTCTCACCTTCTTGCACTGACACGCATTTCAAGTAACCCCTGCGGTACAGTTTACCGTCGATCAGATTGTATTTGGCGCATCTTGATTGCAACTTCCTCGCCTGCAGCCTGTTCTCCGGGCGAACACCTTCTCTAATGAACTCGATGATGGGGTCCATCCATGTTGGTTCCTTGGGACCGGTAGTGATGGTGAATATTTCCGAGATTGTCTTGTCGATACTAGGCCGGTCTAGGATTTCGACCTTAACCTTTTTGGCGGGTACCGGTGGCATGATGAGCCAATGCATCGACATGGCTGTTTTCTTTCCTAGGGATCTGAGCCACAGTTGTTGACTCGAATCCGCACAAGAGAGTCTTCACGAGTGCCCGATAAGAGTTCAGGTGGGGTTCTTTAACTTCAAATGTCCCGCTGACTTGGTTCACCACAAGCTGCGAGTCACTGAACACTTCGACTCTTTTTACTCCAATCTCTAGTGCCAACTGTAGCCCCCCGATCAATGCCTCGTACTCGGCTGCATTATTGGACGCGGAGAAATTAAACTTCAGGGTGTACTTGTACACGAACCCGTCCGGGCTAACCAATATTATTCCCGCCCCGCTCTTCTCTTTAGTGACGGAGCCGTCTACGAACAACTTCCAACATGGCGGGACTTCTTGGGGAGCCACTCGCTCAACCT
Organism: Fragaria x ananassa; assembly: GCA_034370585.1. Lineage (NCBI taxonomy): Eukaryota > Viridiplantae > Streptophyta > Magnoliopsida > Rosales > Rosaceae > Fragaria > Fragaria x ananassa. The sequence continues at coordinate 26,460,976 of CP139772.1, forward strand.
CCGAGCACTCCACGACCCTTTCCATAGGGGTCAGTTCAGAGATAAAATCCGCAGCCGCTTGCCGCTTGATGGCTATTCTCGGCATGTTGTGTATGTCGAACTCCCCCAGTTCTATCGCCCATTTGGCCAGTCTCCCGCTCGTTTCTGGCTTCAAGAGGACTTGCCTGAGGGGGCAGTTCATGAACAGGGTGATAGAATGAGTTTGGAAGTAATGCCGCAGCTTCCGGGCGGTCACGATGAGTGCTAGGGCCAACTTTTCTAGATCCGGGTATCTGCTTTCAGCCAGCGTATAGCCCTTGCCCACATAATACACTGGAAGCTCGATGGCATCATCTTTCCTGATCAAAGCCGAGCTTACTGCCGTACTGGATGCTACCAAGTAGAGATATATCATCTCCCCTGGAATCGGCTTTGAAAGCTTTGGCACGGAAGCCAAATATTCCTTGATATTCCTGAAAGCCTCATCTTGCTAGGTCCCCCAATTGATCAGCTTGCAATTCTGGCTTTTGAGCAGATTGAAGAACGGTGCGCACTTGTCCGTGAGTCTAGAAATAAACCTAGCTAGCGAGGGCCGCCATCTTGCCCGTCAGGGACTGCATGTCGCTCCAGACTTTTGGGACCTCCATATCCATTATAGCTTGGACTTTCTCCTGGTTCACTTCGATACCCTGCCGGCTAATCACATGGCCCAAGAACTTCCCCTTGACAACCCCAAACAAGCATTTTTCCGGGTTCAACCTCATACCGTACGCGAGTATGATATCAAAAGTTTCTTGCAGGTCGCTCATGTACCCGACCGCAGTGGGGCTCTTCACCAACATGTCATCCACATACACTTCCATGGTGATCCCCAGCTGCTTGGCGAACATCTTTTTCATCAGCCATTGGTAGGTTGCTCCCGCGTTCTTTAGTCTGAACGGCATCCTCTTGTAATAGTACACTCTTTTGTCGGTCGTGAAAGCGGTATGCTCCTCATCTGCTGGATCCATCATTATCTGATTGTAGCCCGCGTAAGCATCCATGAAACTCAGCATTTCAAACCCGGAGGTGGAATAATCGAGTTGATCAATCCGGGGCAACGGGAAGCTATCTTTGGGGCACGCCCTATTTAGACTGGTGTAGTCCACACACATCCTCCATTGCCCTACCGCTTTCTTTGGGACCATGACCACGTTGGCCAACCATTGAGGGTATTTCGCCTCCTTGATAAACTGGATATCTAGCAGCCTCTGCACCTCTCTCTTGTTGACGTCATACTTAGCCAGATCGAACGACCTCCGCTTCTGTCGTACCGGGGGTACGCCTTTACGGATTCCTAACTTGTGCGTGACTATATCACCCGGGATACTGGGCACGTCGGCATACGACCACGCGAATGCTTTGCTGTTGGCCTTCAGGAAATGTACGAGCTCCTCCCGTATGATGAGTGGCAACCCCGACCCAATCCTTGTGGTTCTTGCTGGGAACTCGTCCGAGATGCAAATGAGCTCAGTTTCCTCAACTGAACCAGGTCTCTCGGACTCAGTTCCTTCTGCCACAGCATTAATCATGGGATCTTCGTACGCGTCCGACATCAGTTTATTCGAGCTCTCGGAGGCTAATACTTCTGCTCTTTTTCTACTATTATCTCTATCGATGGCATAGCATCCTCTTGCAGCCAACGGATCACCTCGAACTGTAACAATACCCATTGGGGATGGCAGTTTCATCATCAGCATGTGACCGGCGATGAATGCCTTGACTTTCCACAGGGCCGGTCTCCCAAGTATCTCATTGTACGACGAGTCATAGTCGACAATTATGAAATCGACTGCTGTTCTTAGCGTGTTCCCCTCCAAACCCCCGAGGATCATGGGTATGTAGTCAGATCCAAGAGGCTGCACCACGTCCCCGGAGAAGCTTATCAATAGTTCATTATCCTGCGTGAGCTTGCTGCTCCCCCTCTTTAGCACCCGCCAAGCATTTCTGAACAGCACATTCACGGACGCCCCGGTGTCGATTAGAATTTTCTTGCAAAGATAATGATCCAACTGTGTGGTGATCAGGAATGGATCCTCATGAGGCAGTCTGGTCCCTTGCTCCTCTTCTTCTTCGAACGTCACTGATTTCCACCTCACGTTGACATTTTGAGCGCTACAGCTTCCGAAGGCGTATATCTCTCGCCTATCTCTGATCCCGGGGCATTGCTTCTTGGCCTTGTTACTCCTCTGGTCTATAAGTGCTCCCCCACGGATCGTGTTGATTGTCCCGTAAACGGATTCCCCTGCTGCTTGTCACAGACCTGACATGTATTGCTGAAGCTTTCCCGCTTTTAGTTGGCTCTCGATCGTTTTTCTTAGCTCAACACAGTTATTTATCACGTGTGTTGCTTCCCCGTTGTATCTGCAGTACTTGCCGGTATCCTCTCGGGTCAATCGGGACGGTGGAAATTTTCTTGTTGCTGGTCCCGGGATCGCTCCCTTGTTCTCGTTCCACACCACCTCTGGGGTTGTCGTTAATGTGGTAAAGTTCCCCCTGGCTGCGGGAACTGTTGCTCTAGATCCACTGTCCTGATAGCTACCCTTGCTCTTCCCCTGTGGACCCCCCATTTGCTTGGCTTGCTTCCTGCCTCCATCCTTGAACCTCTTGCTAGGGGTGAAAGCTTGTCCCTCTTGGTCCCCTTTCCAGGTTCTTACTTCTTGGATCGTCTGTCCTTGGGGTTCGGACCTCTCGTCTTCCTTTCTCTTGCCTGCGTGCTGATCCTCGTATGTGTCATGGTCTGCCTGTGCGTGCCTGATCACTATTTCCATTAGCTCATCATAGCCCCGGGGATTTTCAATTCGTACCGCGTATAAGAACTTCCCGGGCAACAGGGCCTGGACGAAGGCTTCTTCCGCCACCTTCTTGTCGAAATTCCTGACTTTGGTTGTGGCCCCTGCCAACGATTTACAAAAGCCTTCAGTCCCTCAGCGCACCCTTGCTTTACCTTGAACAGCTGGGCGGTATTCTGCCCGTCCGTACACAGTATAAATCAGTTAACGAATCTGTCTGCTAGCTTCTTAAAGCAATCTATCGATCTGGCCGGGAGCTCATAGAACCAGCTTAGTGCTTCTCCTGACAGCGTCTCCTGGAACATGTTGCAGCACGCGGCATCCGAATAACCCTTCGTGTTTGTATGGGATTTAAAGCTGTCAAGGAAGAGATGCGGGTCCCCTTCCCCCCCCTCCCGTAGTTCAATTTAAGAGGTTTTGCCGGGCGAGAACGTAAGGTCTGCGTGATGGTCTTTGTGAATGGTCCCCCTCTTTCTTCAAATCCCACGTCGGGCGGGTTGTGCGCCGCCCTTCTTTCCGCTTCGTCTACCCTCGTGGTCAGGCTCATCACACTGTCCCGCATGGCCATCAGGGCCGCCTCGACTCCTGTTGTCTCCAACCTTCTGTCTTTTACGGGCGTTGGGAGCGACGGTAGGCCTTCTCTTTCCATAACTTCGGGGAACAGGTTCGCCCCGACAACGACCGTCCTGCGGGTGACTGTGGGAGGTGTTACCGGGGAACCTCCGCCCTCGCCTTGCGCCTCTCGGACAGCGTTCGCCGCCCGCTCAATTGCCTCGTCACTCTCTAGTCTTCTCGGTAACGCACCCATTATCGTTGTGTTGTCCGCCTCCAGCTTTTTCTCCCGGGCGGCTGCATCTAAGCGGTCCCGCATTCTTTCTCTCTCCATGTGCGCCACGTCCGCTCTCAACCTCTCCACCATGTCCTCCATTTCTTCTTGCGTGAGATCGCGCATCGTTCCATCCGGGGTCGCTTGCGGATCGTTTGTCGACGGTTCGCACTCTTGACTTTCGTCTGTTCCTCCCGGCCGGGTATTACTTCCCGGCGTCTGATCTCCACTAAGGCCACTGCGATCTCCTGACATTATCCTGCTCCCGACCCCCACTTCATTTGACTCCGTCATCGAGTCTCTGGCTTTTCGTAAGAGTTCCCGCAAACGGTGCCAATTGTTTCTGTTGGATCCGGTAGACCTCTAGAAACTGCCGCACGTGATCCGTCCTTGGAGGAGCTTCTTCTTTACCGACTGGGACATTCCGGTCTTTCTCTCTCCGATGATAAAGTCAGTATCGGTAGGTGAGTATTAAATGCTAGGAGATGTTTCTTACCATTTTGGTTGACTTCAGCTGTATTTATAGCCCCGCGTTGACTTATGCCTTGCATGTTATTCGATGTGGGACTAGTATACTGTTTATGTTCTGTTTATTTTGGCCTTCTGTGGAGTCTTCCCCGCTCGGCCCAGACTGCTATAGCATCCAGGATGAGGCCTGTTCGATCTGCCTCATGCTGGGCTTCGTAGCCTCATAGGCCAGGGGAGGTATTTATCGACTACCAACTACAATACTCATATTTAGTTGTTTATGAGAATAATATGTATATAAATAAATACTAGCTAGTTATACGTGTTTTTCCCCCATAATGAGGTAAAATTCCATTATGGGGTGACGTGAGCGTTAGATGCCAGCGTCGTAGCCTTGTATGACTTTCTATTCTTCGTATTTATTCATAGAATTCGTACAAGGAATCTGCATGTATATATATATATATATATATATATTCACTCGTGTTTTTCCCCTATAATGAGGAAAAATGTCATTATAGGCTGACGTGAGCGTTAGACGCCAACGTCGTAGCCTTGTATGACTATCTATTTTTCGTGCTTATTCATAGATTTCGTACAAGGGATATGACGAGTGTAAATACATACTGATATATATAAACCTAGCCTGAGAGGCCATTTTATAAAGTTTTGGAGTCTAACGAGGCTAGACACCAGTTAAGAATTTTTGAGTTAAGCTTTTAAGCTGTCGCCTTCAAAGCGTTTTCTATGAAAGTATTGTCGAAATTACCTTTGTTCACTCACTCTGACGTAATTGAATATTTTCCTCTGGGCCCTTCGTCTTAAAATGCCCAGTCTGCAGAGTTCGGGTAGGGTCTAGAATGAGGCGACGAGGCATAGTCACTCATCTTTCCGTTACTTTTCGCCAGTAGGTTATCTGTTTAATCTGCTTGGATTTTGTCAGCTTCTGTTTTTTTTCTTTTAGTAACTCTGAATATTTTGGGAAAAATATTTGTGTAATATTTTATTTGGTTATTTGGGTTGAGTTGAAGTTTGATATTTTGGTTAATAGGGTAGTCCCCGTAGGACTTACTTCGGGTTTCAGAGTGAAATTCGGGGTGGGTCTTGACAGTTGGTATCAGAGCTCTAGGTTTCATTTTCTACCTCCTTATCACTATCATATTTGCCTAAGTAGCCCGTAGTGTCTATAGAGTGATGATCCGACCGCGGCGAATTCATCAGCAGTTTATCCTTTGGATGCTATGTGTTATTGGGTATGTGTGATAATTATGTTAGTCTTGTTTATAGACTACTAAATATCTTCCTCCTCAGGTGTTATGCCTCCTAGACGCCGAACCCGTATGGCTACCTTGACCAACGCCAATGAGGGTGATGATGTGAGAGGATTAGCTGATTATATTGGGAACATGTTGAGGAGTGTTTTAGATAGGGTTCAGCACCCTCTGTTTGTCAGGAAGAATCATGTTTCCGATGCAGGGGCAGTTGAGTTCAAGGGTGCCAAGGGACCCCTTGATGCATACTCTTGGGTGGACAAGATGGAAAAGACTTTTGAGAGCTCTGAACTGCCTGAAGAAAAGAAGGTGAAGATGGCAGTATCCAACGCACACGTAGCGGTGGTAGTCATAACCCTTGATTTCGGTGAAGCGGTTTAGTCTAGATCATAAGATGAGTGTCCGTGGGAGATAGATGCATAATAGTTGCTATACCAAAACCTTGCCCGGTAAACCCAGTGGGACAAACCCGTGGTCGAAGGGAAAAGATGAGCAATTGCATATATTTCAAATAAAGGCATTTTCAAGATGAAGTATGAGTTGGGTGACCAATTTAATGTGTGCCTCGTTAAAACCTTGCCAGGTAATAAAATCCAGTGGGACAAAATAACCCTAGACGAAGGAGAAAATAATGGTCAAGAGTATGCTTCAAGATACTCCCCCTAATATTGACTCCCCTTGAAAACTACACACTAGGTAAACCTGCTACATTGATCATGCTTCTTGAATAACTTAATAGTCAACTTGACTTAAAGATGTTTTTGTTTCATATACCTCTAAGATTATTGTATTCCCTAAAGTAAAGACATAACTAGTCGGGAATATGCCTTGTATTGGTTTACATAACTCATATCACCATTTTTAACAAAGCAAACATCATTCCATGAATTCCAAGGATCATAGGCGGTTGATCCATTCCATGATGCCTAGGGATAAAATGAGCCATTTTCCGTCATACATTTAAATTAATGGAAAATTGTCTTTTATGCCATTTCCGGAGGCGGCGTGTAGGCGCAGAGCTATATTTAGCTAACAAATTCACATCGGGTGAGATGTCTGATCTACGACATTTAGCCAAGTACAATAATGCGCCTATTGTACTTAGATATGAGTCTTCTGATCCTAATATCTCTTCATTATCATCTGCACGATGATACTAGTCTCACTAGATTTCAGACGATTATGAGTGAGTTTGAAGACTTTGTTTTATCCTCGTTAAAACATCTTAACATCTTCTAGATGTAAATTGATTGATGGACCAAAATTCCATTTTTACTTTGCATGACTCCAGGTCGAGAAAATGATTTGGTCTCCAAAAGCCTTTCATCCCAAACTTCGACTTTAGGTGTTTTGCGGTTTTCTTAATCTCTTCAAGAGTATCAATCAAATTCATGCTATTGACGTAGATCACCACAAATTGCAAACCCGAAGTTTGTTTTCTTAATAAACACGCATGGGCATAGTTCATTGTTCATATATCTCATCCCAAGCAAATATTAGTCTTTTCTCCTTCGACCAGGATTGTTTTTGTCCCATAGGGTTTTTATTATCTGGCAAGGTTTTGACGAGGTAACACTAGAGCACATATCAGAGGAAGCTAATAACAAAGAATACCAAGAGGGAGTGTTGTAAATAGTTTATTTAATAGGCATTCTTGTAATTAGCTTAATAAGGATTTTCATGTAATTTACATACTGATTATATCTCTATATAAGAGATGGTTCTCTACTCAATAATATATAGATATTCCCTCATTCTTATTCGAAATGTCGTTCCTCTTCTCTCTCAATCTCTTGTATTTTATGTTTTACAACATATATATATATATATATATAAATTATTAATGTATATTTTACAATTTTTTTTTGGGATAACTAGTGAGATTGATATATGAAAACATGTAATTTGCTAGCTCTGCGGATATATGGAGCGTTGGATGCACTGTGATTAAGATGGCAGCTGGAAATCCTCTTGGAACCAACAGTTTGAAACGGTAAAACATTCTCTGTACTGATATATCAATACAGTAAAGCGAACTGCCTCCTCTAGTAAAGCGAACCGGAGGCTGAACGAAGAAGGGAACTGCCTCCTCCAGTAAAGCGAAGGCTGTTCGCCACCTCAGAGCCTGAACCAAAGCGCGAGTCTCCTCGGTCATCACGGCCCCGATAGCCTCTTCGCCAGGAACTTGAAGGAAGGAGGGAAACACCATGACCACATCAGCCCCGACCATAACCTAACCCGGAGCTGGAAGCCAAGAGGGAACCACGAGTCCCAGCCCCTCCTAAGTCAAAGGAAAATGATGATGTCTAGGTTCCTCTAGCCGCGGCAAAGCAGACAGCCGAGGACAAGCAGTCCTCAACCAAACTTGTTTGGCGGCCACAGCAGCCGGAGACTGGCGCACCACCATTCGCAGACAGTACTCCTACTAGCCCTAACTTCACCAAGCAGATGGCCCAACTTCTCCATGGAAACTCACCGGATAATGAGGCCCACTCCAAGCCTTGTGTTCACTTAGGTGAAGATCAAGAAGAAGAGCATGAGGAATCATTCACCTGCAATATGGTTGAAGTCTCTGCATGGCTTGAGGAAGAAGAGGTCAACCTTGCGGAGAGCGCATTCGCAATGCTCGAAGGCGAACATGGGATAGTTGAGGCTCCACAGATCCCAGTCCGTGAGCAATTTTCTTTTCAGGTCGGAATGATGTTTTTCATATCCGAAAGATATGCTCCCCCGCCAAACACAACATGCAACGCTGCGGATATTCCAGACAGTAGAGAAAATGTCTGCGACATGTCCTTGCCTTGTAGCAGCGAGATGGTTCTAGTCCTGGTGGAACCCGCAGACGCTCCACAACTGGAAGCTACAAGCAGTGTCACACGTATGCCGACTCTGACCTTCTTCGCACCGACCCTAGACATGGCCACTCATATGAGGCCATTGTACATTACGACTGAAGTTGAAGGGATCATGGTCTACAAGGTCATGGTCGATACTGGAGCTGCAGTGAATGTTGTTACCACCCGCACCATGGGACTCCTCGCTCAATGATCTAAACCACGTCCTTGACAGTCAAGAACTTCACCGAACAAGTCTCTAGAACTCTAGGCTTGATGTTTCTACTAGTCAAGGTGCGTCTGGCATCACGGGTTTATACATTCTTTGTGGCCGAATGCTCATCCTCCTACATCATGATTCTAGGCCGTGATTAGATCCATAGAAGTTTTTGCGTGCCTTCCTCTATGCACCAAGAACTCATGTTCTGGGATATTGAGACATGTGAGGCGGTCCGCATTAAGGCGGATTCGCGTCCTTTTTCCATCTCCGCTAACTTCAACAACGCCTGCTATTACAATACTGACTTGGGCCCGCTAGATGTTCAGGGCGTCGATTCTAAAGGCCGCCCTTATAGGGTCACGGCCTCCAACTTAACGTGATGGGGACTCACCCAGGCAAAGGACGACTTGCAATGCCCTCACACAATTGCGGATCCCCTCCAACCCTCCGATGTTTAGTGCCACCTCAGACGAAGTGCGTGAGGCTGGCGAGTCCCTGTGTGAAAGACTCCTTTCATACTGGGCAGAACGTGAAGCCTACGACAAGGTTGCAACCATGGAATATGTAGATGAAATAGTGGATTATATCGATACCAAGGAGGAAGTTATTCAGTTAGCTCCCGCCGCCTTGGACGACACACCACCTCAAGTCAGTGACCCCATCTCATAAGTCGATGTAGGGACTGTAGAGAAGCCTCTACTCATTTCCATTAGTGCTAAGCTGGCGGAGGAAGAACGAGAAGAATTGCTTGCCCTACTACGCGAATATAGGGATTGCTTCGCCGAAAAATACGAAGACATGCTTGGTTTGTCTCCAGACTTGGTTTGTCACTGGCTGCCCACTTATCCTGACCGACGTCCAGTTCGCTAGGACGGTAGATTCATGCGAACTAAGACCCAAATCGTAGTCAAGGAAGAGATTGAGAACATACATCGATCGGGTATCATTCGCGTGGCCAAGTACAATGAATGACTATCCAATGTAGTTCCTGTCCGCAAGAAGAATGGCAAAATACATGTCTGTGTTAAGTACCGGGACCTCAACAACACAACGCCTAAAGATATATACCCCATGCCTGTCGCCGACCTCCTCATTGATGCTGTTGTGGGGCATGAAGTGCTATCCTTTATGGATGGAACCGCTGGATACCACCAAATTCCTATCACTGAAGAAGATCGCCACAAGACCGCCTTCCGCTGCCCGGGGTTCGCAGGCACGTTTGAATATGTTATCATGCCTTTGGGACTAAAGAACCAAGGGGCAACATATCAGCGTGCCATGAACCTCATCTTTCATGATATCCTGGGCAAGTTGATTGAAGTCTACATAGACGACGTGGTGGTTAAAACCAAAACGCGGGCGACACAAGTTGAGGACCTCCGACAGGTTTTCATGCGGATGCTATGACATAACCTGAAGATGAACCCCGCCAAATGTGTATTCTTCGCAGAAGCAGGTGACTTCCTAGGATTTTTGGTCCAACAAAAAGGGGTATCGAGATCCCCAAAGACAAGGCGAAGGCGGTAATAAACACCTCACCTCCTACAACTAAGAAGGAGCTCCAACAACTGATCGGGCAAATCAACTTCCTCCGCCGTTTCATTTCAAACGCGGTAGGGAAGGTTCAACCCTTTTCACCTCTCTTAAAGCTCTAGGGGGCAACCGAGTTCGTATGGGAGCCACAACACCAAGAGGCTTTTGATCATATCAAGGACTACCTTACGAACCAGCCTGTTTTGGTTCCACCTTGCCCTGGCATTCCGCTTAAACTCTACATCGCCGCTGTTGACTTGTCCATTGGCGGACTCTTGGCACATGACGATGAGAACGGGGTGGAACACGCCGTTTATTAACTTAGCAGAGTGTTAACCAATTGCGAGACACGCTACTCTCCAATGGAAAAGTTATGTCTCGCCCTATTCTTTGCAAGTTGCAAACTCCGCCACTACATGTTAGCCTTTACCACGGTGGTGATCGCTCAGTCCGACCTCGTCAAATACATGCTTTCTCGCCCTATCCTACGGGGACGCATAGGTAAATGGATATTGGTTTTGTCCGAGTTCTCCTTGCAATATGTTCCTCAGAAAGCAATCAAAGGACAGGCCATAGCAGACTTCCTCGCTCACAACCCACCAACCGAGCTAACAGCATTCCGCGAGTTAGAGATCCTCGTTGTCTCCCTCATTCCATGGACTCTTTACTTTATTGGATCGTGTACTGAACTCGCTGCAGGTGCCAAAATCACCATTGAGAACTCTGCAGGTGATCGTTTCTCTTACTCCTTCCAGCTGGATTTCAAATGTACGAATAACCAAGCGGAATACGAGGCGCACATCATCGAACTGGAAATCTTGTTGGACTTAGGAGTCCGCGAGGTTCAAGTCTTTGGCGACTCCTCATTAGTTGTCAACCAGCGTATGGCGAAGTTTAAGTGCTTGAGTTCGTCCATTGAGCCCTACCTGCGAAAGGCATTTGACGTATTGGATCGCTTCGATGAAGTCCACATTGAGCACATTCCACGCGATTTCAACTTCGCGGCAAATGAGCTCGCATAGATTGCCTCTAACCTCAGCTTGCGAGACGGAGTGCGTGAACGACTACTCAAGGTCGAATGACGCACTCTTCCTTCTTTTATTGCTAGGGGCAATATCAAGCTGACTCTCCTAACGTCGCTGCCTTAGACCCTATCGATGAGGACTGGCGGCTACCGTTCATCGCTTACCTCACAAACTCTCATGATGCCACTCATTCTCGGCAAATGCGGTTTCTCGCCCTCAACTTTGAGCTGCGCAACAATGAGCTCCATTACCGTGGTGAAGACGGTAATGACTTCCATTGCGTGTATAGCAATGAGGCGAAGCGGCTGATGCGTGAGGTTCATTCCGGAGTTTGTGGTTCGCATCAGGTAGGCCCAAAGATGTGTTGGTTAATCCATCACCACGGCTACTATTGGCCTACCATTCTCAAGGACTGTATTACTTTCGCCAAAGGTTGTCAAGATTTCCAGGCTCACGGATCAGTGCAACACATTCCCAACATTCCGTTGCAGCCGATTATCAAGCCATGGCCAGGTCGAGGATGGGCGATAGACTTTGTTGGCATCATTCACCCCTATTCCTCGGAGCAGCATAAGTTCATTATCGTGGCCACCGATTTCTTTACCAAGTGGGTTGAAGCCGAGCCACTCAAGGTTGCCTCCGCGACCTCGGTTCGTAACTTTATCTTCTGCAACATTATCTCCCGCTTTGGTATTCCGGAGTGCATCGTGATAGACCAGGGGGCAGCTTTCATGACCGAATCTGTAGTCACATTCCTTACCGGCTATGGTATCAAGCTCTTGCATTCAACCCCCTATTATGCACAGTCTAATGGTCAGGCAGAGGCGAGCAATAAGGTTATCCTCAGTATCTTGCACAAGATGCTAGAGTTGAACCCCAGCGTCTGGCATCTAGAGCTTTACCATACTTTATGGGCCTACCGGACTTCCAAGCACGGTCCGACAACTACCACCCCATATGCTCTCATGTTTGTCCATGATGTCGTCCTCCCTCTTGAGGTTCACGTTGCCTCACTTTGTGTCCAGGAGCAGCACCAATTGCTTGGTGGCGATTATGTCCAGGCGATGTGGGAAGAACTTGAAGACCTCGACGAACACCGCATCACTACATTCAACAATCTCATCCTTGAGAAGCAGCGCATTGCGCGGTCCTCTAACAAAGTTACCCGCGGTCGGAGCTTTTTCGAGGGCCAAGTAGTGTGGCGAGCCGTATTACCATTAGGCGAGAAGACCGAAGGCCGCGGTAAATGGTCCACGCAGTGGGAAGGGCCCTTTATTATTCACCGCATATTGACAAAGGGGGCATACCATTAGCGCGACCTTGACGGTACCCTCCATCCCAATCTTATTAATGGTCGTTTCTTAAAGCGCCATATCGCTGGGTCTGGGACCGTGCGGACCCTTCACCTACTGACCCCGCGACCATTGTTCATAGTGCTCTGTGCCTTTGCGCTAGCACTCCACCGCCTCCCACTAGGGGGCAACCCGAGAGAGAAACACGTAATTAGTTCATTTCTTTGTAAACATGCAAGATCTAACCAACAAACTAGTACACGATTGAGGCCTATTCCAGATGCCCTAAATTAAATTTTACATGCAGTTTAGTAATTTTTTCTTCATTTCTTCCTTTTCATCATAAACGTGCAAAGTCCAACCAAAAGACAAGTACAAGATTGGGGCCTATCCTAGAGGCCCTAAATAAAACATTACATTTTTCCCCCTGTCTCCGTTTTTTAGACTTTAGACCTTCTTCAAGTGTCTTAGTCATTATTTAGGCAAATCCCTGTGACCTCCAATTTTCAAATTTGGTTCGCCATCTTTATGCGGCTGTTCGTCGACCCTTTTGTTTGCTTCTCTTTAGTTCGCATTGGGGGGGGGGGGGCAGCGAAAAGCAGGCGAATGCGGACGTAGTGCAGGTGAACGAGTAAGTAAGACACCCCTTACAGACATAAGCTGTCTCGCGAGGTAGTTGGGAACGCGTGCCTTAAAACTTTTGTTCCCCCTAGTGAGATGAAGGTCGCAATGGCGCCAAAGTGTTAGCATCTTCTGAATCTAGAATTGTTGTGACTTGTTCAATAAGGCCTTTTCGCTTAGTCTCAAAGCTCAAGGCCTAGGGGCAATGTTTAAGCCATAGGGCATTTTTTTCCAAGTAATAATACCTTACTGGATTGTAAAATGTCCAAGTGAATATTAGTTACAATTTTGGTCCACGTCGCAACTGGCGAGCCCAAATTCTTTAAGTTTACAAGTAATGGCCCGCCAGTAAGATCACGCAAGCAGACTTCGCGCGAAATACAGGGCTCACACACTAAATGATCTCGCATGCGGAATGACTTTGCGCGTAGGCGAGGCGCAATGACACTTCGCGTAAAAGTCCTAGGCGAGGTCGAATACATCAAGGTGAGCTGGCGAACTGGCTCGCGTGGGAGCTTTCGCATAGAAGCCATAGGCGGAGTCCGCGTACACCACACTAATCGTTGAAAACTCTTACAAGTCTTTGACATGCTTCGGGCCAATCCATGTGGCCCTTTTATCATAAAAAGCCCTTCTAAAGCCCTGCGAGATGGAAACAGTAGCTCATGCGGAGTATGCGAACTGGACATGTGTCACAAGGTGGTTGGTCCGCGCTGAGAAAACCGTGTCCTTTTGGGATTAGGGTTTCGAAGCCTGACTTGGATTCCAAGTTAACTTTCTTCTGCTGCAAGTCGGACTACTATATAAAGGGGTCGAACACAATCCCTTTAGGGACAATCTCTTTACAAACAACAACAGAAAAACTGCAAATCAGTTACCCTTCGAGCTACCTCGAAACCCTAACCCTAAGTGCGTCGCCGCCTTAGTTCAGGGACCTCTTGGACTCGCCCCTGATCTCCTTGATTCCCTATAGTTGCTGCGCTGGCGTCCCGCCGTGAGTATCAATCACCTTGTGCTCGTAATTCCTTATCTGAGGTGGAACCTGAAAACCCTTCCGCCTGATAAGAAGTCAAGATCTCGCACCCATCACCCTTTATTCGTCCGCAAGGTGGCACGCCCTCAAAATCCCCTTTCTTTGATTGCTATTTACCTCTCGCCCGCTCGCTGAGGATCGTGGCCAAAACACCCCATTTGTGAAATTTACCAAGCAGTCATCATTAAACAAGTTATACAACTTTAGTAGCCATGATATGGTTCCGATGAAAAATTAATAAACTTCAAACTTAGCCATATGATATAATTAGTGTATTCAAATATGGCTATGAAAAAAAATTCACCTGTTTACGATAACGTTTAGGTCTCGATCCACACGATCAACCTTAAACCAACGTCACTTATTACACAAAAACCCTTTTACACACCCTTTCTTGACTTATTTTGGTCGATTCTTCCACACACACACTCTCGCGTAGATGAGATGCAGCTGCCCATGTAAAAATTTGTGAAATTTTACCTCCCGACGATAGGGTTCCCCATAGGAAATAATAACCGTTAGTAGAGTTAACCGCCTTGATCAAGGTCCAAACATTATCTAACATACGTGAATTTTTTTACCATACTCATATTTCACTATACATATTAGATCCTATGGACGATTTTTTAAAATTGTATTCACAAGATATAGTTGTTTCATGAAGATCTACACTTGCATAAAACCTACTAAACAAGTTATACCACTTTAGAAGGCACGTTGTAGTTCCAATGGCTAAATTTCACAAAATGAAAATTCAACCGTCTGATATGATCAGCATACTTAAATACCGCTATGGGAAAAAATTCACATGTTTTCGATAACATATGGCTCTCGATCGACACAGTCAACTTTAAACCAACGTCACTTATTACATGAAAACGCTCTTACCTACCCCTATATAACCTAGTTTGGTTGATTCTTACACACACAAAACTCTCACAATGATGAGATGTAACCACCCATGTAAAAATTTAGGGATGTTCACCTCCCAATGATAAGGCTCTTCATAGAGAAGCATAAGCGTAACTAGGGTTGATCGTTTCTATCGGGGACCATCATTATTCCTCCTAGCGAGAGTCCACCAATGATGAGCTGAATCGTCTAGAAAAGACACTGCCATCTTCACTTTCTTTTCTTCTGGAAGTCCTGTGCTCTCGAAAGCCCTTTCCATCTTGTCCACCCAAGAATAAGCATCAAGGGGTCCCTTGGCACCCTTGAACTCTACTGCCCCTGCATCAGAAACATCTCTCTTCCTCACAGATCGAGGATGTTGAACCCTATCCAAAGCACCCCTCAACATGTCCCCAATAGAATCGACTAAACCTCTCACATCATCACCCTCATTGGAATTGGTTGAGGTAGCCACACGGGGTCGGCACCTAGGAGGCATAGTACCTGAGGAGGAAGATTTTAGTAGTCTATAAAAAAGACTAATGGAACTATCACACATCCCCAATAACACATAGTATCCAAAGCATAAACTGCTGATGAATACGCCGCGGTCGGATCATCACTCTATAGACACTACGGCTACTTAGGCAAATACGATAGTGAATAGGAGGCAGAAAATAAAACCTAGGGCTCTGATACCAACTGTCAAGACCCGCCCTGAATTTCACCCTAAAACCCGAGGTGAGTCTTGCGGGGACCACCTCCAAGGAAAATTTACCGAAGGACTCGACGAACATCCCTCGAAAATGGACAACCCTAACCCAAAAAAAATAATTATAGAACCACTCTTTTAACCAATAAATTAACATCCTCCGCTACAACCCAAAAGTAGCTAGAACAAGTTATATAAAAATCCCAACAGTATTCAGAGCTACTAAAAAAATTTAAAAACACAGCGGAAGCTGACAATCTCCTAGTAGATTAAACAGGTAACCTACTGGCGAAATGTAGTGGATAGATCGGTGACTATGCCTCGACGTCTCTTTCTAGACCCCACCCGAACGCTGCAGACTGGGCATTTTAAAACGAAGAGCCCAAGGGAAAATATTCAAAAACGTCAGACTGAGTGGACAAAAGCAATTTCGACAACAAATAAATATTTCCCCAAAAATACTTTCAAAGAAAACGCTTTACCAGCCACAGCTTAAAAGCTTAACTCGAAAATTCTGAACTGGTGTCTAGCCTTGCTAGACTCCCAAACTTTAAGAAAAAAAGGCCTCTCAAGCTAGAATATTATATATATCAGTATGTATTCACACTCGTCTATCTCTTGTACGATATCTATGAATAAGCTCGAAAAATAGATAATCATACAAGACTACGACGCTGACGTCTAATGCTCACGTCACCCCATACTGGAATTGTACCTCAGTATAGGGGAAACGCACGAGTGGGTATATATATGTGCTGATTCCTTGTACGAATTCTATGAATGAATTCAAAAAATAGAAAGTCGTACAAGACTACGACGCTGGCGTCTAATGCTCACGTCACCCCATACTGAAATTGTACCTAAGTATGGGGGAAAATCACGTATAGCTAGCTAGCATTTATTTATATACATACTATTCTCATAAACAAGTATATATGAGTATAATCCCCGAAATTCTCAATTTCGGGAAATTTCCAATAACAGAAAATTATTCAACAATAAAGCATTTTAAGCACATTATTTAAAACAAAGGTCCACTCACAAATTAGGCCTAAGCCTAATGTCGGTCAGAGGCCTCGTCAGCTCGAGCCTCCTCGTGCCCAGTTCCAAAAACATAAATAAATCCTTAATTAACACACCGACACTTAAAGAAAATAGGCGTAATTAAAAATGAGCTTCGCGAGCTCAACCATGCCTATCGCCCAAAATCTTAAATTCACTACCAACCAATAAACCTCCACAAAAATTAACCGACATCCTCTAAACACATTCCACCTTTCTAACCTTAAATAATCACGTGGCCGGATTTTTAACTTATTAATCCGCAAAAAATACCAAACTTCAAAAATTCTCAAACCTATCCAAAACTCCTTCAAAAATTCTAAAACTCATTCCAATAAACTCCTCATAAAATTCCCTATAAAAAACATTTTTCCCGAAGGTGGCGCCGGCGGCCGGCGACCAGCTCCGGCGACCTCTAATGCCCACCAAAATTTGACAGCACCTTCCTCTCAACCTCCTCTACAACATTCCTAACTACCACAAACACTAATTCCAAGTCTAACTAAGCAAATCGAACGAAAACACATAAAAAGCCCTAGAATTTCCATTATTGATTTTCCTTACCTAGCTCGAGATGGAGGGAGCCCTTTGGAGGGATTGTTGCACAGGATGAGGGCTTTGTTTTAAGCCAAGGCTCGCCGGCTATGGCGGCCGGAGGAAGGAGTTCCGGCGACAGAAGCCTTTGGGTAGTCGGATCTCTCGACGAGCTTTTCTTCGGATCGGCGGCGTTAGGGAGCCTCTCGCAGGTCTAGAATGGGAGTTCGGTCGGAGGCCGACCGATTGGGACCGGTGCGTTGGCGAACGGAGGTCCGACGGGTTCCGGGCAGAGAGCGGGTCGGGGAGAGAGAAAGAGAACACGCGGGCTGGAGGAGAGAGAGGGAGAAATGGGTTGGACTCGACCCAGCCGGGTCCAACCTCCCATATACCCATTCTAAAATTTAACACCCAAAAAATAATACCCTAATAAAAATTACCTTTTACTAGCAAAAATTACCATTTTTTTACCGTCGTCACAATTCCTTCTTTCGAATAAATCCTTCGAAATAATTGTCCCCTAACACCACTCTGGGGACTAATTAAATTATACACTTAATGACGAAAACGGTAAAAACTCTTATTACCACCATGCTAGAAATTAATGTAAAAATTAAGGGTCGGGGCGTGACATTACATGACCTAGTTTGGTTGATTCTTCCACACACAAAACTCTCACATTGATGATATGTAATGTCACATCCCAGGACCCATTCCGCCGTAACACGATATTGTCCGCTTTGGGCCCGCCGGCCCTCACGGTTTTGTTTCCGGCAGCTCAGGAGCAGCTTCCCAGTAGGTCACCTATCCTGGGATTGCTCTAGCATCAACATGCTTAACCTCGGAGTACCCATCCCCTCCGAAGCCGCTGAGCCACCAAAAGGCCTCGTGTTAGGTTGCAGGTGGGCATGTACATATACAACACATAACCCCTCTCCGTTGGCCGATGTGGGATATTACAATCCACCCCCCTTGGGAGTCCGACGCCCCCGTCGGCACACTCGCGTCACACGGCAGAGTGGCTCTGATACCATTTGTCACAACCCAGGACCGATTCCGCCGTAACACGATATTGTCTGTTTTGGGCTCGCCGGCCCTCACGGTTTTGTTTCCGGCAGCTCAGGAGCATCTTCTCAGTAGGTCACCCATCTTGGGATTGCTCTAGCATCAACATGCTTAACCTCGGAGTACCCATCCCCTCCGAAGCCGCTGAGCCACCAAAAGGCCTCGTGTTAGGTTGGAGGTGGGCATGTACATATACAACACATAACCCCTCTCCGTTGGCCGATGTGGGATATTACATGTAACCACCCATGCAAAAATTGAGGAACATTTACCTCTTGAGGATAGGGCTCTCCATGCAAATATGTTTGACCACTTCTATCAGGGACCAAAAGTTAGTGGAAATATGTGAATTTTCAACCATAGTTGTATTTCACCATACATATCACATCCTATTTCACAAGATTTTTGAAAATATTGCTTCCTTCGTATAATTGGTTCACAAAGATGTACACTTGCATATAACCTATTAAACAGGGTATACCATATTAGTAGGCACGTTGTGGTTCCAATGACTAAATTTCACAAAATGAAAATTCAACCGTCTAATATGATCAACGTGCTTAAATATGGCTACGATAAAAAATTCACATGTTTTTGATAACATTTAGCTCTCGATCGACGTGGTCAACCTTAAAGTTCACCTCCCGACTATAGGACTCTCCATAGGGAAGCATAAGCGTAAATATGGTTGACCGCTTCTATCGGAGACCAAATGTTACCAGAAATATATAATTTTTCAACCACAGCTGTATTTCACCATACATATTGTTTTGGCCACGATCCTCTTTTTAGGGAGTAGAGGTAGATTAGCGAACAAAGAGATGAGTGGTGTTGCGGGCGTGCCATCTCGTGGACGAGGAAAGGGTTGTATGAGTACGTGCGAGATCTTGACTAGTTCTTGATCAAGCGTGGGGGTTTTCAGGTGCCACCTCAGATAAGAAATTTACGAGCATAAGGTGATCGATACTCATGGTATATCGCGAGCAGAGCAACAATAGGGAGATCAGAGGGATCGGGGATGAGTCTAGGAGGGCTCTGAAACTAATCTCGACGACGACGACGAGATTGAAGACAATCATGTAGGTTTAGTTTTTTCTAATTTTTGGAATTTTTTTTATTATTGTTTTGAGGTTGGGAAGGAATGAGAATGAAATTTGGGAGGGGTAATTTGGCAGGGAGTGAAGAAGGGCAAGGGAGGGAGCATAAGGGCAAGGAACAAGATCAATTAGTGGCAAGCTTTTGCTTAGATGTTTTTTTTTCCTTTTTTTGGATTGTTGTTTGTATATATATTTTTTTTCAATGAGGATGTAGGTGGAGCAGTGTACGTGGTGTGCTTTTTGGTATAGGTGAGTGAAATTGGTGTTGGGTTTGACATCTAAGATTGTATGTGTGAAGGGTTTCTATACACTAATAAAAGTGAAAGCTTATTTGTGTCATACAGATTCTTTTGATATTTTTTTTTTAAAATTTTTTTTTATTAATAACTCACACACCCTATATATGTCAATGAAGTTTGAACCTATGACCTCAAACTTTTGATAATTCACTTATATCATTCTTGGAATAGCCATTTGAGAGATAGCGAGTTTATTGTCCTTAATAGACTCTCTACTGCCCCCATTAGACCCTCAGATTGCCCTAAATAGACTCTTTGACAGACCCTCCTACTGTCCCTAGTAGACCCTCCTACTACTCCTAGCAGACCCTCCTACTATCCCCAGTAGACCTTCTTACTGCTCTCAGTAGACCCTCATATTGTCCCCAGTAGATCCCTAGACAGACCCCATGCATATTACCTCCAAAAGACCCCTACTGCCCCCAATATACTCCCCGACAGACCCCCTACTGCCCCCAATAGATCCCCTAGCTTTCGTCGGAGTCTGTTCAACTATCATCGGAGTCCGGTCAACAGTCGTCGGAACCCGGACAATAATCGCCGGAACCTAGAAAATGTCATCGGCCGTGAGAAAATCCTGTTATAGAATCGTTTTTTGTTAATAGACTTTTATAATGGTCTATTGTAGTTTATTTAATTCATTAAGGGTATAATTTTTTTTTGCTGTTTAAGTTGGTTCTTATGAATTTTAAAATATGATTTTATTAGTGGGAACAAAATTCTTAAAATTAAAGCTAGTGGACATTGTCTTTTTTATAAACAACTAAATCAACTTTACTCATATGTGTTGTGTTGACTAATTAAATGCTAAATGACTAATTATGATTAATTATAAAATTAATTAATTATAATAATTATCTATTCATATGTGTTGTATTGAAACTTGTGTGCCCACAATCCGTTTGTGCCCTGTGCGGTCGTCCTGCCAGCACCGAGGCATGGCCGAGCATGTTGGGTACCAAACATGCACTATAGGCTTCCCCAAAATCTAGAAAAATAAAAATACGAGAACAGTTCTATATTCAACATCAAACAACGAAATCCAATAACGCGTCTCACGCACGGGGATATTCTCAAAACTGTAACAAGGACGTGAAAATCGAATATTCAATTGAAAGTCATGAGTGAAACCAATACAAGAACCACAACCATTAATTAATTAAGAACATAAATATAACCATTGAAAATCCTATTTTCAATAATTACACAGAAAATTTATTAATCAAAGTGAAGAAAATAATATATTTGACTTCACAAGATCACCTCAAAGAATTTAATTTATCGAAACTCAGATGTCACATAAATTCAACTCAAAAGCAATAACCAAAGCATAATTTAAAAACCCGAAGGTCAGAATCCAAATCAATTTCGTTTCCCAACGCAGATCACAATTAATAAGGAATATAATTTAATGAAACGATATTGTAAAAGAGGTTAAATGCATGCATCATTTAAAATAAAATAAAAATTTCCACTCACAGTGTAGCTAGAATTGCCTAGTATAGGAGAAATACCCTAGGGAGAGAAAACTTCAAGGGGCAACCATGACCTGTCTGGCGGCGTCGTCGGATGGGCCCAAAGGGGCCGACGGTCCTTTAGCAGGTGGCTCAACCGGTGTGGACGCTGCAGGGGGACAATGACTCCAAGTAGATCAACCGGAGAGGAAGACTTGGAAGGGAGACGAAGGGTTGAATCCTGCCGGATCTGAGATCTCCGAAAGGTGATTACTACACGGCGGCATGGTTGGGATTCCCCATCCTCAGATCGGGTCGATTTGAACTGATCCGAGTTGCACAGCTTGATTCTGATCTAGTGGTCGACGAACTTCCTTGCTTGCACGACAGAGATGGTTGGAGAATGCTGCGACGACGAGCTCGCTCTTGGGGGTCAAGGAGGTGCTGGTTGTAGTGGCGGTGGCGGGAAGGCAAGGGTTGTGCCGTCAGCATGGAGGAGTCAACTCTTCTAGGCCAGTCAACCATGGCTTGAGCATGCTAATAAATGGATTTGTGTTGACTCTGGCTCAAATTTATTTTAAGCTTTTTTATTTTGTTGTATTTATTATTAATTGTATTTTCATTTTAGTACTAACTAATTTGATACTACTAATAATTCCCTATCACTTTATGGTAGGGTACGAAGGGTCTTGTGTCAGTCTATACACCTTATGTGCTTTATCTGTTCTAGGTAAGCGGTGTGTCATTTGTTTTATTAAATGGTTGCAGTCTTTTAGTGACAGGTTGAAACTGAGTGTCATTGGGTTTACTCTCTGATAACTACATAGTAGGAAAACTGCATTATTAGACATTATGATATATAAACGTGTTACATATCTAGTAATTTTTCCATTATGTCACTATTGCAACAAAACAAATAAAGTCGTCATTAGATCACTACTCTTTGCTAATGGGTGTTTGTTAGAATACATGTACTTTGTAGAAATTCTTGATCTTATTTCGGGACTACTAGATATCTATTGAAATCAGGAATTTAGGTTTCATGTCCCTCCCCTTTTGTATTCTACATTTTAATTAATGAAAGCGTGAGAGCAGCCGTACCAGCCATTTTTATTCAAAAAGAAAAATATATATAATTGCCACAGTATAGAGATACTTGTCAAGAGAAGCATCCGGACGTCGTCCTAAACCAAGAGGCAAGTTCGTGAATAATAATTTGAAATAACAACCGATTACTAAATAGAAAAATCCAAACTTTGGAATCACCCTACTCAAATTCGACAAACAATATGTCAATGAGTTTGTATTGAAAAACCTGTCTAACGGGCTACAAAAAGCCACCAAAAACATGCACTGCTACTGCCAACGGTGGCCAATCCACCATCGCAGACCACCAACAATGACCATCAAAATTTAACATAACATTGTTCTCCACATACCCAACTCAACTACAATAAGGTCAATTTCTAAAGAAGGAAGTCAGAATTACCTCAAATTCGACAAAGGCAGAATTTTTCTGATTCTTCTTTCATCGAGTCGATTCTTTCTTTATGCTTCGATTCGTCCCAAATACTTTTAAGGATATAATGTGCGGGAGAAACCCAAAATGATAGAGGTGCTGGCGTTGCTTGGGATGGCAGGATGAAGGAGCGACGATTAGGTCAATTCAAAGTGATTATGCTCTTCATATCCTTGGTTAATTGTTCTAGACCCGAGTTGGTTGAAGTGAAGGCTAGCAAGGTGCTAGTTGGGACGACGCGTGTGTAACGGCGGTGGTGTGACATTGTGGGTCGGTTGGACGACAAAAATCTGTCCTGGTTGAGTCTGGCTGTGGATCGACTTGAGAGAGACATCATAAGTTTCGTGTTTAATTGGGTCGCAACGGCAGATTTTCTACCATGTTCAAATTCATTCTTATAGATAACTGATTCATGCGTTAAATTGAACAGATACGCGACATATTAACGTGATCAAATGCATAAAATATTCGTGTTTCAGACATACGAAACTAGGAGATATTAGAAGAATTTATGTGGTACTCGACCGTGACGGCTTGTTCTTCGGATTTTTTTTTAAGATTTAGTTTGACATGATTTTAGGGTTTCACAAATTAAAACAAGGACTAATTTCAGTATGCCCCCATTAACTTTAGATCAATTATCGTATTAGTTCATTTTCTTTCAATTTCATCAAAAACATCTCTCGACTTCTAATTTTTATTAGCCATGTCCAAACTTTCATTTTCTATCCAATTCTCTCGTCATGTGATGACGTGACATTAAGAAAAAGGGAAAATACCCAAATGCACAAAAACAGGGATTTTAATGCCCACATCAATGTAAATCTTTTCTGTTAGCTCATTTCAATGATTCTCATACAAAAGACATTATTACCCTCTATAAAATTAAACCCACACAAATCTCATCTCTTTCTCTATCTCTTTCTCTTCTCTCTCTCCCTCTCTCTTCTTCTCCTCCCGATCTTCTCTTTGCTCTCTCTCTCTCTCTCTCACAGATCCTTTGTCGGTGACCTCATCTTCGCCTCCACCATCTCCGGCGACCTCTTCAATGGAGGGATGTCTGTCCGCCGCATCCTGATGAGCGCGCCGCTCTCCTCCGACCTCCGCACCAAGTACAGCGTCCGGTTCATGCTGGTGCGCAAGGACGACGAGGTCCAGGTGGCCGCGAGGGCAAGGTGGTCCAGGTGTACCGCCGCAAGTGGGTGATCCACATCGAGCGCAAAACCCGGTTCTGACGATTCGTTCTCTTCTACGACTCTGCTGCGACTCGTTCTCTTCGGCGGAGGAATATGGCAGCGCTGTTTGCCTCTATTACCTAGCTCATCTTCCGGCTCGGTTGAAGTTTGATCCGGGCTGGATAGTGGCTGGAGAAGGGCGCTTCTTGCTGGCGTGCGCCGGGGTCGATGGAGGAGGCCGGTGGAGGAGATCGGGGAAGGTGGGTGCCCAGAGAAGAAATATGGGTGCCCATTTAAGTCAGTTTTTTTTTTATCCTTACCTTTGAAAGTGATTATTGAGGATTGATAACTGATTATTGGGGCCAATAAGTTATTATTTGAGGTTTGTAACCTGATTATTGAGGGTCAGTAAATGATTATTGGGTGATTACTGAAAACTAACTCGATTATTAAGGTCAGTAACTGGTTACTGGGTGTCAGTAACTGAAAACAACATGATTATTGGGTGATTACTGGGTGTCAGTAACTAAAAACAAAGTGATTATTGGGTGTCAGTAACTGAAAACTAAGTGATTACTGGGTGTCAGTAACTGAAAACTAAAAGTTATTGGGGGTCAGTAACTGGTTACTGGGTGTCAGTAATTAATCAATAACTGGTTACTGGGGGTTAATAACTGGTTATTATGGGTCATTAACTGGTCAGTAACTGATTATTGGGGATCAGTAACTAGTTACAGGGGAAAATCCGGTGACCGGAATCCGGCGGTCGGGGAAATTCCGGTGACCGGAATCCGGCGGCCGGTGACCGGAGTCCGAGGTTCCGGCCAAGTCTTTTCATGTTGAAGAGGTGGGGGCAAAATAGTCTTGAAATAATATGGTTTGTTAATACTTTAGTAAAGATTTGTGCATTTAGGCATAAAAATGGTTACCTTATATTGGAATGGGCTAATGCAAAAGATTATCATTGGAATGGGAAATAAGAGGTTTGAATTAGTACTAAAAGGGCATTTTCCCTAAGAAAAAACCAAATTTGAAGTCGTTGAGCCCACAAAAAAAGGGTAAAATAGACAAATTGCATTTAGTCCCACCAAAATCACTAAGATTAGGAGGTTGTGATGAGAACGAAGATGCATATCGATATGGGGGAAAAATGGTCATAAATGTTATTTTCAGAATTTGACTCTCTTCTTGATGTCACGTCATGAAGGAATTGAATGGAGAACGGAGGTTTGGACACGACTGACGAAAATTGGGAGTCGAGGGGGTGTTTTTGATGAAATTGAAAAAAGAAGGACTAACATGATGATCGACCTAAAGTTTATGGGAGTAAACTTAAATTAGTTCTTAAAACAACTTGAATGCTTGTTGATATGGTTTGATAACAGTTTTGCTTGTGAATGAAGATGATCACTTGTATATAAGTAGCTTAGGATTTATTTTGTTTTTTTTAGTTTTTTGGTTTGTCTCTTGTTTTCTTATTTTATTCTCATATCACACGATATTTGATCCCCTTCAAAATTTGTACGGTTGTTTTTCTGTGTGTCTAGTAATATACCTGAAATTTTTCAAAATTTTCAGAGTAGTTTAGTATATGTTTTTACTTAGGTTTTCAACTACTATACTTTAGGAACAATAGTCACTTTTGCAAATTCTTTTAAGTTTGTGATTCTTGTCAATAATTGTTGTAATTTACTAAAACTTTCTTTTCCAGAGATAATCTCAATCCCACTTTTGAACGATACTCTCTTACTTAATGCTACAATCGATAGGGTTTTTATTTGATGTAGGTTTCCTGCCTATCAACTTATTGTAACAACCCAGAAGAAAATTCTATAATATGTTTATCTTCTTCCGAGACACAGCTTGTTATGCCCACAAGCATTCAATTGGCCTTATTCTTGGACCGATTACACATAACCTGAATCAATTGCACGTGGTTCTAACTCCCCCTGATTCAATCGGCCAATACCATGTAACTGCATTGAGACAACAATTCTAGTTGGCTCCGAAGAGGGACCTCGACTTCACCCCTTCCTCAGCAGGATTTACTTTCTCACCATCGCCTGAAACCCAGAAACATATGACTGGTGTCTATGCTATACCCGCAAACGAGACCCACCACAGGTACTTGCATCCTTGTGCACCTCATTTCCATGAGACCTTCGAGGTCTAAGTTTTCTTATCAGACAGAACGTATCTCCACACTTTTCTCACTTCGTTAGAACCACTGCCACCTACATACAACTCCTCTTGCTGTTGACACTTGCAGCCCTTAGAGTGTAATTGGCTCAATCTTTGAGAAAAAATGTCATAACCTTTGGAGTGTGAGAAATCTCCAAGATTGTTAAAACTTTGTGCTACACCAAACTTGAAGCAATCTTCACCCTTAATTGTAATTCTCTTGTCTTTTGACCTCAGACAATCTGTGACAGGATCCACCCCGAATTTCACCCTGAAACCCAAGGTAAATCCTGCGGGGTCCACTTTCAAGGAAAATTTACCGAAAATTCGGCATAACCTTCCTTAAAAATGGACGACCCTTACCTGAAAAATCCAATTTAACACTTCTATAACCAAACATCCATCTTCAACACCTGGAGCCTTCCTGCTCCCCAAGTTCAACACATCTCCCAATATAAAAATTCCTCACTTAAACTAATCCCACAACCAAAAGATAACCAAAATGTAAATACTTTCCCACTTTCCAATATGCCATAAATTCGTTGCCTGCAAATGTTAACCAAAATATTTCATAAAGAAAATCCCAAGAAAACGGACTAGCCCCGCTAGTCAAATTAATGACAAAGATAAATAATAACCTTCATAGAAGAAGGTACCAAAACAAAAGACTAGCCCCGCTAGTCAAATCAACAACGATAAATAAGAAACAGTTATAGCCATACAAGTGAGCCTCCCAGACTCGGTTGCCTCCCAGGCAATAATACTCCCATACTCCCTACACCTTCATGTTATGATAACAGAGAGGAGTAGGGCTTGTGTGATGTCGTCGACTACATCACATCACCCGAAGGCGGAAAGGGCTTGAGTAACCCCACTTAAAACGTGGAAGTTACATCACCTCGAAAGGCGGAACGACATGCTAGCATGAATAATATCGATCCAACAAGTATGGCATAAATAAAGAAACATAATCCATGTGAGTTTCCCCGAAACTCATAATTAAATCATAAGTACGATTCCCAACCGTACTCAAAGAATTCAAAGAGTAAAGAAACTAATTAAATTCAACGACGTGTCTCACACGTTAAAATGCTCAATGAAATAAATAACTTCAATGATTATCATCTTTCCAAAAACCAAATAATATGCAATTCAGTATAATACCTCAAATCCAGAAATCATAAAGAAAATCCTAAAATCGAAAATGAGATAGGATCTCATTCTCAAATAAAACAACAACGCAGTTTTACTGCGTTTGAAACTTAAATTTATTTTGTTAATTTGTGGCTACACCCAAAACTTGATCGGGCTGCCTACGTACCCTTTTTAAAGGGATCAAGCCACTCGTAGTTCATCATTTTATACTAATTCTCCACCTTCAACAACAACTGTATCGAATCTAGAATTTGTATGGGTGTAAGTCCTCAAATTGATAAGGACACCCAAGTTCTCAATCCCACACTTCCTCTCACTTTCTCCAATAGTTTCCTAATTACATACCATGCTCGCTCATATTAAAATTCATCGTCACATTCCAATTCACCTTTAGGCTTGCTCATATCAACACTTCAATTACTAACCTATCTCTGATTTTTTTCTATGGACACCCAAAACCACTACTCATCAACTTTCCTAACATTATACTAAATCCAACAACTGTCTAACAGTAATATACAAGCAACTTCAGGCTCTGATCGTGATCTATACAACAATGATTAAATTAGCATCTTCCCTTTATATATTCAATAATAATATCAGCTTTTCAACACAGTGACTACCATGCAAATCATCACGATCATACAACTCACAAAATCCATAATTCAATTGACTACACCAAACTTTATAGCACCAGTTAATTAACAAGGCACCCAAATAAAGAACACAGTAGCATCCAAAGTGCGAGTTAACATCCTTTCTTCCAATACCACGATTTTTCCTTGTCCTTCCTTAATATCAGGTTGATCATAACACAGCTGAATACTCAATTTCAATTACTTGACCGAGAATGCAGCAGCTAGTCCGACCTCCCCCTTACTGCCATTCCTTCTCATTTCACCAAAATAACAACCCACACATCAATCTCAATAATCACAGCCTCAAATTCAATATACTAACTAAAGCCAGAAAGCAACTCCTACAACTACTGCCGCCGCCGTGAACAGTGGCCACAGACGGTGGTCCTCCACTGCCTAAAATCCAAAATCGCCAAAATACAACCAAACTCAATTCCATGCATATACAGAGGTAGAGCTCGAAAAATGGACAAAGTTTCATACCTTGATCGAAACCAGTCGCCGCCAGAAAACGAAGAACACGACCGGAAAACTTAGAAACTCCTCCTCTTAGATTCTCCCTCACCTGACCTCGTATAGGCAAGCTGAAGATACAGGAACGTTGAGGATGAGGAGATGAAGCTATCCATACCAATGAGAGGTGTCGACGCTGCCGGAATCGGAGACTCGCCGGCAACCCAGCCTCTCCTTCTCCACTTCGAATCTCTCACTCCAGACTTCTTATCTGAAAATCAAGGGCTTGGGCATGACCACGAGAACGAGAGGAAGCTGCCGCTACCATTCTTTCTCCTCCCCGTCGCCGGAAAACGGAGAACCAGTCGGGTTGATCTGTCCACTCCATTCGGGTCGAGAATGACCCGTCTGGGTCTGAATTCTTTCTTCTTCCCCCCTTTCTCCCGAACCTTCCTTTCCTCTTTTAATTAAATAGGTCAGTTTTTACCGATCCCACTAGAACCTTCCTCTCTCTTCTTATACCCTTTACCGAAATAGAAACCTTCCGTTTTTAGACCATAATTTTCTCATACGAACTCCGTTTTAAGCATGCCGCGTGTCCACAAACTCCGTTTAACATCCTCTACGACTTTCATGAAGGAAGTTTTCTCGAATTCCAAACGAAAGAAAAAGTCAACTTTTAGAGTTTTAAATAGTAAACGGTTACTTAAAACGGTAAAACGTCAAAGTAACCCAAAAGTAAATAATCGCAAATTGACTTAAGAACCGGGATGTGACAATTCTCCCCTCCTTATAAAAATTTCGTCCTCGAAATTTCAAACCATAAAAGGAGGTTAGAGGTTACCGCCTTTTACCTCAGAATTCAATAAGCGTTAAGCTACATCATCCCATTATCCATGCTCATCACTCTTTCTTCTATCACAAATTACACTTTTTCACTTGTGGAAACAATTTGCCAAATTCTTTTCATACTTACCTTGGCACATCATAACTGATCTACCAACCCAAGGCGCGCATATGCGTTAACAAAACTCGAACTCAGGGTCAACTTAAATACTCTGCCAACCTTCCACATGGCACCACTCACATAATACACTTTACTCCTTGACTTAACTTCCACTAATTGAGTGTCTTGCCCAATTAAAATTACTTATGATACTCAACCCCAAAACACACGAAGGACTTTGACTTTCGCCAAGTCAAAATGATCAATAAAATTTCGTAATTTACAACACCATCTTACTTCCGTCACCAATTAACCAAAACAAAACTCGATTGCTCGCATCGAATTTGAACCTTCCCCACCAATGTGGTTAGCCTCAATCATTAAGCTGATCGGCGAATACCTCGCTTGTCGCCAAATTGCGCTAATGCGATCTTATAATACCAAACCCTTATTCTGAATATCTCTTGTATCTTAAATCGTATCAATACAACAAAGACCTCCCAGGTCCTACACGGATCAAGTGGTCCCACCACAATATGATCACGCATGAATACGCATCACAAGAAAAATATTTAACATGATCTGCCACTATTTACCATTTATGCCAACGGACTAACAAGCCTAGACTCAAAATATTTCCCGAGTCATCAAGAATCTTTTTCCTTTGAGGTTATACCACCAACCAATCATATTATTATTTCCACCAATTCGCCCCTTTAATTAATCATTACTAACCAATAATATCCGTCGAAATCTCATCCCTCAATAATAAATTCAACAGTCGCCACTAACGACTACTTACAAGCACAAGAAAAAATATCACTCTCAAAATCGATCAACATATCTGAAACTGGCACCTCCAAAAAATGAGGAAAATACGATGATTAGGCGTATGACGATACTTTAGAAGTTACGAGTATCTCCTCGTACGAACCAAGTTCATTCAAACTTGCACGCAGACTAGTCTTTAGGTTACAATATCTATTCCACGAACAAGAGATAAGTTGCTCACTATTTACTGCAACAATTCATGTTGCTTTTACTGCAACACACGTCTGCAATCATTACCTTCACCTTAATAATACCAGCTTATCGAACGGAGAGAAATCAAAATAGTGAGTCACGCGAGTCAACGAAATCCGAGGATCACCATTGGAAATTCACTATTTGATGACTTGCTTCTCACGTATTATCATGCATAATACCGACTACGTAACAACTCAAGTCGATGAACATGGATTTTCAAATAACGGCCCCGCCATTACGCAAAACATTAAGAAAAACCGTTGCTGGGATATACTTCTTCCGGAGAATTATGCGTTGCTAAAAACGCAAAGAATCATGAAAACCAACTCGCATTTCCTGATTAAAACTTTGCCCATGAATTTGTTGTTATCGTTAACGAACGTCAAAGTTCCATTTATAAATCGTAATAACTAATAGCTACCAAAGCACGGAAATTCCCGCATTAACTCTAACGTCAATTCACCTTAATTACTCACGTGATAACCACACTAACAAATAAAATACAAACTCTGAGTTGACCGAATTGAGTGTCAGCATAGCTGATGTTGGCAGTCTATCATTCAACACTAGATAGTCCTCTCTTGCTGCCTCCAAATGATGCAAAGTGATTTCCTTTCTTCTATTTGGCTGCTAGATCTGACTAGCTTAATCACACAGGTCCATAACATCCAAGGAAGCTAAGAGCACCAAAACTGAAGTCCTACGCTTAGGTCGCCAAAACGACTAGATGCCAAAGATAATTACTCTTCGTAGAATGCCGAATTTTTACGAATGCGTACAAAAGTCTGTAACACCTTTCTCGATAAGATATGATGATCAGCAATCATGAGCCGAACTGCACCCCGCAAGGCCCGACTCTTCAACTCATGTCGAAAATTTACTTAGAACACCCCAGGACATCGACGATACTCATCGATTGCCACACTGCTCCAGTAATTACCTCAAAGAATCTAGGGTCTAAAAAGACAATCTAACATTAAGTCACACTCTTCACATAAGAGAGATACCCCAAATCTCCTCGATTCATGTGCTACTCCTCGAGCAATGCAAAATTGACGGCCGCATGCTCCATCTCAAGATTGCGCGTCAACCGCATTATCTTCTGCGTAACGCTCAAGTGGAAGCATAGAATTGCTCGAATCCGATAAAACTTCGACAACCACTTACAGTCTCGACCTATCAATTTCACCACTTCAATACTCCAAACAGAAGCTACAATCATGGGATATACTACCTTAAGATCAACATCTCACTCATCCTCTTAGGAATTATCCACATCAGCTAACAACAGTAGCTAAAGCGAAAAATATTTATTTCAAGATCAATAACTCTAATTACACCGCTTAAACTATCCTTGTGTATCATCATACACATTACCAATCCAAATTTATCTTGACACTCTTCTCCTAACAATCACTCAACTCGATACCACGATTTCCTAACCAACCACACTTCGAATTTACAACTTCAACCTTGCTTACACCAATGACTAAGGATCTCAAAGATCGAGATTACTTTTAGACGAATAAGATTCGTCAGTAATCTCCTGCCACAACCAAAAGACTTAAGAGCTGGAATAAGTCGTTTCCAAACACTATTTTGTCCAAGACTAACTTATCTCAATCAACCCAAAACAATATCGCTTAAAATAAATATGGACAACCATCTACGCTTCTTCGATAAATTTATACAACTTTGGTCTCCATATTCTGAATTGTTCGATAACTCTTTTTACCTATTGACAGAACTGACACCTATACACCAAAGTTGCACTTTCCTCTTCTTCCCTTCATTCCCCCACGCTCAGTCATTTGACCACAAATATATTGCTTAAAACGAAATAAATTCAACATTTGTTACTGAAAAATCAAAGTGACCACTACCATCTCACCTCTGCTGCACCACTATATACCAACGCCATTTACACTTACAATTCTTCCAAAACACTCGACATAGACAGGGGAGCAAATCCCAAATTTATAGATACCGGACATAAATCGACCAACAACAATTTCAAAAAAATCACTCTTCAATGCATAAACCAAACTTTAACAGCCCTATAAAATACATCAAGTACTCTCCACAATTTATTCGCTCAAGCAATGGCTTTCCACATTTTCTCTCAAAGCAAGACCACTTAACTCCCTATGATATCTCTTATCCCAATACCAATCTTATCTAGAAATTTCTCAATTATTAATACCCACATAAGAGTTCAACGTATATGTTAATCATGGTCCAACAATTATTACATAAAAGCAAAGGAACATCATAAATACATGCCACTTCCCGACCCATAATTGATCTCAGAATCTCTCAACCACAATAAAGCATAAAGGAAAGATGCACATCACTTACGTTTCCGTTACTCAGAAAATAACTGAGATACTGATTCGCATGTTTTCAAGCGTTAAATTAAACACTCAATCAAACACAAATACAATTAAAACCCTTCTTTGTAGATGTAGCATTGGTAAGTAGGGATCGTTCTTAACCGGGGATTGAGGGTGCTTGCATAACTATGCTAAGGTTGTTTAGGGGGGTGCAAGATTGTTTGTTCTAAGTTCCTACGAAATAAAACAAGAAGATGGGTAGATACATATCAAGAAATCACAAGTTCTAACATGTTTAAACTCATAGACAAGCAAACAATCAAGAGCACATAATCCTAACATGCATCTAGCCGAAAATAAGTTCCTAAGTCTATTATTTACAAGTGATCATCACATCATGTTGCTTAGGCCGATTACTCCCTCCTTGGCTGAATCCTACGAAATTCACATGTTAATTAGAACATATACACACACTTGCATCGAATTAGAGGGCAGCCAAATCATCTAGCAAACTCCCTAACCCAATTTTATCTTGATTAGATCGGTGGAACATGCATAGGGTGAACCAAATCATCTAGTGTCATCCTAAGCAAATTCCAGAGCATTAAGAACATGGCAAACATACATACACGTCCCAATCAACCTATAAACACATGGAAGAATTCAAAACAAATTAGAAATAATCATCTTTACACCAAAACATTAGTCTTTCTATACAAAGCCTTGAAAAAAACCAATACAATGTCGAAATAAATACAAAGAGGCCATGTTACACTTTTTGCTCCGAGGAATTCGTCTCTCTGCAAGCTCCGAGCGCACGTCCCTTTGGTGGATGATGGCTACGCAAGTGTTCAAAGCCAAATCTAGCGAGAGAACACTCACGGATGGAGGAAGGGTGTCTATGAGGTGGTGGAGATGGTATTTCGACTAAGAGAGGCTGATTTTGGCTAAGTATGAGAGGGGTTAGTGTTTCGACAAGGCTTCGGCTCGATGAGTGTGTGATCCCCTCTTCTGCCCTTTAAGTCATGCTTTATAGAAGAAAAACCCTAGAGAGGCCGGCCACACAATCCTAAACCGAATTGGTTTAGGTTTCACTAGTTATTCAATTCGGCCCAATGACCTCTGTCTGATGATTTCGTTATAACTCCCTCAAGAAAATAGATATTGAGGTGATTTCAATTGATTTGGAAACTAGACTCCAGTAGCTTTCTATCCATATCTAGCACGTTTTCTGCTGAGCTGTCCTGGAGAGTCCGTTGAAGTTGTGATATGTGCATAGGAATTTCCCCGAATTAATTAGGAATCAAGACTTGGACATTCCTTGATATTCTGCCGAATTTAGATCTTCTTCTCCATATTGGACTTGGTTTGGACATCTCCTTCATGGACTAGACTTCATCAATGTCCATGCATCACTACTTGCTCCATATCCTAGTCAACATAGGAAATTGTTTCCTAGTCAACACAAGCTTCCTTTTTTACTCCAATTCTTCTTTGGTCGAGAATACCATGTAATTGCACATATTTTGGTCCAAATCGCCTCCTTTATTATTTCTCCTTTATTTTCTACCTAAAAACATAAAACAAGTTAGAAACATATTTACTAAGCTCATAACAAAGCAAAATGTAGAGAGAAAGACATTAATAATCAAGCATAAAATGCGTAGATCAAATTCCCCCACACTTAGACTTTGCTAGTCCCTAGCAAATACAAAACAAAACAAGGGCTCAAAAACAAAGAAAAACAATAAAGGGAAAAATAACAATGGGAAAAAACGTCACAAAAACACTTAGAAGTCTCAACGTTTTAAAGCCGCAAATTTTCATGTTATCATGCTTGAAAACGTAAGAGATACTAAGTAAAACAACACTAAGCCCTTAGTCAAAATTTGTCTCAGAAATTTCTTAATGTATATGGCAATGGAATCACAATGTGTCAAGCATGAATGACCTTTGAATTCAATAGATAATAGAGACATGATCATGCTATGAACAAGTAAGACATAGAGAAAACAATGGTGAGTTTAAGTCTGTGCATGCTTCGAATGAAGTTCAAATCAACTCACATGGATGCTCTCATCATATTTCCACTCATGCAAAGATGATTTCACTCAAAGTGTTTAAATCAATGAATGGAATGAATTACTTGCTCAAATGAACCAAAACCATATGCTTACTCACGCAACTTACTCCACAGATTGAAGGCTACTCATCTTAAAGATCAAAAAGGACTTTTACGGGTTGTAATGGGGCTGAGGTTAAGGCATTCGAAATTTAGATATGTGGTGATTAAGAACATTCTAAAGACTTAGCCAAAGTACCAAAACTTGATCAAATTTAAGCTCCCATCTCGCCAAAAACGTCACCATGTATGACTTTGAAGTACAAGGGCCGGATTTCATCATGTTGGGCCCTATCTTCATTCTAAACTTCCCTTGAGCTCTGTGAACAGGACAAAGGCCGTATTTTGCATTATTGGGCCTTCTATTCGAAACAAACTCCAAACTCACAAGTACGGGGGACATTAATCCAAACTTTAGACACTTAGAACCTATTGCCGGAGAGCTTTTTGATCTTTCTTTTGTTCTTGCTCTCGAAATTTTCTTTTGTTTTTCGGCAATCATCTTTTTTAACAAGCTGTTTGAACAAGTCTATCCCCATACATACATTCCCTTTCATGATTCTCACACCATTTTCTTTGTTTTAGCTTCAAAAATCCCACCATGTCTTTAGAACAAGGGTATGGATAATCTACACTAAGTTTAAGTGTTTAGATTCATATGGCAATGAAAGAAAGGCTTAATGTAGGCTCAAATGGGCTCATCTAGGGGTTTCGCAACTCGTGCGCACATATGGGATACATGGCAATTTGGCAAAGTGGTGGAAAACCTAAGTGCCTTTAATCATATCCAAAATCAGGGTATGTAACAATTATAAGCTTTGCAAGTTGACATGAGTAAGTTCTAGTATTCTCTAGTTCATTAAGATCTATGGCAAGTGAGTGTATGAATGATTCTGAGACCTATCATATGTAATGCACAAAATTTACTCTCAAAGAAGTAGTGTTTAGGCTCAAAATCTCACTTTTAAGGCTTATATGGTTCAAAACTTATTCTAACATGCGAATTTCTGTACCAAGTTTTGCAAACCATATCTACTACATGTCATAACACTCATAGATGTCTCAATTAGCACATGAATTCATTCTTAATGATTTCCAACGCCATATGTATGTTCTTTCGGTCCATTTTCATCATCGACTAACTAAGGGCATCCTAAGACTCTTTAAAACACTAAGTTAAACAAAAAGACACAAAAGTTTTTTTTTTTAAGGCATCATCCTCGAGTTAGACTCTTATCCGCCCAAGTTTTTATGATTTATGACTCAAAAAAAAGTTGTAAACCCCTCCCCCACATTTAAACTCTACATTGTCCTCAATGTACCAAAGTAAAGTCATAGAATTCAAGCATGGAAGCTAGGACTTACGAAAACTAACTAAATAAATAGAAGCAACGAAAATTAAAAGAGTAAGGGAAGAGAATGCAAATCTGTTGAAGACTCCTCCATTGGGTTGCCTCCCAACAAGCGCTTGTTTTTTAACGTCTTACAGCCTAGACGTGATGCATCTTCATGTGTTTGAAGTACGTGGATCCACGAGCTTCTCTTCTTCAACGTGATGCTCCACAAAGGTATCGTAATAGTGCTTCAAACGTTGGCCATTCACCTTGTATAACTTGCCGGTGTCCAAAGTCATGATGTCCACAGCTCCATGGGGATAAACTTGTACCACAATGTAAGGACCAACCCATCTAGAGCGTAGCTTGCCCGGAAAGAGTCTAAGTCTCGAATGGAAGAGCAACACTTTCTGTCCGGGTTCAAAACTCTTTGTACGGATCATCTTGTCATGAATGCACTTTGTCTTCTCCTTGTAGATCCATGCGTTGTCAAATGCTTCATTCCGGATCTCCTCAAGCTCACAAAGTTGAAGTTTTCGATGTAGACCAGCCTCATCCTTGTCCATGTTGAACTTCTTGATCGCCCACTAGGCTTTGTGCTCTAATTCCACCGGAAGATGACAAGCCTTCCCATAAACAAGTCGATAGGGTGACATGCCTATGGGAGTCTTGTATGCCGTCCTATAAGCCCATAATGCATCATCCAAACATTGACTCCAATCCTTGCGATTTGGTTTGACAGTTCTCTCCAAGATCTTCTTGATTTCGCGATTGGATACTTTAGCCATTCCATTGGTTTGTGGATGATATGGTGTAGAGACCTTGTGTGTGACGCCATACTTCTTCATCAATGCCTCCACGGTTTTGTTGCAAAAGTGACTCCCTCCATCGCTTATGAGAATGCGTGGCATCCCAAACCTTGAAAAGATGTTCGTTTTGAGGAAATCTGCAACAACTCGCGAATCATTAGTACGGGTAGCTTTTGCTTCCACCCATTTCGACACATAATCTACAGCAAGTAAGATGTAAGTGAAACCATTAGATGAAGGAAAGGGTCCCATGAAATCAATGCCCCAAACATCAAAGATTTCGACATTGATCATGTACTTTTGTGGCATTTGGTCTTTTGCACCAATATTGCCGGATCTTTGGCACCTATCACACTTAGCACAAAAATCATGAGAATCACGAAATAGGTTAGGCCAAAAGAAACCACAATCTAACACCTTAAGGGCAGTCTTTTTCGAACCAAAGTGACCTCCACATGCACCACTATGACAAAACTCAAGAATAGATGCAAACTAACTATCCAGAACACACCTTCTAATCACTAAGTCAGCACATTGTTTCCATAAGTAAGGTTCATCCCAAATAAAAGTCCTAGCATTACTCCTAAGCTTGTTACGTTGGGCCTTATGCATTGATGGTGGAAACTCTCTAGTAACTAAGTAGTTAACAATATCTGCATACCATGGAGTTTCAGAGGTACTTACCTGAAGTCCGAAGAGTTGTTCATACGGAAAATGCTCCTCAATTGCAACGTTGGATCTCTCTCTCTCAATCCTAGAGAGGTGGTCAGCTACCACATTTTCTATTCCTTTCTTGTCCTTGATTTCCACATCAAACTCTTGTAGAAGTAGTATCCAACGTATGAGCCTTGGCTTCGCATCCTTTTTCTGCATCAAATACTTCAAAGCAGCATGATCAGTGTAAATTATAACCTTACTCTGAAGTAGATAGGACCTGAATTTGTCCAATGCAAACACCACCGCCAACATCTCTTTCTCGGTTGTTGTGTAGTTGGCTTGAGCATCATCAAATGTTTTAAAAGCATAATAGATGGCGTATGGCTTCTTGTCCTTCCTTTGTCCTAACACAGCTCCAGCGGCATAGTCCGAAGCATCACACATAAGCTCAAAAGGCAAGGACCAATCCGGCGCTTGAAGAATAGGAGCACTTGTCAACAATTCCTGTAGCTTGTTAAAGGCAATGCCACATTCATCATCAAACACAAAGGGAATGTCCTTCTGCAGCAACTTGCACAAGGGACGTGAGATGTGGGAAAAGTCCTTGATGAATCTCCTGTAAAATCCTGCATGTCCAAGAAAAGAACGAATCTCTCTAACCGAAGTCGGAGAGGGTAAGTGTTTCACAAGATCTACTTTTGATTTATCAACTTCCAACCCTTTTTTCGAGACAATATGTCCAAGAACAATCCCTTGTGTTACCATGAAATGGCACTTCTCCCAGTTAAGTACTAAGTTCGTTTCAACGCATCTTTGCAAGATTAGCTCTAAGTTTTCTAGACATGCATTGAAATCCTTCCCAAAAACACTAAAGTCATCCATGAATACTTCAATTATTTTCTCAATGTAATCGGAAAAGATAGAAAGCATGCAACGTTGAAACGTACCAGGGGCATTGCACAATCCAAAGGGCATCCGTCGATATGCAAACGTTCCAAAAGGGCATGTGAACGTTGTCTTCTCTTGATCCTCCTCCGCGATGCTGATTTGGTTGTAACCCGAATATCCATCAAGGAAGCAATAGTAGGAATGACCAGCCAACCTCTCAAGCATTTGATCAATGAATGGCAAAGGGAAATGGTCCTTCCTTGTGCTTGCGTTGAGCTTCCTATAGTCGATGCAAACTCTATGTCCAGTGATAGTTCGTTGAGGCACCAACTCATTCTCCGCGTTCTTGACAACGGTGATTCCGGACTTCTTAGGAACAACTTGTACGGGTGAGACCCAACGGCTGTCCGGAATTGCATAGATGACCCCACAATCCAAGAGTTTGATCACCTCCTTCTTCACAACCTCCATCATTGGCGGATGGAGCCTTCTTTGTACTTCACGTGAGGGCTTAGCTCCCTCCTCAAGTAAAATGCGATGAACACAAGTTGCTGGATTTATACCTTTGATGTCTGCAAGTGTCCAACCAATGGCTGGCTTGTACCTTTGAAGCATGCGAACCAATCTACCTTCTTGTTCTTCCTCCAACATTGAAGAGATGATAACCGGCAAAGTCTCATTGTCTCCCAAGTAAGCATACTTCAAATGATCCGGCAACACCTTGAGTTCCACTTCGGGTGCTTGAGTAATGGAGGGAACCAGCTTGTTCTTGCCATAGACCAAAGGAATAGGGGGTGGTCTAGACGTCACATAGGCTGCCTCACTCAAAGCCATCACCATTTCTTCAAGCCGTGGCTCCAATTTATCAATCAACACATCAATTAGGGCGTCATTCCTAGTGTAGGTCAGCCCCATACCATTTTGAAGCACGGTGTCAAGCGCATCCTCTCTAAGTGTGTCCAAATGTTGTTGTGCCATGTCTTCAACGGAATCAATAGCAATGCAGGCGTTGGCACAAGCATTAGGGACCTTCATTGCATCAAGGATGTTGAACTCGATCTTCTCTCCATCAATCTCTATGGAGAATTTTCCTTCAAACACATCGATCTTTGTTCTTGCGGTTCTCATGAAGGGACGTCCAAGCAAGAGTGGCGTGGTGTTTAATGAACTCTTCTCCATGTCAACAATGTAGAAATCAGCTGGGAATATCAAGTTGTTGACTTGCACAAGAACATCTTCTACGTACCCTCTTGGATACTTGTGAGAACGGTCGGCTAACTGAATGATGACATTGTCGTGCTTAAGCTCACCAAGCTCCATGGATGCATATAGATAGTAGGGCATAACGTTGATGGATGCACCCAAGTCAAGCATGACATCTTCGAATCTAGTGTCACCAATCACGCAAGGAACACTAAAGCTCCCAGGGTCCTTCAATTTGGGGGGTAGCCGACGTTGCAACACCGTTGAAACGGTTGCATTCACCTTCACAACCTCCTTCACTCTCGTTTGCCTCCTTTGGGTGCATAGCTCTTTGAAAAACTTGGCGTAAATAGGAACTTGCTTTATGCACTCAATCAAGGGCAGATTCACTTGCACCTTCCGAAAGATGTCTAGGATCTCATCATATTGATCATCTTTCTTTGATTTGGATAACCTATGTGGAAATGGTGCACGAGCAAATGAAGCATTAGTATTAACAGAACTTGAAGGGATAGAGTTAATACCTGTTGTTGGGGTAGGGTGTGATGGTGATGGTGTTGGTAGTGGCAAAAGTGGCGCCACCTTCTTCTTTCTTTTGAGCTCTTCAATAGCTGGATCTTCTTCAAAAATTTCCTCCACAATGACTTCATCTGGTGATGACGTTGCCTTCTGCTTTGGTAGCTCCAAAACCTTCCCACTCCTTGTAGTAACCGCACTCGCATTCCTAATAGGTGGCGTTGGTTGAGATGGAAGCTCTCCGGTAGTTCTGATATGTCCTATAAAATCCACAAGTTGCCCCATTTGCTTCTTTATCTCGGAATTGTCATTGCCATGAGTCTCCAACAACGCCTTTTGCTGATTTTGGCCATCAATAAGGGCTTGCGTTGAGGTGGAGAGTTGAGCAAACATTTTGTCATAATCCGGATTGGTGAATTGTTGAACCGGAGGAGGCAAAGGTGCTTGTGGTGTTGGCAAAGGTGGCCTTGCTTGATATTGTTGTTGGGGACATTGATAGCCTTGTTGTTGTTGAGGTGGAGGGTTCAAACAGCCCTCATTACTACTCCACTTGAATCCGGGATGATCACGGTTGACATATTTGTTGTTGTTGTAATTGTTGTACCGCTGACCTCCTTGATATCCTCCAATGGCATTCACTTGTTCTGCACTTGTTTGCTCCACCAAGGTAGGACATTGACTTCCATGATGATCGTGAGAGTGGCACACGCTACAAAGTTGTCCCAAAGAAACCTTGGCTCGTTTCACTTCTAGTTCAAGCATTTGCTCCATCAAATCTGAAAGTTTGTCGTACTTCTCATCCGTAGCATGCTTGGTACTCACCTCGGACACCACTGATTTCCGAGGTACCATCCCATATTGAGCATCATTGTTTGCTCTATTCTCCAAGAGTGCACGAGCTCCAACTTCATCTAAATCCATGAAGGCCCCATTCGCAGCAGCGTCGAGAAGCTCTCTATCAATTGGCTTGAGTCCATCATAGAAGTAGTTCATAAGATTTGTCTCGGAGAATCCATGAGAAGGACAAGTGGCGCATAGAACCTTGAAACGATCATAGTATTGCCCAAATGACTCATCTGATGCTTGCGTGATTCCAGTGATCTTTTTCCTCAAAACAGTGATCTTTGAGGCGGGAAAGTACTTGCTCAAGAAAGCATCCGTAAGTTGCTTCCATGTAGTGATGTGATTTGGTGGAAGTTCCATGAGCCAAGTCTGAGCTCTATCCTTCAGAGTGAACGGAAATGCCTTCAGCTTCAAAAGCTCATCATATGCATCAGTGGGCTTCATACTTGAGCATACAAACTGAAACTGCCTCAAATGCATGTTAGGATCTTCATGCGCCATCCCTTGAAAGATTGGAAGGCAATGGAGAAATCCACTCTTGAGCTCAATGTCCTGCTTGTCTTCTTGAGGTTCAGGAAATCGAATGCATGAGGGGCCAGCACTCCAGTCTGTTGAACAAGTTTGTTGGCGAAGAGTACGCCTAACAACGTTGTTACCCCCACCATTGTTAGGAAGTACATTGTTGTTCACGTTGTTGTTGTTGTTATTCATCCTAGATTCCTCTTCTTGATATTGCTCGGAGTGATGGGATCTTGGTGACTCAACTTCGTCCTCAACAATAGGTCGGTCAAAGTCTTCCACTGCGTTGGTAGAAATGATCACTGTGTGGTTACGGAGTTGTACTTCACGTGGAGAAGGTTTGGTCATTCACGATCTGAAAATCAACCAAGATCAAGTGTTAGTATCAAAAGAATACACAAGGAATGCATGATACTTGATCCAAAACGTTGGAAATCACAAGGACTTCCCAAAAACACACTAAAACAAATCACACAAATTTAAAACACACCATACTTACATACACACATACAAGTGACGTTTGGATTAGTGGTTTGACACACAAGTTACGTTTTGTACACTAGATGAAATGCAAAGGCTCTAGGTCATCCTAAAATGAATGCAAGTTACTACGGACAAGTTATGTACATTTGTACATGTATCCTGCAGGGGTCAGTTGTATATACACTAAGTAAAACGTCATAAATACAAGTTGTTACTCAAACGATGCAAACATTTCATAGTTCATGAAATTCATGCAAGAATTCATTCAAACTTTCATTCAAAGTGCATCAAGCAAGAACCTAATTGAAAGATGGAGTGAATGCATAAGAGAAAACATTAGAACTTGCAGAAAACACAAGAGTTATGTGCTAAATCAAATGATGCAACGTGACCACTCTCTTGGCCTCATGTCCCTAACTTCACTTAGGTTAGGGTACCTGGTGGTGAAATCCGAGCATCACAAAGCCGCCAGAGGGTTATGCAAGCTACAAATGCAAGTGGTTAAGTCCTTTACACGTTGGTTACATACAACACGTTGGTTTTATGCACAAGTAGGGTTCATTGTGTTGCGCTTTAGATTTGGAGAGAGTACATTCGCTTGATCTTTAGGTCGTTCAAAAGACGTGCTGACACGACCCACCCCGAATTTCACCCTGAAACCCAGAGTAAGTCGTGCGGGGACCACCTCCAAGGAAAGTTTACCGAAAAATTCGACATAACCTCCCTTGAAAATGGACAACCCTTCCTAATAAAACCTGCAAACACTTCTGAAAATTTAAATCCATCCATAAACTCCTGGAGCCTTCGTGCTCCCTAAATCACAACATCTCCCAATTTAAATACTAACTTAAACAAGAAAAATCTCATAGCCAACAGCCACTGTTCAGAGCAACTCTATTTGAAAGGAAAAGAACTAGAAATATAAAAATGAGCGGAAGCTACACTATTGACTATGCCTCTTCTCCATATACGTCCGACCTCAACTATGCAATCCTGCAAACTGGGCATTTTTAAAACGAAGAGCCCAGGGAAAAACATTTGAAAACGAAACGTTAGAGTGAGTGGACAAAAATAAATTAACGAATAAAATATTTATGTTTCCCCAAATCAATTTCTAAAGAAAAATCGAATGCATGCTGCAAGCGATAAAACTTTCATCTCATAATATCGAGTCTCCCAAGACTCTATAATATATGTATGTATTTACACACGTCCATACTCCCTATATAGATTCATGGGTCTATATAGGGCTACTACGCTCGCGTCCAACGCTCACGTCACGCCTTAATGCGGTGCTACACTACGCCATCAAGGTGGACAGACGGGTGTATAAATATGTGTCCATACTCCCTATATGAATTAAACACTCAAATAGGGCTACTACGCTTACGTCCAACGCTCACGTCACGCCTTAATGCGGCTATATGCTACGCCATTAAGGTGGACAGACACATATGGCTAGCTAGCATTTTCTATACATACTCTCTCATAAATACATATTTATATCCACCGAAAATCCCATTTTCGGTATCTCTCCAAGAGAAATAAAAGCGTCAAAATTAATTGACGTCAAAACTCCAACAAAAAAAAAAGAAATGTTCAATCATGAACCATAGCATGCATATTATTTAAAAATAAACGTCCACTCACAGTATTAGGCCTAAGCCTTCCAATGCTCGGCATACTCCTCGAGCGCTGCCTCCACTATTCACAATCTCGAGTCAATCCCACGTCTCAACTGCTCCTGTCGGACTAACTGCCTTCGCCGGATTCCGACGACTTGCCGGAATATTCTGCCGGATTCCGGTCACTTGCCGGAATTTCGCCATAATCTCCCTTCAGTCAATCCCATAACTCTAGTCTAGCTGCTTTCTTGCCGGATCCCAACCTGCAGAAACCTCCAACCATTTATATATGCTGCCTCGGTCGCCAACTCCACCAAAACAACACCCCACACTTCGGTTCCTCCCAGTCCTAACTCACCCGACCTCTGCCTCAGCCCGGACCAACAAGCAACTGCTCCAAGGTCCATCCGAACTTCACACAAGCTCACAGAACCCATCGAAACATTGAAGAGCTCACCGAAAATCCATTGAACGTAGTCGCCGGAGCTTGGTCTGTCGATTCGTTGCCGGAACTCACCAGAATTTGGGAAGAACAGCCGTTGTCCTCCTCTTCCGATCTCCACCGAGAATGGCTGCCTCCCGGTTTTGAGAGTTGAGCTAGGTCGGGAAGGAGGAGAGGACCACTTGGTGGCAGTCTCGTCGCCAAAGGTGGCCGGACGGCAGCACTCCGGCGTGGGGGAACAATGAAGAAGAAAGAGAGTGAAGGGAGAGACCGGAGCTCGGGTCAACGCTCCCAATTGGGTTTGACAAAGTCAACCCAGCTCTTTTTCCTTTATACTGAAATCAATGGTCAAGATCGAAACCCTACTCGATCAGACGGCCACGATTAAATGTTATAAACCAATTTCTGAAAACAATCTCTTTACCAAACTTCGATAAAACATAGAAAATAGCTCGAAACTCCGAAAAAGAAATCCGAGGACAATGATGAACTCGTATCGACACGCACTAAGACTTCGGGTCCATAAAAGA
Organism: Fragaria x ananassa; assembly: GCA_034370585.1. Lineage (NCBI taxonomy): Eukaryota > Viridiplantae > Streptophyta > Magnoliopsida > Rosales > Rosaceae > Fragaria > Fragaria x ananassa. The sequence continues at coordinate 26,505,420 of CP139772.1, forward strand.
ACTTGACATTTTGAGAAAAACTCGACAATAAAGTCGAGTGTTAAATTACCAAATTACCGAGCACGGTTAAATTCTTCAGTAACTCGTGCAATACCTAGTAAACAGGTAAAAATTGGGTCCGGGATGTTACAATCTCCCCTCCTTATAAAAATTTCGTCCTCGAAATTTACATACCTGACATTCGAAGAGATAGGGATACTGCTACCTCATTTGCTCATCTGATTCGCAAGTAGCTTCTTCTACTTGGTGACTCCTCCACAGAATTTAACAAGAGGAAAAGATTTACTTCTAACCAGTTGCTCACTCTGGTCTAAAAACTGAACCGGATCCTCATCAAAGGTCAAATCTTTCTACAAAAAAAATCGGCTGCTCTTGCAACCCATGAGAGGAATCGACAATAAACTTGCGAAGCATGGATACATGAAACACATTATGTATCCTGGATAACTCTGGAGGCAAAACTAATTGAAACGCAAGAGAGCCAACTTGATCTAAAAACCCATAAGGACCAATAAATCTCAGACCAAGCTTTGCACGTTACTAAAACGTACCATCCCTTTCCAATGAGATAATTTCGAAAACACTCAAAATACTCACTTGAAACTCATGGTCCTTCCTGCGAACAATTTTAAAACTCTACTAGCTAATAAGAGCTGTCTTGAGTCCAACTCTGACTCCTTTGATCCTTTTCATCTGAATCCTGAATTATTTTAAATCTTCTCGAAGACTCTAAGTCCTTCGTTGAACTACCACTAACGTTAACACGTAAGTGAGTTCAGTGATACCTATTCCAGAGTACGAGTACCCGTAGGCATGCACACTCTTTCCTGAGCAATGGAAATAGCTAACCCAAATAACACGCATAAATTTGCTATCTCCATCGGGGTCAAATCTCCTAACGTCACGCAACAACCTCGATAGCACGCTGCTCACAACTCGACAATGAAGCCCACTGGCTAGGAAACTAAAGTTCACGCATTCCCACATGCTCATAGGGGTCAAAATTAAGACCCGCTAATCGAACAGATTTAAGGGTGCACACACTGCAGAACTGTCACAATCATGACTAATACCGAGGCACTTTGCGGAGTCAAAGCTCTCGCAAGTCCACAAGATAACCTTGCTCTGCCTAAGTGACCAGTCCACCAATAAATGATAACCTCGATTCTCGAAATTACATTATGAAGAGATCAATACCACATCACTGAGGTCTCTCCGCCAAAACTATAACATTACCATTTTGTGCACCACAAACTAGCAACTTATGGGAATTCCAACTCTTTCTTGATTCTGCTATCTCTGCTAATCTCCTTACCACAACCCATAAGATAATCTGAAGCATGACTATCCTGTGAAATCTAGATATTCCTCCTCGCTCGCCATAAGCAAAACTGACTAATAATGCCCACGAAAAAATTGGCACTGTCAATTCATGATGCTAAACTTGACATTGAAATCCACATAAATAGAACACCTTCCTTAAGCATTGACAAAATTTACATCTCCAGCCATGCTACTTATTCGGGTGCAATCGCGACCCCAAGAGCAATAATTAAAAGCACATGGCTCACTCTAGCCGTTCCACAAGAATGATTTTAAAAGCCAAAACCTTTGGACCCGACAAACACACTTTTTTAACGATTAATCTGATAGCAGAAGATGATCTGAAAAACAAATATGCTCAAGTCTCCTACAATTCAGGCGCCACGGCTTCCCACCAATAAGATTCTCCGAAAACCGAGCTTGCAATAACAAGCGACTAACAAAAGCAAAGACAAATTTTTATACAAGACCTCCCAAATCATACTTGGATCAATGAGTGGTCCCACCACAATACGATCCCGAGAAGAGACGCTGCCCAACCTATCAAAAACTACTACTCTCAATATTAAAACTCTTAAAAAACCTCGACTCTAGACGCTTCTTGAGTCAACAGGGGAAAAACCCTCTTCCATAAGGCTACAACATGAAATATACTTACAACGACACAAACCATCAAAATCAACATCACCAGCAACTCTTAAACTACCACATAGGATTTACAGCATCAAGACTCATTGCTTAAATGAACTCTAGCTCACTTGGGATCACCACTGGATTTATTCCGAATCCATGACTACGACACAACTACCAATTTATCATTTACCTCGAAACTTCGACAAAATAACCAGAATCTCTACCCTTCAAATCGAAGCGTTGAAATCGCATTCCATGATTTCAAGCTCTGAGGATGCTACCCAAAATCTAAAGTAGGAATAATTTAAATATTCCCACACACACCACAACCAAAACTTTGCTCCATTTCACTGAATTAGAAATAAGGGGAGGACGGATCCTCCCATTGTTGTGTCGTAGTTAGTCACCCATTGCGAATGAAATGATGTCAAAAACCAGCTTCGATCAAAAATTTAAGACTTACATCAACCACCCAGAACGACACTGCTTAAAAAATACTTTGGACACCCACACACTCTTACTCTATGATCCAGTGGGTTTTATTCCACTGCTACCGCTTCCACCAACTCCACACAACTGCTATAGAATACCTACGACAACACGAATAAATTCACCAGGTGTTGTCGTAAGACTGAAATGACCACAACCATTTCGCTCTCACTCCACCATTACTTTTCAATTCAATTTACATTATCATCTTCCAAACACTCAACAAATCTGGAAACCAAACTTCAACACCTGGAATTCCGAAAGAACCCATATTGGCTACACGATTAAAATAATATAACTGACATCTCACTCCACGATTCCAAACTTGCTTGAAACTCAACATTTAGTGCCATCAATAAAATTTTAAAAATTCCCCGACTGTGGCACAACAAGAAGTTGTCACAACGCACTAACGAATAACTTTTGTAAAACCAACAATCCAAGTCATTCTACTTAGTGCTTTAACAAACTTCAACCAACCCACAATAGAGACCAAAATCATTAGAAATCTTACTATTCATCGACTGCTATTAACCTTCTTCTCCAAAATGCTCTGATTATACTCTAATATGCTGATTCCAAGGATGAGAATATATCCTTGATTAGAGTTGCATGGCCAAAACATGCGCCGCCATACCATAACAAACATTAGCCAAAATAATCCCAACTGACTTTCTCTACGGACAAGGCAATTGGAAATTTGGTCATCAATCAGGACTTCTTTAAATTGACATTTAGCTTTTTATGCAGTAACTTTCTGCAACCCAACACTAGTCACAGATCCCAAGTGACTAACTCGCTCAAGATTCGGGTTCTCAACAACTTGTAAAGGTACCCCTTGGAATTACTATGGGAACCTCCCTCATCACTTCAAACAACCTTTACCTCAAAAGAATACACCACATTATTTCAAACTTTCCTTCCAAATTTTTTATTTTTTTTATCCCAGAAATCACGTAATTTGATACCACGATTTTTCCATCGGACTACTACAACTTCACACTTGCCCACTATAAATAGTGAACTCCAAGGCTTGAATTAAACTTTTCACCTTCTAAAAATTCGCATGAGATGCTCACCCTAGCATCTTAATCATAACCCAAGCAATAATTTGAACAAAATGAACAGAATGCTGCCACGCATATGAGTTCTCAACTGGAGTTCCCAACTCATAATTGAACTCTAACAATTTATGATATCAACTCGATAATATTTGGACAAGGCATAATCCATACACCTCTTTCCTTTATCAAAGCAGGATGATCACTAAAGAGGTCGGCGTACAGAGGCATAGTCTTGATGAAAACATTTATGGCACACTACTGTCCATAAATAAAATAAGAACAACTACATCACTCACTTAATCAACACATAGTGTCTAAAGCATATAATGCTAATAGATCCGCCGCGGTCGGACCATCACTCTATAGACACTAAGTGTGACCAAGAATATGAGGTAGTACTAAAAGAGAAAGGAATCGAATAACCTAATGCTCTGATACCAACTGACACGACCCACCCCGAATTTCACCCTGAAACCCAGAGTAAGTCGTGCGGGGACCACCTCCAAGGAAAGTTTACCGAAAAATTCGACATAACCTCCCTTGAAAATGGACAACCCTTCCTAATAAAACCTGCAAACACTTCTGAAAATTTAAATCCATCCATAAACTCCTGGAGCCTTCGTGCTCCCTAAATCACAACATCTCCCAATTTAAATACTAACTTAAACAAGAAAAATCTCATAGCCAACAGCCACTGTTCAGAGCAACTCTATTTGAAAGGAAAAGAACTAGAAATATAAAAATGAGCGGAAGCTACACTATTGACTATGCCTCTTCTCCATATACGTCCGACCTCAACTATGCAATCCTGCAAACTGGGCATTTTTAAAACGAAGAGCCCAGGGGAAAACATTTGAAAACGAAACGTTAGAGTGAGTGGACAAAAATAAATTAACGAATAAAATATTTATGTTTCCCCAAATCAATTTCTAAAGAAAAATCGAATGCATGCTGCAAGCGATAAAACTTTCATCTCATAATATCGAGTCTCCCAAGACTCTATAATATATGTATGTATTTACACACGTCCATACTCCCTATATAGATTCATGGGTCTATATAGGGCTACTACGCTCGCGTCCAACGCTCACGTCACGCCTTAATGCGGTGCTACACTACGCCATCAAGGTGGACAGACGGGTGTATAAATATGTGTCCATACTCCCTATATGAATTAAACACTCAAATAGGGCTACTACGCTTACGTCCAACGCTCACGTCACGCCTTAATGCGGCTATATGCTACGCCATTAAGGTGGACAGACACATATGGCTAGCTAGCATTTTCTATACATACTCTCTCATAAATACATATTTATATCCACCGAAAATCCCATTTTCGGTATCTCTCCAAGAGAAATAAAAGCGTCAAAATTAATTGACGTCAAAACTCCAACAAAAAAAAAAGAAATGTTCAATCATGAACCATAGCATGCATATTATTTAAAAATAAACGTCCACTCACAGTATTAGGCCTAAGCCTTCCAATGCTCGGCATACTCCTCGAGCGCTGCCTCCACTATTCACAATCTCGAGTCAATCCCACGTCTCAACTGCTCCTGTCGGACTAACTGCCTTCGCCGGATTCCGACGACTTGCCGGAATATTCTGCCGGATTCCGGTCACTTGCCGGAATTTCGCCATAATCTCCCTTCAGTCAATCCCATAACTCTAGTCTAGCTGCTTTCTTGCCGGATCCCAACCTGCAGAAACCTCCAACCATTTATATATGCTGCCTCGGTCGCCAACTCCACCAAAACAACACCCCACACTTCGGTTCCTCCCAGTCCTAACTCACCCGACCTCTGCCTCAGCCCGGACCAACAAGCAACTGCTCCAAGGTCCATCCGAACTTCACACAAGCTCACAGAACCCATCGAAACATTGAAGAGCTCACCGAAAATCCATTGAACGTAGTCGCCGGAGCTTGGTCTGTCGATTCGTTGCCGGAACTCACCGGAATTTGGGAAGAACAGCCGTTGTCCTCCTCTTCCGATCTCCACCGAGAATGGCTGCCTCCCGGTTTTGAGAGTTGAGCTAGGTCGGGAAGGAGGAGAGGACCACTTGGTGGCAGTCTCGTCGCCAAAGGTGGCCGGACGGCAGCACTCCGGCGTGGGGGAACGATGAAGAAGAAAGAGAGTGAAGGGAGAGACCGGAGCTCGGGTCAACGCTCCCAATTGGGTTTGACAAAGTCAACCCAGCTCTTTTTCCTTTATACTGAAATCAATGGTCAAGATCGAAACCCTACTCGATCAGACGGCCACGATTAAATGTTATAAACCAATTTCTGAAAACAATCTCTTTACCAAACTTCGATAAAACATAGAAAATAGCTCGAAACTCCGAAAAAGAAATCCGAGGACAATGATGAACTCGTATCGACACGCACTAAGACTTCGGGTCCATAAAAGAACTTGACATTTTGAGAAAAACTCGACAATAAAGTCGAGTGTTAAATTACCAAATTACCGAGCACGGTTAAATTCTTCAGTAACTCGTGCAATACCTAGTAAACAGGTAAAAATTGGGTCCGGGATGTTACACGTGCGACCCGCGCGATAAAGTGTACACTTTCAATCGAATGGTCTTGGTTCAATCGAAAAACATGGCCAGTTAGGGATAGAGATAACGCGAGAGGTAGGACTAATTTCGACAATACACCCCGAGGCTAACCGGGCCAATGGTATATACTCCAATGGTGTAAGTCTTTCTTAGATCCAAAACCTGTCACCAGTCATAACCCGTTTCTAGACACCATGTCCGACATTCAACCAATCTTTCGAAAATGTACAACTCCCTCATAGTCCAATGTAGACTCCGCCCTCAACCTCATGTCCATAACTTCACTTAGGTTATGGTGTATGGTGATGAAATCCATACATCACAAGGGGTTTATGAGATAAACATGGAAAAGAGGCGCCATCTATTCAACAATGAGTGCGACTTAATCAACCAAGCTCATGTACTCAATGCAAATCCAAGCTTTCTTTAACGTTTAAATGGCTGCAAAAACAACATTATGAACAAGTGTTAGTATAAATCTCGAAAATTTACAAGTATATATGCACAAAATTTCACAACTTTACAAAGAACACATGCAATTCCAGATTCTGCCAAACATGAGCACAGCAGCTTTTCGAATTTTTTTAGAATTATTGACTCGGTCGACTGGGCTGAAATTTTTTAGGCACCAACTAGACACATAACCAAAAATTCCTACAAAATTTCAGATTTTTTGTGAGTCCTCTAGCTATGTCAAATAATTTGTACAAAACCGGGAAGTGCACAGTTCCGAAAAAAAGAAAACTATTAACATAATATACAAGCATAATTACACAATTCTTTTCAATCCCCGGCAACGGCGCCAAAAATTGATTCGCATGTTTTCAAGCGTTAAATTAAACACTCAATCAAACACAAATACAATACACACACTTGCAATTCACATGTTAATTAGAACATATACACACACTTGCATCGAATTAGAGGGCAGCCAAATCATCTAGCAAACTCCCTAACCCAATTTTATCTTGATTAGATCGGTGGAACATGCATAGGGTGAACCAAATCATCTAGTGTCATCCTAAGCAAATTCCAGAGCATTAAGAACATGGCAAGCATACATACACGTCCCAATCAACCTATAAACACATGGAAGAATTCAAAACAAATTAGAAATAATCATCTTTACACCAAAACATTAGTCTTTCTATACAAAGCCTTGAAAAAAACCAATACAAAGTCGAAATAAATACAAAGAGGCCATGTTACACTTTTTGCTCCGAGGAATTCGTCTCTCTGCAAGCTTTGAGCGCACGTCCCTTTGGTGGATGATGGCTACGCAAGTGTTCAAAGTCAAATCTAGCGAGAGAACACTCACGGATGGAGGAAGGGTGTCTATGAGGTGGTGGAGATGGTATTTCGACTAAGAGAGGCTGATTTTGGCTAAGTATGAGAGGGGTTAGTGTTTCGACAAGGCTTCGGCTCGATGAGTGTGTGATCCCCTCTTCTGCCCTTTAAGTCATGCTTTATAGAAGAAAAACCCTAGAGAGGCCGGCCACACAATGCGTAGATCAGATACTCCTGGAGGTCGGCGTACTGAGACATAGTCTTGAGGATGTAGACATTTATGACACAATACTGTCCATAAATAAGATAAGAACAACTACCTCACATACTTAATTAACACCTAGCATCTTATGCATATAATGCTAATGGATCTGCCGCGGTCGGACCATCACTCTATAGACACTAAGTATCACCAAATATATGAGGTAGTGATAGGAATCGGATAACCTAATGCTCTGATACCAACTGACAGGACCCACCCCGAATTTCATCCTAAAACCCAAGGTAAATCCTGCGGGGTCCACTTTCAAGGAAAATTTACCGAAAATTCGGCATAATCTTCCTTAAAAATGGACGACCCTTACCTGAAAAATCAAATTTAACACTTCTATAACCAAACATCCATCTTCAACACCTGGAGCCTTCCTGCTCCCCAAGTTCAACACATCTCCCAATATAATAATTCCTCACTTAAACTAATCCCACAACCAAAAGATAACCAAAATGTAAATACTTTCCCACTTTCCAATATGCCATAAATTCGTTGCATGCAAATGTTAACCAAAATATTTCATAAAGAAAATCCCAAGAAAACGGACTAGCCCCGCTAGTCAAATTAATGACAAAGATAAATAATAACCTTCATAGAAGAAGGTACCAAAACAAGGGACTAGCCCCGCTAGTCAAATCAACAACGATAAATAAGAAACAGTTATAGCCATACAAGTGAGCCTCCCAGACTCGGTTGCCTCCCAGGCAATAATACTCCCATACTCCCTACACCTTCATGTTATGATAACAGAGAGGAGTAGGGCTTGCGTGATGTCGTCGACTACATCACATCACCCGAAGGCGGAAAGGGCTTGAGTAACCCCACTTAAAACGTGGAAGTTACATCGCCTCGAAAGGCGGAACGACATGGTAGCATGAATAATATCGATCCAACAAGTATGGCATAAATAAAGAAACATAATCCATGTGAGTTTCCCCGAAACTCATAATTAAAGCATAAGTACGATTCCCAACCGTACTCAAAGAATTCAAAGAGTAAAGAAACTAATTAAATTCAACGACGTGTCTCACACGTTAAAATGCTCAATGAAATAAATAACTTCAATGATTATCATCTTTCCAAAAACCAAATAATATGCAATTCAGTATAATACCTCAAATCCAGAAATCATAAAGAAAATCCTAAAATCAAAAATGAGATAGGATCTCATTCTCAAATAAAACAACAACGCAGTTTTACTGCGTTTGAAACTTAAATTTATTTTGTTAATTTGCGGCTGCACCCAAAACTTGATCGGGCTGCCTACGTACCCTTTTTAAAGGGATCAAGCCACTCGTAGTTCATCATTTTATACTAATTCTCCACCTTCAACAACAACTGTATCGAATCTAGAATTTGTATGGGTGTAAGTCCTCAAATTGATAAGGACACCCAAGTTCTCAATCCCACACTTCCTCTCACTTTCTCCAATAGTTTCCTAATTACATACCATGCTCGCTCATATTAAAATTCATCGTCACATTCCAATTCACCTTTAGGCTTGCTCATATCAACACTTCAATTACTAACCTATCTTTGATTTTTTTCTATGGACACCCAAAACCACTACTCATCAACTTTCCTAACATTATACTAAATCCAACAACTGTCTAACAGTAATATACAAGCAACTTCAGGCTCTGATCGTGATCTATACAACAATGATTAAATTAGCATCTTCCCTTTATATATTCAATAATAATATCAGCTTTTCAACACAGTGACTACCATGCAAATCATCACGATCATACAACTCACAAAATCCATAATTCAATTGACTACACCAAACTTTATAGCACCAGTTAATTAACAAGGCACCCAAATAAAGAACACAGTAGCATCCAAAGTGCGAGTTAACATCCTTTCTTCTAATACCACGATTTTTCCTTGTCCTTCCTTAATATCAGGTTGATCATAACACAGCTGAATACTCAATTTCAATTACTTGACCGAGAATGCAGCAGCTAGTCCGACCTCCCCCTTACTGCCATTCCTTCTCATTTCACCAAAATAACAACCCACACATCAATCTCAATAATCACAGCCTCAAATTCAATATACTAACTAAAGCCAGAAAGCAACTCCTACAACTACCGCCGCCGCCGTGAACAGTGGCCACAGACGGTGGTCCTCCACTGCCTAAAATCCAAAATCGCCAAAATACAACCAAACTCAATTCCATGCATATACAGAGGTAGAGCTCGAAAAATGGACAAAGTTTCATACCTTGATCGAAACCAGTCGCCGCCAGAAAACGAAGAACACGACCGGAAAACTTAGAAACTCCTCCTCTTAGATTCTCCCTCACCTGACCTCGTATAGGCAAGCTGAAGATACAAGAACGTCGAGGATGAGGAGATGAAGCTATCCATACCAGTGAGAGGCGTCGACGCTGCCGGAATCGGAGACTCGCCGGCAACCCAGCCTCTCCTTCTCCACTTCGAATCTCTCACTCCAGACTTCTTATCTGAAAATCAAGGGCTTGGGCATGACCACGAGAACGAGAGGAAGCTGCCGCTACCATTCTTTCTCCTCCCCGTCGCCGGAAAACGGAGAACCAGTCAGGTTGACCCGTCCACTCCATTCGGGTCGAGAATGACCCGTCTGGGTCTGAATTCTTTCTTCTTCCCCCCTTTCTCCCGAACCTTCCTTTCCTCTTTTAATTAAATAGGTCGGTTTTTACCGATCCCACTAGAACCTTCCTCTCTCTTCTTATACCCTTTACCGAAATAGAAACCTTCCGTTTTTAGACCATAATTTTCTCATACGAACTCCGTTTTAAGCATGCCGCGTGTCCACAAACTCCGTTTAATATCCTCTACGACTTTCATGAAGGGAGTTTTCCCGAATTCCAAACGGAAGAAAAAGTCAACTTTTGGAGTTTTAAATAGTAAACGATTACTTAAAACGGTAAAACGTCAAAGTAACCCAAAAGTAAATAATCGCAAATTGACTTAAGAACCGGGATGTGACAATCTGGCTTTATGTGTCCCTGCTCCTTGCACTTGCAACACTAGTTGCTCTTTCACTTACCCCTGGATTTAGACTTGCTATGTCCACTAGAGCCTATGGCAATTCATTTTTCTTGACTTACATTTTTTTCCATCAACAATTAAACACGGCCATGTTGATTAGGATATCATCCACCCTTCATGCCCTATAGTGAATCTTCCATCTACATCTTAAAGACCCTTGGTGTAGTCGCTTGTGCATAAAACAACCTCCCAAGCTTATAAACAACAGGTATTCCACCACAACCGTGGCCACCTTAGGGTTCCCACCCATAAGCAAGATGGGCCGGGCTTAACTACGGTCGTAATACTAGGCTCGGAACGACTGCAGAAGGCATAGGAGAATTCTACATTTGGAACAGCAACAAGGGTAAGAGTCCCACATCGGTTTCCAAGTAAAGTGAACCCACGCTAGGCCATAAATACAGCTCAGCCACCAGCTTGTCAAGTATCAATAACTACCACATTAATTACATTCAAACCAACAAATACTGACTTAACCATCGGAGGAGGAAAGACCGGAAGCACCCGATCATCCTTTTGTTTGCAGGTCAACGGGAGGATAGCCCATTTAACCTACCAGACCTGCCTTCAGCTTCTGCAACCCTATCCGGGATTGTACAAAAATATTTGGCACCGTCTGTGGGAATCTTTACTAAAAGCCAGCGTGACTCGATGGTTGAGTTAAGCGAGCGTCAAGAGTAGGATGTAGGAAGGGAAGAACAAAGAGAACCGATAAAAGCAGCAGGGGGAAGTTCACGGATCACAAGGAGAGCTCTCTGAGAGGAAACGCCGGAGGGAGTGATGTGAGATCTCAATCCCCAAGAGGTAGCAGAGATGTTGGAGGGGATGAGGGCCCAAATCACTTGGCTGGAGCAGCAAAGAGTCAGGGATCAGGAAGAAGCTTCCGGGAGGGAGCGTAGGTTGGAAAAAGAAAACGCCACTCTCATGAGCGCGCTAGCCCGAGGGATAGAACATCGGGAAGCATTGGATCGGGCGGCCGAGTTGGATCAGGCGGCCGAGTCACGGCAGGTGGGCACACAGCCGGGAGCGAACCGTAGGACCGTGCATTTAGGGATGAACCTGTTTTCGGGTTAAATGAGGGATGAAGCCTTGCGTCAGCCGATCCCATAAGTCCAAGCCAGAAGACCATGAGGGATGGAAGAAACCCTGAGAGCTATCTGGGATAGCGTAGCGAGTTTAACTAAAAGAATCTCAGATGCCAAGAGAAGGGGGGCGCGTAATCCAATCCGTGCGAGTTTTGAAGAAAGAGGGGGACCGTTTACGAGAGCAATCACCTAGTCCGTCTGATCGAACACAGCCAAACCGTTGAAACTTAGCTATAATGGGGATCGTGACCCTCATATTTACCTGGATATTTTCAAGTCTCACACGAATGCTAAAGGGTACTCGGACGCGATATGTTGCAACATGTTCCAGGAAACCCTGGCAGGGGAAGCACTTAGTTGGTTCTACGAGCTCCCGTCGAACTCGATTGATTGCTTCCGGCAATTGGCTAATAGTTTCAAGACCCGCTCTGAATTTCACCCTGAAACCCGAGGTGAGTCAAGAGGGGACCACCTCCAAGGAAAATTTACCGAAGGACTCGACAAACCTCCCTTGAAAATGGACAACCCTAACCCAAAAGAATTACAAAACCACTCTTTTAACCAATAAATTAACATCCTCCGTTACAACCCAAAAGTAGCCAGAATAAGTTATACAAAAAATCCCAACAGTATTCAGAGCTACTAAAAATTAAAAACACAGTGAAAGCTGACAATCTCCTAGTAGATTAAAAAGGTAACCTACTGGCAAAATGTAGCAGATAGATGAGTGACTATGCCTCCAGACTGGGCATTTTAAAACGAATAGCCCAGGGGAAAATATTCAAAAATGTCAGAGTGAGTGGACAAAAGCAATTTCAACAACAAATAAATATTTCCCTAAAAATACTTTCAAAGAAAACGCTTTACCAGCGACAGCTTAAAAGCTTAACTCGAAAATTCTGAACTGGTGTCTAGCCTCGCTAGACTCCCAAACTTTAAGAAAAAAAGGCCTCTCAGGCTAGAATATTATATATATCAGTATGTATTCACACTCGTCTATCTCTTGTACGATATTTATGAATAAGCTCAAAAAATAGAAAATCATACAAGACTACGACGCTGGCGTCTAAAGCTCATGTCACCCCATACTAGGATTGTACCTCAGTATGGGGGAAACGCACAAGTGGGTATATATACGTGCTGATTCCTTGTACGAATTCTATGAATGAATTTGAAAAATAGAAAGTCGTACAAGGCAACGACGCTGGCGTCTACCGCTCATGTCATCCCATACTGGAATTGTACATCAGTATGGGGGAAAATCACGAATAGCTAGCTAGCATTTATTTATATACATATTATTCTCATAATCAACTATATATGAGTATAATCACTGAAATTCTCAATTTCGGGAAATTTCTAATAACAGAAAATTATTTAACAATAAAGCATTTTAAGCACATTATTTAAAATAAAGGTCCACTCATAAATTAGGCCTAAGTCTGATGTCGGTCGGAGGCCTCATCAGCTCAAGCCTCCTCGCGCCCTATTCCAAAAACATAAATAAATCCTTAATTAACACACCGACGCTTAAAGAAAATAGGCGTAATAAAAATGAGCTCCTCGTGCTCAACCATGCCTATCTCCCAAAATCTTAATTTCACTACCAACCAATAAACCTCCACAAAAATTAACCGACATCCTCGAAACACCTTCCATCTTTCTAACTCTAAATAATCACGTGGTTGGATTTTAACTTATTAATCCGCCAAAAATACCAAACTTCAAAACTCCTCCAAAAATTATAAAACTCATTCCAATAAACTCCTCATAAAATTCCCTACAAAAAACATTTTTCCCGGCGGCGGCCGGCGGCCAGCTCCGGCGACCTCCAATGCCCACCAAAATTTGACAACACCTTCCTCTCAACCTCCTCTACAACTTTCCTAACTACCACAAACAACAATTCCAAGCCTAACTAAGCCAATCGAACGAAAACACATAAAAACCCTAGAATTTCCATTACCGATTTCTCCTTACCTAGCTCGAGATGGAGGGAGCCCTTTGGAGGGATTGCTACACGAGTGGAGGACTTTCTTTTGAGCCAAGGCTCATCGGCTATGGAGGCCGGAGGAAGGAGTTTCGGCGACGGGAACACGCGGACAGCCGGACCTTCCGGCTGGTTTTTCTCCCGATCGGTGGCGCTAGGGAGCATCTCGCCGGTCTAGAAAGGAAGCTGGGTGGGAGGCCGACCATTTGGGACAGGTGCGGCGGCGAACAGAGGTCCGATGGTTTCCGGGTAGAGAGCGGGTCGGGGAGGGAGAGAGAGAGAGAGAGCGCGCGCGAGGAGAGAGAGAGAGAGAAATGGGTTGGGCTCGGCCCAGCCGGGTCCAACCTCCCATATACCCATTCCAAAATTCAACACCCCAAAAATAATATCTCAATAAAAATTACCTTTTACTAGTAAAAATTATCATTTTTTACCGTCGTCACAATTTCTTCCTTCGAATAAATCCTTCGAAATAATCGTCCCCTAACACCACTCTGGGGACTAATTAAATTATACACGTAATGACAAAAACGGTAAAAACTCTTATTACCACCATACTAGTAATTAATGTAAAAATTAAGGGTCGGGTAGGGACAAATAGGTTTTTCAATAGGTTTGTCCTACGGACGGACGGGCAGAGCACCGCCCAACTGTTCAAAGTTAAGCAAGATAGGGGAGAGGAGTTGAAAGCTTTTGTGAACCATTGGCAAGGAGCCACAGCTAGGGTCAAGAGCTTTGACAAAAAGGTTGTAGAGGAGGCGTTCATTCAGGGATTGCTTCCTAGGAAGTTTTTGTATGCGGTAAGAATTGAAAATCCACAAGGCTACGACGAGCTTAAGGAAATAGCTATCAGGCATGCATAGGTGGACCATGATACTTATGGGGGCACCTCGGCAGGGAAGAGAAGGTCGAAGGGAGAGAAGGAGGTTCGCCGGTGCATGTGGTCCATGAGGTTAGAGCTTGGAAGGAAGAGCAAGAGTCGAACTCGTACTCTTCTAAAAAGAGGCACAAGGAAAGGAGCGGGAGGAAGGCAGAGAAGCAGTATGACATGCAAGTGAAGGCGAATGGCCCCTTCCAGGACACCAGGTACGCAAGGGCTATGCCGGCAAGCAAAGAACATTTCTCAACGCCACTTACGAGGCGATTTGGAATGAAACTAAGTTTGTCATTCCACGTCCCCCGACCAGGAAGTTTACCGCTTCTCGGCTCACTAAGGAAGACACCGAAAAATTTTGTTGGTACCATGGGGAGACAAGTCACCACATAAATAACTGTATAGAGCCGAAGAGAGCAGTAGAGAGCCGAGTGAAAGAGGGAAAGTTGCAGCAGTATGTGCTCGGGCAAATGCATGTAGGGGCGATTGAAGTGTTTGGGACAATCAACACCATCCATGGTGGCTCCCATATAGATAATAGGAGCAACAAAGCCAAATAGCAGTGTACAGGAAAAAGGGATGGCCGGGAAGTTTCCGCTTTTGGAAGTAGCAATAATCAGCAAGTGACCACCGGATGGAAGTCTGTAACCTTCCTATAAGAGGAAGAGTAAGGGATAAGTCCACACGAGGACTCGTTCCTGATAACGTTGCAGCTCGATCACTATATCAAGAAGAAGATCCTAGTTGACACGAGAGCTTTAGTCAACATGTTATTCAGAAGTGCTTGGAAAGGACTGAATCGAGGAAGTAACAAGTTGATGCAAGACCATGAGTCGTTGATCAGTTTCTCGGGTGATGTCATTCAGCCTCTCGGATCAGACAGCCTAGCGTAAGCATGGAGGGCCGAGAGGGTGTCGCTCGGGCGACAGTGGAATTCATCATGGTGGATTGTGAGTCGTCATACAACGGGATCTTCGAAAGGCCCACCTTATGGAAGCTGAAATCATTTGTCGCCGACAACATGTTGATGATGAAGGTCCCAACCCAACATGAGTCATTCCGTTCTAAGGAGATCAGGGGGCGGCAAGAAGTTGTTATGAAATAGACAACAGGAGAAAGAGGTCGGAGGTCCTGTCGGCAAGCCAGGCCATAGTTTCCCTTTCGGATCCATATGTGGATCCCAGAGATGAGACTGACTCAGATGAAGAGCGTCCGGGATCAGCAGGAGAAACAAATGGTGTTAATCTCATATGAGTTCCCGGATCGGCAAGTAACCATAGGGAAGGGACATGCATCTGGTGTGCGATCGACACTAGTGGAATTCCTAAGGAGGAACAGTAGGGCATTCGCTTGGACGTATAAGGATATGCCTAGGATATCGAGTGGCATCATGACTCACAAGCATGGAATCGAGAAGGGATTCCCTCCCATGAGGCAAAAGTGAAGGATGTTTAAGCCAGACAAGTATGAGGCAATGAGGGGGAAGTAAAAAAATTGATGGACATCAGGTTCATAAGGGAGGTTAGATACCCCTAGTGGCTGGCCAATGTGGTCATGGTTCCAAAAAAATCAACGGGATAATGGAGGATGTGTCTAGATTATTCAAATCTCAACAGGGAATGCCCAAAAGATAGCTTCCTGCTCCCATGCATAAACCAATTAGTGGACTCCACGTCCAGGTTTGAATTGTTAAGCTTCATGGACGCCTACGCGGGCTATAACCAGATACAGATGGACCCAGAGGATGAGGAGCACATAGCTTTCACAACAGACAAGAGACTATATTGCTACAAGGTCATGGCCTTTGGATTGAAGAATGCAGGAGCCACCTACCAGCGGTTGATGAATGTCATGTTCGCCGAGTACCTCGGGAAAATAATGACGGTATATGTCGATGACATGTTGGTCAAAAGTCTAACGGCTGAGGAGCTTGTAGGGCATCTGGAGAAAGTCTTCGAGATGATATTGAGGTATGGGTGGTCAACGAGAAATTCCTAGGCCATATAATCAGCGGGAGGGGAATAGAAGCCAACCCGAAGAAGATCAGAGCCATCTTGGATGTGGAAAGGCCCAAGAAATGGAATGAAGTGCAGTCGTTGGCCGGGAAGATCGTCGTCCTAGCGAGATTCGTGTCACGGCTCAAGGATAAATGTGCCCCCTTCTTTCAGCTGTTAAGGGACCAGTGATGTAAAAAGATAGTCTGGGGACCCAAGTAGGAAGAGGCTTTTGACCAAATTAAGGCATACCTCACGTCCGCGCCGATTTTGTCAAAACCTATCATGGGCGAGATGTTATATCTGTATATTGTAGCATCGCAGACGACAATCATCTCGGTGTTAATAAGAAAAGTGTCTGATATCAAGCATACGGTGTTTTACGCCTGGAAGGGATTCACACCTGCCGAGAGTAGGTACCTGGACTTTAAAAAATTAGCTTTAGCACTCATCGTGACAGCCAGCGGCTTAGGCAATACTTCCAGGCACACTCGATAACCCTTTATACCAACCACCCCCTGAGGCAGATCATGCAAAAGCCAGAGATCAGCGGGAGGCTGGTAAAATGGGAAATAGAGCTTGGAGAGTTTGATATCAATTATTGGCCGAGAGTAGCTATCAAGGGCCAGGTAGCAGCCGACTTTATATCTGAGCTCACGCCCATAAAAGTTGTGGGTGAGTCATCCGAGCTCGCGCCCATTGAATTGGTGGGACAGTCATCCGAGGTCAACCATGAGGGAAGTGAGGACCCACCGGCGCCACATTGGAAGCTTTTTGTTGATGCCTCGGTGACGAGACATAAAAGTGTGGTGGGAATAATATTGGAGACCCCCAATGGATTCAAACATGAGTACGCCTTGGAATTCCAATTTAAGACCTCAAACAATGCTGCAGAGTATGAAGCATTGATTAGTGGGTTACAGCTCGCCCGAGATATTGGTGTGGAGAGAGTAGAAGTGTTTAGCGATTCACAGCTAGTTGTAAATCAAGTAAACGAGAGCTTCAAAGCAAAGGAGCCCCAGTTGAACTCCTACCAAGCACTTTCAAAAGCCTTCATGAAACACTTCAAGTCGGTCTCTTTCTCTCACATCCCGTGGAAGAAAAATAGCAATGTAGATGCCCTTACCCGGCTAGCCACTGGAAGGGCTGGGAAAGGACAAAAAAAAGGCAAGGATTGAGGTGTTGAGAAAACCAAGTATAAGTAAAACCACCTCGGAGATATTCATGGTCGAAGCGGGACCTAGTGAGCCTACGTGGATGGACCCCATAGTCGAGTTCATGAAAGACGGGGTGCGCCCGAAGGATAGGCGGCAAGCACGAAAACTTCAATCGAGATGTGCCAGGTACACACTCATGAACGAGAAGCTACACCGCAAAGGTTACAGTTTCCCCAACTTGAATTGTGTAACAGAAGAGGAAAGAGAAGTGATCATGGGGGAAATACATGAGGGAGTATGCGGGAATCATTCTGGATCCCGGTCGTTTGCACACAAGGCACTACACACAAGGTTCTTCTAGCCCAACATGGGAGCCATGGGGGACAAGATGTCGGCTCGGTGCCGTAAATGTCATTTGCACACCAATGGGACATATTCCCCTCCTATTGCTTTATCAATCCTATTGTCGCCCTAGCCTTTTGCACAGTGGGGCTTAGACCTCATCGGGATATTGCCAACAGCACCAGGGCAGTTCAAAAATGTAATATTGGTCATTGACTATTACAGGAAGTGGGTGGAGGCGGAGCCCCTGAGGAAGACAACCACCGAATGCGTGAAGAATTTCCTGATGAAAAATTTATAATGCAGATTCAGGGTCACGGACAATGGAACACAATTCAACAATAATTATCTGATTGAGTTCACGAATGACATGGGCACCAAGATGGTCTTCGCATTAGTGGCACACCCACAGACCAATGGTCAGGTGGAGGCAGTTAACAAAAATTATTAAAAAACTTTTGAAAAAGAAGTTGGATGATGCCAAGGGTTTGTGGGCATAGAAGCTGCCGGAGGTATTATCGGCAATCAGAACCACAGCAACAGAAGCAACATGAGAAATGCCTTTTTGCATGGCCTTTGGCATGGAGGCTGTCTTGCCGATCGAGACGTCAATACCTTCGGGCAGGGTCGAGAACTTTGATGCCACAACTAATGAGGAAGGTCTCCAGTTGAATATTGACATAATCGAGGAAAGGCGGGAGAGAGCAGACTTGCACAACCAAGTCTATAAGCAGCGAGTTGCAAGCCATTACAATAGTCAGGTTAGGACCCGAACGTTGGGACTGAGGGACTGGGTAATGAAGAAAATCATGACCAAACCGGCCGCCTTTGATCAAACATGGGAAGGGCCATACGAGATTGTTAAGGAGGTCAGCCTAACAACGTTCTTTCTACGGGATCAGGATGAGATAGTCACCGGGCGCCCCTGGAATATGGAGCACTTGAAATTCTACCCAGTGTAAAAAGGGGGATGAGACCCATCTTTGTAAAATGTATATTTGAAAGTCTTACTGACCTCGGGAGAACAACATGTCCCGGAAGATGCCTCCATTGGTCTTGAAAGACTTAATACAGGAATGGGAAGTTGAATTCAAATTCTAATGATTGAATAATCCACAAGGAGGCATAAGTTAATAAAATCTCAAGTAATACCGAACGAGATAGGAAATCCACAAGGAGGCATAAGTTCATAAAATCCCGAGTAATATCGAACGGGATAGGTAATCCACAAGGAGGCATAAGTTAATAAAATCTCGAGTAATCTCGGGTGGGATAAGTGATCCACTGAGAGGCATAAGATATTTAGATTCCCAGTAATCCCGAGCAGGATAGGCGTAGTGCAAATTATATATATTACACCGAAGAGACGCACATAACGAAGTTGAATAAGGCATAATATATTAAAGCCTGGAATGTCGGGGATATACCACCAATGGGTATTTACAAAAGCGCCCGAGATCTATAATCACCAGGACAAGGCACAAGGCCAATGTTTTACAAAAAGCAAAAAGGCAAATTACAACTTATGCCTTGCAGCCGTCCTCTTCTTCATCCTTGGACGACTCGGCCAGGTTGTCGTTGCCATCAACGTCCTTCTCAGCAACCCTCCTGGATGTCTCCCCTGTCAAACCTTTTGTGCCCTCAAGCTCTTTATCGGCGGCCACCTTGGACTTTGCCTCCCTCTCCTTGGCCTCCCGGGCAGCGATCAAATCAGCAGTCATTTTTGCCTTGTCCAGATACCTAACGCAGCTCCATTCACCAAACTTTTTGGTGATGCCGCCTTCCCAGGCTGCGTTGAGCATGGCCTTCAGCTCGTCCGACTCCTTGAACTTGGCAACGGCGAGCTCGCCTTGGGCGGGAATTTGGCCCTGTAGATTGACAATTTGGTAGTCTCTGTCCTTTAACTTAGACAGCAGCTTGGCATTCTCCTGCTGAAGCGCCTCTATGTCGCACTCCAAGGCAACCACCCGTTCATCTTTCCCCTCCAACTCTTTGGTGTGGAGGATGAGTTTGGCAAACTTGTCAGCCAGCGAGAGCTTCTCTTTCTTCTCGGCCTCCAAATCTTTCTCCATTTTCTTCTTCTCGGTCCGCAGATAGCTGATATGGTCATTCAGGCTGGCAAGGGGCTCCTTCATCTCATCAGTGTCCTCGCTGGCGTCAATAGCGTAGACAGCAAATGGAGCCTGCAAAGAGAAAATATATTAAATATAGCGTCCCAGACAATAAATTGGCATCAGAAAGGAGAAGTTTACCTTCATCATCGCCTCCCGAGCGTATTGCAGGTTCAATTGAGGAGTGTTGGACCCGACCTTCATCCGATCTAGCTCGATACCCTTGAGGTCGCCCACCATGCTATGGACAAACTTTTCATCGGCGCACCTGTACTCGTCCAATATCTGTCGGATGGGGATCTTTCAGATCTGGGGAAGAGCAGGAGCGAGAGCACTTAAGCTTACTTGGTGGCCAGCCGAAGGCCCTGCCGACTTTTCCTTCTTTCGGGGTGGCGACACGCCAGACACGTTTATGCCTGTCAACGTCACGCCCTCCTCCCGCTTAGACTTCGACTTCCTGGATGTAGATTTTCTTCTTCTTCTCCCGGGCACCTCCAGGCGGATTCCCATATCCCTCGTCAGGAATCTCCAAAAGTACTGCGTCCTCCGAGACAAAGGCGGTAGAGTCCTCAACATTCACCTCGATGCCGGCGGTAACCTTCCCAACCTCTAAGAGGTCGCTCAGCAGGTCAAAATCTGAGTCCATGTCGTGCGAGTGTTACGGACGGGGTTTGTGCTTGGGAATTTTAGTTGCCAACAAGCACAACAGTTAAAAGTGTAACAGAGAAAAATACAAGTATAAAACACAAGCGAGGGACATTTGACAGTGAACAAGCACGCTCCATCGGGTCAGGTTGTAGGAGCTACGGTCCTCGTCCGATGGCCAGGCCGCAATATCCACTCGATAAGTCACTTCTTGAGCTCCGATAGTGAGAAGGATTGATCTTGGATATACCCAAATTGGTTGGGCACCACGTACGTTGGGTAGTTTCTTTGCCATCGACCATTAGCCAGCACAACCTTTGAACACCAGTTGTTGTTAATGGACGTTGGAAGATCAGTAATAGGAGGCAAGTAATCCCGAGTGGCAAATGAGACACAACAGCCACAATTTTGTTTTTTCGAATACGTGAGGCTGTAGAGGGCCCGAAACTCATTGATAGTTGGCCAAGCCATGTCGGACAAGTAGTATAGGCAGCATAGGGACAACAACTGGCGCTACTGGTTTGGAGGAATCTGCATGGGAGCTAGCTGAAGCATGCCCAGCAAGTACTGCACGCATTGAGGAAGCGGGAGGGAGAAACCGTTCCTAAACATGTTGTCGTGCACAGTGACGAAGCTGTCACTCGGGCAGCATGACAGTTCACCTTCATACAGCCCATGGAGGGAAACTATAGGTGGGATGCCCTAGTTTTCCCGGAATTGTTCTATCTCGATCGGGGTCATGCTACTCTCAGGTTCATCGCACACGATGTCGTCCTTCAATATGTACCGTCTCGACGTTGACGAGCCGACGACACTGGTAATCAGGACGCCATAAAAAAACCCCGGCAGACCAATCAACATCCTGGGTGGGTACGTCATAGGTTAACTCCCCTAGCCAAGATGACAGTTCCCCTGGGCGGGATGGCCGGCAAATGTATTCTTCCATCCTCTCGTCTTCATTCGCTATAGGCCAAGAGGATGTGCTAGCCCCGCATAAAATTAGTAGTACTTCGAGAATCCATTTACCCTAGTATAACACAAACCCGGGGATCTATTAGCATGCGCCGCCGAGAGCAAGGGCGAGTTGCATACCTTTAAAAGCCTAACCCATAAATCCCTAGAATGCTAAAAATCCCTAGTTTTTACCCCAAATCCCCAGATTTTGACCATCATACAAGCAACACAACACAATACAGAAAGCAAAAATAAAGGCATACACAGTGCAGCAAAATGAAGGAAAAATAGCGCAGAAACTTACCAGATTTGTGTCGCAGTAGGAAAGCTGGAAACTCAGAGGACAGGTAACACCTCATAATCGTAGGGATTGGTGGCGGCAAAGTGACAGGACATGAAGCAACCAGAGAAAGCCAAAAGCAGAGAAGAGAAAGCGAACACACTAAGAAGAGAGAAGAGAAGCAGAGAAACCAGAGAGAGAGACTATAGTGAGAATGAGTGAAGACGAAAAGGGGGAAGAGTTTATACTTAGAAAATGAGCAGTCACCTCGATCCATGAACTAGTGTATTAAAAAATCAATAAACTGAAACTGAGGCACCCCTAGCCAGCTGATAAAACCGTAGGATGGTGGCAGGTGGTTTAAAACCGTCGTAGCTTCTTAAAGAAGGAAAGAATGAAGTGACGTGCATTAATTGCTTGGCAGTTATCCCCAGTCATATGGCGATATCTGGCGAACATGCATTTAATGCACGTGCCACAACAACGAATGTGAAAGACCCCTCTCGGGTGAGTATCACCGAGATCATTCCACCATGTGATAGACCCCTCTCAGGTGAGTATCGGGTGTGTCACGCCCCGACCCATAATTTTTACCTTTATTACTAGCATAGTGGTAATAAGAATTTTACCGTGTTCATCATTAAGTGTATAATTTAATTGATCCCTAGAGAGGTTATAAGGGACGATTATTTTGTGAGATTATTCTACGGAAGAAATTGTGACGACGGTAAAAATGGTAATTTTTTCTAGTAAAAGGTAATTTTATTGGGGTATTATTTTTGGGGTGTTAAAGTTTTGGTTTGGGTATATTAGAGGACTTGGACCCGGATCGGGCCAAGCCCATTTTTTTCTGTCTTTTTCTTCTCTGTCCACCCGCCCGCGCGCTCTCTCTCTCCCCTGACCCGTTTTCTGTCCGTTTCTTCTTTCCGTCCTTCCGCCGCCGTCCAGCAGCCTCAGACCGTTGCGCCGGTCCCGATCGATCGGTCTCAATCCCAGCTTCCGTTCAAGACCGGTGGCAGCCTCTCTAGCGCCGCCGTGAGGGAGAAAAGCCGCCCGAAAGGTCCGACTGCCGGAAAGGTTTTCTCACCGGAACTCCTTCCTCCGGCCACCATAGCTGGCGAGCCTTGGCTCAAAAGAAAGCCCTCCTCCTGTGCTTCAATCCCTCCAAAGAGCTCGCTCCATCTCGAGCTAGGTAAGGAGAAATCGGTATTTGAAATTCTAGGGTTATTATGTGTGTTTTCGTTCGATTGACATAGTTAGGCTTAGAATTGGAGCTTGTGATAGTTACGAATGTTGTAGAGGAGGTTGAGATGAAGATGCTGCCAATTTTTGGTGAGCATCAGAGGTCGTCGGAGTTGGTCGCCGGCCGCCGCCAACGCCGCCGCTGAGAAAATGTTTTTGGTGGGGAAAAATGTGAGGATTTTAATAGAATAAGTTTTAGAATTTTTGGAGGAGTTTTGGATAGGTTTGAGAATTGTTGAAGTTTGGTATTTTTTGCAGATTATTAAGTTAGAATCCGGCCATTGGATTTTATTTGGTGGAAGGTGATTTTGAGGATGTCGGTAATTTTTGTGGAGTTTTGAGGTTGGCAGTGGATTCAAGATTTTGGAGTGTTAGGCTTGGTTGAGCGCGCGAAGTATATTTATTTATGCTTGTTTTGCTTTAAGCGTCGGTGTTTTATTTAAGGTTTTATTTATTTGGAACATGACGTGAGGAGGCTCGAGCGGAAGAGACCTCCGACCGACATCAGGCTTAGGCCTAACCTGTGAGTGGACCTTTGTTTTAATTAATTTGTTCGAAATGCTTTATCGTTTTGAATGATTTTTTGTTGTTGGATATTTCCCAAAATTGAGAATTTCGGTGATTATACTCTTATATGAGAATAGTATGTATATGATTAAATGCTAGCTAGCTATACGTGATTTCCCCCCATACCGAGGTACAATTCTGGTATGGGGTGACGTGAGCGTTAGACGCGAGCATCGTAGCCCTGTGCGACTTTCTATTTTCGTATTCATTCATAGATTTCGTACAAGGAGTAAGCTCGTATATATACCACTCGGGCGCTTCCCCCAGCCTGAGGTACAATTCCAGTATGGGGTGACGTGAGCATTAGACGCAAGCGTAGTAGCTTTGTAGGTATCTATTTTTCAAGTTGTTCATAGATATCATACTAAGAGTTAGGCGAGTGTACATACATACTAAAACATATCATATCCTAGCCTGAGAGGCAATTTCTTAAAGTTTGGGAGTCTGGCCAGGCTAGACCCTAGTTCAGAATCTTTTCAGTGGAGCTTTTGTTTTTGCCACTGATGAAGCATTTTCTTTGAAAGCATTTTTGGGGAAATATTTATTTGTTGTCGGAATCGTTTTGTCCACTCACTCTGACGTGTTGAATATTTTTCCCCTAGGCTCTTCGTTTTTAAAAATGCCTAGTCTGCAGAGTTTGCGTGAGATCTAGAAGGAGACGTCGAGGCATATTCACCCATTTATCCGCTACATTTTGCTAATAGGTTACCTGTTTAATCTACTTGGGGTTTGTTAGCTTCCGTTGTGTATTATTTTATTTTTAGTAGCTCTGAATACTGTTGGAATTCTTGTGTATTATATTCTAGCTACTTTTGGGTTGTAGCGGAGGATTTATTTTGAGTTAAAAAGGTGGTTCTTTAAATTTCTCCAAGTTAGGGTTGTCCATTTTCGAAAGAGGTTTGCCGACTTCTTTGGTAAATTTTCCTTGGAGGTGGTCCCCGCAGGTTTCAGGGTGAAATTCGGGGCGGGTCTTGATAGGGTGAGTATCACCGAGATCATTCTACCATTTGAAAGACCCCTCGGGTGAGTATCACCGAGATCATTCCACAATGTGAAAGACCCCTCTCGGGTGAGTATCACCGAAATCATTCCCCCGTGTGAAAGACCCTTCTCGGTTGAGAATCACCGAGATTGTAACACCAAGTGAAAAACCCATCTCAAGTGCGTACCACTGAGATCATAACACCCACTGAAAAATATTCTCCCTTTAAAAACGGAGTAAGTGGCCTGATAAACCACGGACGGCGTTAACACCCCATCACTCGAGTAGTAACACCGGATATGGACAAGGCTCGCTACCTTTGTCCATGGACAATGTAACACCCGTCCAACCCACGTCATGTAGGGCTGGAATTTTGAAACCGAAAACCGAAAAAACCGAGCCGAAAACCTAACCGAAACCGGAAAAAACCAAACATAAAAAAACCAAACCGAATTAAGAAAAACCGAAACGAACCAAATTAGTTTGGTTTGATTTTTGGTTTCGTCCATTGAAAAACCGAACCGAACCGAAAAATTGAATCTCTCTAAAACGACGTTGTTTTTTGTCTTTATTTTCGTATTAAATATTTCATTTGAACAATATGATTTTAGGTTTTATGTTCTATATAATTATATGTTTGTCTTTTCTAATATTTTGCTTTTTATTTTCATTTTATGTACATATAGAAATATTTTAGGTGTCGTATATGCGAAATATAGAGAGTGATATGTTACCTCTAATATCGAAGACCTTATTCTTGCGAGTTTTAGATGATAGACTATAAAATTCGGAATTTATTGGGATAAATTTTAAATTATGGAGTCTATATTTTGTGTTAAAGATGAACTTAGAAGTTTTAAAATTATGGTTTCATGGTGTGCTAGTGTGGTCAATTCCCAATACTTTCGAAATTATTGAGTATTAAACTTTCAAAGTATCTATTTGGTTTATAAATTGTTGGTTTGTTGAAGAATCATTTTCAAAAATTTTATTGATATATTATATGTGTTTATAAAAACAAGTAATGGAAAAAAAAGACCTAAAATACGATAATTTTTTACTAAGCTAAAAGCATACAAATTTTAAGAAAAATTATTTTAAAAAAAAACCGAAACCGAACCGAACCATGGTTTGGTTTGGTTTCCGGTTCAAGGTCTCAAAAAATACCAAACCGAACCGAACAAATTTTTTTATTTGGTTTGGTTTCCGGATTTAGGTGAAAACCGAACCCACCCCTAACGTCATGAGTCCAAACTTTGGGGAACTATGGGCGGGAGCCCATTTGAAGTATATTGGTCTACGGACTTATTTTAACAAGTCCCCACTCAAGATGTGTCTTGAACAGGAATTTAGGGGGACTTGTAGTCGGTTGTGCATAAAACAACCTCCCAACCCCGTAAACCAGCAGATATTCCACCATAACCATGGCTGCCTTAGGGTTCCAGCCCATAAGCAGGATGGGCCGAGCTTAACTACAGCCATAATACTGGGATTGGAACGACTACAGAAGGCATAGGAGAAGTCTACATTTGGAACAACAACAAGGGTAAGAGTCCTACATCGGTTTCCAAGTAAAATGAACCCACGCTGGGCCATAAATACAGCTCAGCCACCAGCTTGTCATGTATCAATAACTACCCTATTAATTACATTCAAACTAACAGATACTGACTTAACCATCAGAGGAGGAAAGACTTGAAACGCGCGGTCATCCTTTTGTTTGCAGGTCAACAGGAGGATAGCTCATTTAACCTACCAAATTTGTCTTCAGCTTCTGCAACCCTATCCGGGATTATACAGAAACATTTGAAGTTCTCCCTCTCTTATTGTTGTTCTCTCACGCCATGTGAGAGGCACATCATAAATAAACCCATATATACATTTATTCCCAATGTATCAACTTCGCCATGTATTTATGCCCAATAGATGCATTTAGCTATGCATCTATGAAGGCACAAACCATAAACACAATGCATTCATACCATGCAAAATATCACTAGCATAGAAGGATAGAGACCAAACCGAACAAAACAAAGTCTGATGATCCCAATAAGCAAAACCAAGGTCCCAAAATCTGACCCATAGTTGAGCACTCGTGTTTTTATACGTTTTGGGGGATCCATTAGATGAGTCTCAATATCCCTGGACGCAAAGCAATCGATCCTAGAGACCAAATTCGCTGCATATCATCTAGGTTGCTGAATTGAATGAAAACTCTTTGCCTGGGGAAGCTGCTACATACTAGTTATGAACAAGGTTCTAAAAGGCGTCGCCTTGCCCCGCCTAGGCTATAGGCGGAGCTCAGCCACTTCGATTTTGTCAAAATCATTTTAGTTAGGCGGAGAGCCGCCTAGGGACCGCCTAGGCGGTCAAGGCGAAGCAGGCGTGTCCGAGGCGAAGCTTAGATTAGGCCGAGGTAGAAAAAAAAAACTCTAGAAACTTCAACGCGTAGAAACTTGAAAACTTAATCCGATTCCCAAATCAATACTTCTCGTCGTTCTGCCTCTTCCAAACCTAACGACCTTGACTCCGTTCTCAGCAGCGACCTCGTCGTCGACTCTTTCTATCTTGTTCAGTCATGGCGTCATCTCTTGACTCTAGTGAGGTACTTCTTCAAACAATCAAACCTCTACTTCGATGAATAATTACTTCTTGAAACAATTCAAAAGACTTTTAAATTGATTGCGCTCGCACCTCTCTTGACGAATCCTTGAGAGAGCACAACTTATCTGGAACAAGAGAGGAATGTAATGATGCCAGCGAACTAGAGAGAGAGAAAATACAATGAATAGAGAAGAGTAGAAGCCAGATAAGTGGATAACTCATCACTCTATCTTCTTGAGTTGCACACTTGCACACGTACACCTTTAATGTCCTTCAATTTCAAAATAAGTTTAATAAGGTGTGAGGATAATTATGGGATTCTTAGTTATCCAAATTTTATTAATTACTAATTATTCTGTTTTTAACATTTATTTATTTTTTACTAATTTTAAATAGGGTATATAACACAAAACTACCATTTGAAGGTATAAATGATAAAATAGTTTTCAAATATTCCACTTGATAAAAATGTCACCATTAAAACATGTTACTTGATAAAATGGTCCCCTTATAACATCTTAAATGATAAAAAGGTCTATTTTCACACTTTTTACATGATTATTATATCATTCTCTCTAATATCATATGTTTTTTATCATTCTGAGTTTCGTCGTCTCTCTCTCTCTCCTACATCCAGACCAGACGTGAGGCCATCTGCTAGATCAACTCCACCGCTGCTAGATCGATGCCGCTCGCCGATCGTCTCCGCCGCTTGCTAGCCATTGTTAGATCGACTCCACAACTCGATCGACTCAGCCACCTGCTAGATCGATGCCGCTGTTAGATCGACTCCTGCTGTTAGGACCTACCCTGAATTTTACCCTTGAAACCCGGAAAAAATCCTGCAGGACCCACCTCAAGAAAAATTCTACCAAAATTCTTGGTAGAACCTCCCTTGATAATGGGTAACCCTAACTGAAGGGAAAATCACCAAACCCAACTCAAATATTTTCCCAATAATATTCATAAAAAAATAATCTCTCATAAACAATAAAAAGAAACTTTTCAGCAGTCCTCACTACACTTTAACCAACCCAAATATTCAGAGCATCTACAAGAATGATAACTGAGAGAAATAACAACATATGTTAACTCATAACCTATATGGGAAAACTGGATGCAGTGGGAATTTATAACAAGCCTCCTATCCTCGCCGAACCGAACTCTGCAGACTGGGCATTTAAAACGAAAGGCCCAGGGGAGAAGCATTTAAAACGTTAGAGTAACTGGACAAAATAAATAGCAAAATATATGGAGCAATGAAGTCAAATCTATGCTCTCCCAACATTTCCATTTAGAAAATATTTTGCATGCCATTTATGGGAAAATTTCCATAAATACTCAAAATTAAAATGACGAACCAATCTCATTGGTTCTCATTAATTAATAAAAAAAATTTAGGGAAAAATGTTTCACCATAACGATGAGCCTCCCAGGCTAAGGTCTGAGCCTCCCAGGCTATATTAGCGTCCCACGCTAGGCACACTACTCACTTATAGTGAGCAACCGCTAAATAATGGCTAGCTAACATATATATATAAATACCGATCGGTTGCCTCCCAAACTATAATAACGTCTCACGCAAGGCGCACTACTCACCTATAGTGAGTAGCCGCTAAATAATGTTTAGCTAGCAATAATGATCATAAATCAACCCTTTATGGTGAAAAGAAAATAACAAATTTTCGGAAAGTCATTTTCCACAAATAATTATAAAATCACTTGACATGTCTCACATGTCAAGTAAAATGCTCAAGAGAGTTCCCAAAATTTAATGGAACTCTTTACTCCAAATGCCTTTGAAAATTAAATAAACTTTATTGCATGCATAACATTTAAATCAAGGGTCCACTCACAGTGCTCGGCTTAGCCTGTCGACGACCCGAAGCTTCTGCTGAATGATCCTCCTCACGGCGTAGACAAAAATAATATTAATTCTCGAATTGAAATAAAACTTTAATAAATGACCCATAAAAATTTAAGGTCTTAAAATTATCTTCTCCTTTGTCCAACTTTCCATCCTTAATCCTTTAAGACTCAAAATTCACCACCATCCCCGATGGCCAAAATTTAACCATAAATAAATTTTAAATCCAGCTAACCCAAATATCGGCACTCCAAATTAAATACCGCCAAATTCCTTAACCATCGAAAAATCCTAAACCTTATCAAAACTCCTCCAAAAATTATAAAACTCATTCCATACTACTCCTCATCAAAATCTCTACAAAAAATATTTTCCCGGCAGCGGCCGGCAGCCGTTTTCCGGCGACCTTCAATGCTTCTCAAATTTTGACAGAATAATCCTCTCATCATACCCAACAACTTTCATAACTAGCACTTAGTCCAATTTCAAGGCTAACAAGGGCAATCGAACCAAAACATCCATAAATCCCTAAAATTTTCAATTATACAAAACACCCTAACGAGATCGAAATAGACCGATTCCTTTGGAGGGATTACTCACCTTGATGAGGGCTACAAAATGAGCCAAAAATCACTGCCTATGGTGGCCGGAGGACGGAGCTCCGGCGAAATAACGATCGACGTGTCCGGCGGGTTTTCTCCTCTACGGCGGCACTACCGGTTCGGATGGTTGGCCGGGGAGAGAGAGGAGATGGTGGGGGTCCTTTCTGGGCCGGAGCGGGGGTCCGTCGATGGCGGGACAACGGCGGGCGACGGCGAAGCTTTCCGGCGAACACGGCTCGGGTAGGGGAAAGAAGAGAGAGAGGAGAAGAAAAGAAAGAGAAAAGAGACTGGGCTCGGGCTGCCTCCCTGCCCGGTCCATTTAAAACCTCTACATAAAAAAATACCCAACACAGAAATTTACTCTTTTTTACCAACACGAAAATTTCCTTCTTGGAGGATAACTTTTCCATGCTAACTCTGATTTTAACGCATAGCATGTCTACGAACTCGTAACGACATCCTCTACAAGTCTCATGAAAAAAGTTTTCCCAAATTCCCAACGGAATAAAAAGTCAACTTTAAAGTCATTAACAGTAAACGGTTAATTAATACTGTAAAAGACCAAAATAATACCGGAATAAATAATTGTAAAATAACTTAAGGACTGAGGTGTGACAATTCTCCCCTCCTTATAAAAATTTCGTCCCCAAAATTTACGTACCTTTCACTCAAAGAGATAAGGATACTGCTGCCTCATTTGCTCTTCTGGCTCCCATGTAGCTTCCTCTATTTGATGACTCTTCCAAAGAACTTTATCTAGAGGAATTGCTTTATTTCTAAGCACTTGCTCCTTCCGATCGAGAATCTGAACCGGCTCCTCCTCATAAGTCAAATTTTTCTTCAAACTAATTGGCTGCTCTTGCAAGAAATGATAAGGATCGGCAATATACTTGCGAAGCATGGACACATGAAAAACATTATGTATCATGGACAGCTCTGAAGGTAGCTTCAATCGATAAGCAACCGCACCAACCCGTTCTATAATCTCATAAGGACCAATATACCTCGGGCTAAGCTTTCCTCTCTTACCAAAACGTACCACGCCCTTCCATGGGGATAGTTTCAAATATACCCGGTCCCCCACTTGAAACTCAAGGTCCTTCCTACGGTTATCCGCATAACTATTCTGCCTATTTTGAGCTGCCTTGAGCCTGTCCCTAATCACCTTGATCTTCTCATTTGTGTTCTGGATTATCTCTGGACCACAAAACTCCTTTTCTCCCACCTCATTCCAACACAGAGGTGTACGACACTGACGCCCATAAAGCGCTTCAAATGGAGCCATACCAATACTGGAATGAAAACTGTTGCTGTAGGCAAACTCGATCAAGGACAAATTCTTATCCCAACTCCCTCTGAATTGCATAGCACATGACCTCAACATGTCCTCCATGGTCTGAATAGTCCTCTCGGACTGCCCATCCGTTTGAGGATGAAATGCTGAGCTGAAATGTAGCCTAGTGCCCAAAGCTGCCTGCAAAGCTCCCCAAAATTTTGAAACAAATCTGGGATCCCGATCCGATACTATAGACTCAGGCACCCCATGAAGTCTCACAATTTCATTCACATAAAGCTCCGCCAATTTATCTAATGAATACTTCTTCCCCACTAGCAGAATGTGCAGACTTCGTTAATCGATCCACAATCACCCAAATACCATCATGCCCTTCACGGGTATGAGGTAAACTAAAAACAAAATCTATGGTGATGTGGTCCCACTTCCATATCGGAATAGACAATGGCTCAAGCAGACAAGAAGGTTTCTGCCTCTCAGCCTTCACTTGCTGGCAAATCAAACACTTGCTTACATAAGCGGCAATCTCCCTCTTCATATTTGGCCACCAATAAAAATCATTCAGGGTCCTGTACATTTTAGTACTACCCGGATGAGCGGCATATGCCGAACTGTGAGCTTCATCTATTATCTCTTCCTTCAGCTCCTCATTTCTTTTTGGGACACAAAGTCTGCTTTTGAACATCAAGGTCCCATCTCTCCTAACAGAAAAATCTAATGTCGTTCCATTAAGCGTTCTGTCAATCAACCGAACAATGGAAGGATCATCATACTGAGCTTCACGAACTTTATCAATCAAAACTGGCTATCAACGCACCAATCTCATCCACTGACAACTCAACTCCTGAAGCTTTTAACTCATAAAGAAGAGGGACCTGAACTGTCCTCAAATAAGCTAACGACAAAGAAGGATTGTGACTAAGAGGATCCGCCACTACATTAGCTTTCCCAGGATGATACTCAATAGTGCAATCATAATCCTTAATCAACTCCATCCACCATCTCTGCCTCATATTCAACTCTCTCTGAGTGAACACATACCAGAGGCTCTTATGGTTGGAGAAGATCTGGCACTTAGCTCCATAGAGATAATGTCTCCATAATTTTAATGCAAAAACCACTGCAGCAAGCTCTAGGTCGTGGGTGGGGTAATTCACTTCATGCGGCTTCAATTGCCTAGAAGCGTAAGCAATTTTAAAGTAAACTTTAAAAATTTTCGAAAAAAAAGGCCTTAGCCGACGAAAAAAAAAAACCAGGCCGACGAATCAATTTACTTTAGCCGACGAAATTTTCCTTCGTCGGCTAAATTATATTTTCGTCGGCTACAGTCATCTTTAGCCGAAGACTGTAAACCTTCTTTAACCGACGAAATTAAAGATGACAGGAAGTTAGTATGGTTTACTAATATCGTCTGTTTTTTTAATGTATTTTTTCCTTTAGCCGACGAAATACACTATAATTCGTCGGCTAAGATGGTTTTTGCCGACGAATAACCTAATATTTCGTCGGCTATAGTTATTTTTTAATTTTTTAATTACATACTATAGCCGACGAATACGTTAGGGTATTCGTCGGCTAAACCCTAAAATTTTTCTATTACCTACTATAGCCCTATATTCGGTGGTTATTTTGCGTAAAATTTTTATACGACTTGTTGCGTGTCATCGGTTTAAAACTATTTTCAGTTGGAGGTCCGGCCAAAATACGTAATTTAGACGGTCCAACGACCTTTTCCGTGCGTTTAGGGGTTTGACTTACGGGATTGACCGTCCGGATCGAGCACTTAACATTGTCAGATCAAGTTGAATTTTTTCCCATACATGTATTTTATCATGATGGTCAGATCTGACGGTCGGATTTCTGTTTCTCAAGTTTGATCATCACAATCACAACATGCATACTAATGTTGTATAACTTGTTTACCAAGTGTTATGTAAATGTTCCGTTTCAAAAACAAATTATACGTAAAACCTTCAAACGCCAAAAAGTCATGAAATAAGATATGACGAGAATGTTGAAATACATCCACGGTTGAAAAATCACACTATTCCGGTAAATATTCAGTGCCGATAGTTGCGGTCAATGCAATTTTTCATTTTTTCCCCCTATGAGTAGCCCTATATTCGGTGGTTATTTTGCATACAATTTTTATACGACTTGTTGCGTGTCATCAGTTTAAAACTATTTTCAGTTGGAGGTCCGGCCAAAATACGTAATTTAGACGGTCGAACGACCTTTTCCGTGCGTTTAGGGGTTTGACTTACGAGATTGACCGTCCGGATCGAGCCCTTATTCTTTTTGGATCAAGTTGAATTTTTTCCCATACATGTATTTTATCATGATGGTCATATCTGACGGTCGGATTTCTGTTTCTCAAGTTTGATCATCACAATCACAACATGCCAAATGTATAAAAATACTTTTAGCCGACGAATTTCAAAGGTTTAGCCGACGAATTTCAAAGGTTTAGCCGACGAATTTATAAAGTTTAGCTGACGAATTTCAAAGTTTTAGCCGACGAGTTTAGAAGGTTTAGCCGACGAAATTTTCAAAGGACTTTAGCCGACGAAAATATATGAAAAGTCGTCGGCTAAAAGAACCTATAGCCGACAAAATATTAGGGTATTTCGTCGGCTAAAACGAAAATTTTTTCTGTTACATACTATAGCCCTATCTTCGGTGGTTATTTTGCGTAAAATTTTTATACGACTTATTGTGTCTCATCGATTTGAAAATATTTTCAATTGAAGGTCCGGCCAAAATACGAAATTTAGACGGTCCAACGACCTTTTTCGTGCGTTTAGGGGTTTGACTTACGGGATTGACCGTCCGGATCGAGCACTTAACCTTGTCAGATCAAGTTGAATTTTTTCCCATACATGTATTTTATCATGATGGTTAGATCTGACGGTCGGATTTCTGTTTCTCAAGTTTGATCATCACAATCACAACATGCATACTAATGTTGTATAACTTGTTTACCAAGTGTTATGTAAATGTTCCGTTTCAAAAACAAACTATACGTAAAACCTTCAAACGCCAAAAAGTCATGAAATAAGATATGACAAGAATGTTGAAATACATCCACGGTTGAAAAATCACACTATTCCGGTAAATATTCGGTGCCGATAGTTGCGGTCAATGCAATTTTTCATTTTTCCCCCTATGAGTAGCCCTATATTCGGTTGTTATTTTGCGTACAATTTTTATACGACTTGTTGCGTGTCATCGGTTTAAAACTATTTTCAGTTGGAGGTCCGGCCAAAATACGTAATTTAGACGGTCGAACGACCTTTTCCGTGCGTTTAGGGGTTTGACTTACGAGATTGACCGTCCGGATCGAGCCCTTATTCTTTTTGGATCAAGTTGAATTTTTTCCCATACATGTATTTTATCATGATGGTCAGATCTGACGGTCGGATTTCTGTTTCTCAAGTTTGATCATCACAATCACAACATGTCAAATGTATAAAAATACTTTTAGCTGACGAATTTCAAAGGTTTAGCCGACTAATTTATAAAGTTTAGCCGACGAATTTCAAAGTTTTAGCCGACGAGTTTAGAAGGTTTAGCCGACGAATTGGTGTATAGCCGATGAAATTGGTATCTTTAGCCGACGAAATAATTATTTCGTCGGCTAAAGTTTTCGGGTTTAACTGCGAAACCCTAGCCTCCTCCCTCCTCCCTTCGAATTATCTCCGCCTCCTCCCTCCTCCCTCCCTCCCTCTCCCGGTCTCCTCCCTCCTCCCTCCCTCCTAGTCTCCTCCCTCCTCCCTCCCTCTCCCGTCTCTGCCTCCTCCCGTTTCCTCCCTCCCTCTCGAAGGTCCCTGTCTCCTCCCTCCTCCCTCTCCCTCTCCCGGCCGGTCTCCTCCCTCCTCCCTCCCTCTCCCGTCTCCACCTCCTCCCTCCTCCCTTCCTTCCCATTTCTGTTTCACCGCCTCCTCCCGTTTCCTCCCTCCCTCTCCCGGTCCCGGTCTCCTCCTTCCTTCCTCTCCCTCTCCCGGCCGGTCTCCTCCCTCCTCCCTCCCTCTCCCGTCTCCGCCTCCTCCCTCCCTCCCTCCTCCCTCTCCCGGTCTCCACCTCCACCTCCTCCCTCTCCCGGCCGGTCTCCTCCCTCCTCCCTCCCTCTCCGGTCTCCGCCTCCTCCCTCCTCCCTCCTCCCTTCCTTCCCATTTCTGTTTCACCGCCTCCTCCCGTTTCCTCCCTCCCTCTCCCGGTCCCGGTCTCCTCCTTCCTTCCTCTCCCTCTCCCGGCCGGTCTCCTCCCTCCTCCCTCCCTCTCCCGTCTCCGCCTCCTCCCTCCCTCCCTCCTCCCTCTCCCGGTCTCCACCTCCACCTCCTCCCTCCTCCCTTGCTCTCCCGGTCTCCAAGGTTAGCGTTTTTCTTCTTTTTTACTTTTGATTTCGAATTTATTTTTAGGCTATGTTTTATGTTTTATATACTGTCTAATTTGCCTAATTTATGTTTAGGAGATAAATTATCGTTATTTTTTAAACATATGCTTTGTTGATAATGAACTTGATGCTTGCATTCCATGATTAGTTACTGGTTTTATCGTGGGCTGGGTACAAATTTTTAAACATAAGATACAAAAATACAAAATAGAAAAACTTATATCAAATCCGGATGAATATATATATATATTTTTTTATTGAATTCATATTTTTGAATAAGTATAATTTTAAACATATATATATTTCACATTATATTAAGTGTTTAAATTTAAGCATGAACATAATGAAAAAATATGGTTTCAAAAATATTTTTTATACAATAAAGACAAAATAATCTAAAGCCTTAGATTTGAGAATGATAAGCTTGAATTTTTACTTTTTCAATGTTGCCTCAGCCTTGATTCAAATTAATATTTTAAATAGGATGAGCGGCTATTTTAGATCGAAGAAGAGTTCGAAGGGCCAAAGGTCCGAATCGTCTGAGGGAACCTCTAGCAACCCCCAAACGACGTTTCAGGGCCAGATGACAGCCAGACGTGCGAGCCTTCTGGAGACGGCGCAGAGGCAGCCGGAGGTGCCCCTTTCATCGAGGCAGCTGTGGCCTCAGACCCAGACGGAGATGTCTGCACCCCGTATGCCTGAGATACACCGGCGCCCGGCGCCCACTCTGGGTCCTACTTCTTCGGATAGTGGGTCATCTGGGATACAGATGCTGCCGCCTCATCTATTCCTTCCGCGGATGATACCGGCCTTACTTGTAGTCGATGGCTCAGGGACGCCGATTTATCCACTGCCCCCGCCAGTGGCTCCATCAGCGGCGTACCGGTTCGTGCCTTTTGATACGCCTCTTATTTCTGCGAGGGTATCATCATTGGCGACAGAGACGGAATCCGTCGCGTCTGCCGCGAGCGCCTCAGGTAATCAGTGATGCATGATTATTTTTAAAGGGTCTCCGATTTTAATAATCAATTTAGTTTATCATGTGAGCGCCTCAGGTAAGAAGAAGAGAGGCCCCGTCACAGGGAAGGCTCTCGAGAAGATCGTGGGTACCGTGGGGAGGATCGTCATCAATACTGACGGGGATGGCCACATAGTATCGGGTGGGAAGTCGAGGACGTACTCCGGCCGCGTGGGAGCGCTCATTAGGGATAGAGTCCCTATGTTGTGGTCAGACTGGGGCGAGGTCCTGCTGGAGGTTAAGGACATGGTCCACAACGCGATGTCGGTGAGTTTACAAAATAATATTATGTATTACATTGTTGATTTCTTGAAAAACTAAACTAATAAACGGTTAAATGCAGGTGTGGTTTGAGGTTCCCGAGCACCTGAAGGACAGCTGGGCCGACGTTGTGCATGGGGGAAGGTACGTTGGGAAGTTAATGAAAAACAAAATTGTATGTGATATTAATAATATTTCTAATATTTTTGTTGTATCTGTAGGTACAAGGAGTGGAAGAACGAGTTGCGAACCCATTGGACTACGCACGGGAACGCACGTTCTGGTACCCCTGCTGAGTTCCAGTACAGGGAGTACGAGTGGCGTTGGCTTCTGACATCAGAATTCAACAACCCTCGTAAACAGGTATTTAAATAAATTAGTTAGTTAATTTATCATTAAGTACGTGCGTTTTAAAATATTTTACTAATAGATTACTTTTTTCTTTGAAGGCGGTTTCCCGGGTGAACGCTCAGAACCGGCAACGCAACACAAGGAACCATCATGCCGGTTCTAGATCGTTCGCTGTCTTCATGGACGAGGCAGCCAGGGAACATCCAGAAGTCAACCGATACGTCTATACATACGAGAAGACATATCCTGACTCCCAGGAGGATATTGTAAGTCATCTTACGTTTTTAAATTTTTAAATTTATGTCAAAATGTTAATTAATAATTTTTTTCCTATCCATATAGGCGAAGGTGAGGGAGGCTAGTGACAAGGTGATGAGCGCTATAGTGAGGGAGACATGGCCAGACACGCAAGAGGAAGAGATGTCTGAAGCCATGTCCCGGATCGACACTTCGGATCCGACGATTGGGGCGAGGATCATGGGCACAGCCTTCCCACCGAGAGCAAACAACTTCTACTGCCGGGGTCTAGGAAAGAAAGGCGAGGGGGTCCTAAAGACCACTCCAGGATTTCAACGAAAGGCAGCCTCGACCAGCAGCAGGACCACGTCCACGATTACCAGGACGACTCAGCTAGAGTCGGAAGTTCAGAGACTACGAGAACAGCAAGCTGCTCAGGCTGCCTATAATGCCGCGCAGGCAGCCTATGTTGCCGAGATACATGCCATCCAGCAGGCCCAGCAGCAGCAGATGTTCCAGTACATGCAGGACTTTACAGCTGCCCAGTTTCAGAGACTTCCGCCTCCGCCCATGCCGCTACCCCAGCCGCCGCAACCTCTACAGCAGCCCCCAGAAGTGGATATTAATTTAGACGATATAGATTTTCTGTAGTTGATGAATTATATACTTTTATGTGCTTGTTGTTGGTTATATGGAATTGTTTTGGTGTATTTTGCAGCTTGCTTGGAATGGTAATTTAGAAATTTTGGGGGTGTTTTTTTTTTTACTGGAATGGACTTATAGCCGACGAAAAAAGCCTTAATTCGTCGGCTAAAGTTTTTTATTTTTTTTTAAAATAAGTTTTAGCCGACGAAATATGCTTTAATTTTTTGGCTAAATCCCTATAAAGCCGACGAAATATACTATATTTCGTCGGCCATAGATGTTTTTTATTTTTTTTATTACAAACTTTAGCCGACGAATATTTTAAATTATTCGTCGGCTAAAGTTTGGAAGATAACCGACGAAATAATGTCGTCGGCTAAAGTCTGGACTATAGAAGACGACATTATTTCGTCGGCTAAACTCTGGACTATAGCCGACGACTTCTACGTGTGTCGTCGGCTAAAGTCATCACAGACGACCCTTTCCCTTCGTCGGCTAAGATCTTAGCCGACGAATTTTTTTAACAGGCCGACGAAAATTTTTCGTCGGCTAAAGTACTTGTCCTGGTAGTGGCAATTACTCTCTCATGCTGCATCAACACACCACCCAAACCTTGCCTAGAAGCATCGCAATAAACCACATACTCCCCACTATCATCAGGGAGTGCTAGAACTGGAGCACTAGTTAAACGATCCTTGAGCTCTTGAAAGCTCTGCTCACACTTCTCAGACCACTCGAACTTCACCCCTTTCCTGGTCAATCTTGTAAGTGGAGTGGCAATTCTGGAAAAATCCTGGACAAAACGACGATAATAGCTTTGTTAATCCCAAGAAACTACGAATCTCAGTCACACTAGAAGGCCTCTTCCAATTCGTCACCGCTTCTATCTTTTGGGGATCCACACTGACACCTTATGCCGAAACTACATGGCCTAAGAATCCCACTTTATCCAACCAGAATTCACATTTACTAAGCTTCGCATACAACTAAGCTTCCCTCAAAGTCTGCAATACCATTTTTAGATGCTTAGCATGCTGCTTCAAATTGCTCGAATACACCAAGATGTCATCTATGAATATAATCACGAAATGATCCAGGTATGGACGAAACACCCTATTCATGAGATCCATAAAAGCAGCTGGTGCATTAGTAAGTCCAAACGGCATCACAACGAACTCATAACGACCATATCGTGATCGAACTGCAGTCTTGGCTATATCACTTTCCCGAATCTGCAACTGATGATATCCCGATCTCAAATCAATCTTTGAAAAGACTGAGGCACCCCTCAACTGATCGAATAAATCATCAATACGAGGCAAAAGATATTTGTTCTTCACCTTACACTGATTCAACTTCCTATAGTCCACACAAAGTCTCATGGTGCCATCCTTCTTCTTGACAAACAACACAGGAGCACCC
Organism: Fragaria x ananassa; assembly: GCA_034370585.1. NCBI lineage: Eukaryota > Viridiplantae > Streptophyta > Magnoliopsida > Rosales > Rosaceae > Fragaria > Fragaria x ananassa. Next base: position 26,545,001 of record CP139772.1, read on the forward strand.
TATGGAGACATACTAGGCCGAATAAAACCCTTATCCACTAACTCCTGCAGTTGAGTTTTTAACTCTTTTAATTCTAAAGGTGCCATTCTATAAGGCGCTTGAGAAATAGGCATTGTTCCCGGAAGCAACTCGATTGCAAAATCTATCTCCCTTACAGGAGGCAACCCAGGCAACTCATCTGGAAAGACATCTGGAAACTCTTTAACTACAGGGATGTCTTCTATCCTCACATCTCCCTTCCTAACATCCAACACATGAGCTAAATAAGCCTGGCAACCTTTATTCAATAATTTCCTAGCGGCGACCGCTGAAATTAAACAACTGGGAATCACATCTTGCTCACCCTGAAATGTGACCTCAGGCTTCCCAAGACTTCGCAACACCACTACTTTCCGGAAACAATCAATCATGGCCCTATGTGCCTCTAAGAAGTCCATCCCCAAGATTACATCAAACGCCACAATATCTAATGGGATTAAATTAACTTCGAAGCTAAGACCATCCACCAACACTTCACAACCTCTAAATACCCAATCTATCTTCATCACATCACCGGAGGGCAAGGAAACCTGCCACTCTCCTGGAAGTGGCGATGAGGGCACATTGGCGAGAAATGAAAATCTACTAGACATAAATACCACCAAGGCCCTTGACGAATTGATAAATCTTTTCCTGCTTTGTCCTCACCAAATCCGGCACATAATAGGACAACTCCTGAAATCGCTGCTCAAAAGCCATCACTGTCATGTCATCACCTTTTTGCAGACTCAAGAACTCCTCCCTCATATGGTTGACATGAGCATGACTAATATAACGCTCTCTAAAAAGAGATGTAAACTGATCCCAGGACATATGATTAGCAGCCTCACTCATACCTCTACTCAAATCAAGCCACCAATGCCACGCTTCCTTCTCCAAAAACTGGGTAGCCAAATCCACCTTCCTATCCTCAGGGCATCTCACCTGAATAAATATTTTCTCGATGGTCTCTACCCAATTCTGAGCATCCAAAGGCTCAACAGCATGGCTAAACGCTCTAGCACCATTCTTGTAGGCTCTATCATAATTAATCTCAGGAACCATACTGGTGCTAAAACGCTGAAAAAACTGCTCCATGGCATTAGTCCAATCACTCGGTACGTTCTCATCTTCCTCACTTGGAGGATTCTGCCTAGGTGTTCGGCGAGGAGGCATACTACTAGAGAATAAAATATTTAGTACCAGAATCAAGGAAAGAACAACTACCAAAATACTTAATAAACATTTAGCATACTGGCATAAAATGTTAATGAATCTGCCGCGGTCGGACAATCAGTCTAATGAAGCTAAGTGTCACTAAGCATATAGGGTAGTAACATAGAAAGACTGGAATCAGATAACCTAATGCTCTGATACCAACTGTCAGGACCTACCCCGAATTTTCCCCTTGAAACCCGGAATAAATCCTGCGGGACCCACCTCAAGGAAAATTCTACCAAAATTCTTGGTAGAACCTCCCTTGATAATGGCTAACCCTAAATGAAGGGAAAATCACCAAACCCAACTCAAATATTTTCCCAATAATATTCATAAAAAAATAATCTCTCATAAACAATAAAAAGAAACTTTTCAGTAGTCCTCACTACACTTTAATCAACCCAAATATTCAGAGCATCTACTAGAATGATAACTGAGAGAAATAACAACATAGGTTAACTCATAATCTATATGGGAAAACTGGATGTAGTGGGAATTTATAACAAGCCTCCTATCCTCGCCGAACCGAACTCTGCAGACTGGGCATTTAAAACGAAAAGCCAAAGGGAGAAGCATTTAAAACGTTAGAGTGAGTGGACAAAATAAATAGCAAAATATATGGAGCAATGAAGTCAAATCTATGTTCTCCCAACATTTCAATTTAGAAAATATTTTGCATGCCATTGATGGGAAAATTTCCATAAATACTCAAAATTAAAATGACGAACCAATCCCATTGGTTCTCATTAATTAATAAAAAAAATTTAGGGAAAAATGTTTCACCATAACGATGAGCCTCCCAGGCTAGGGTCTGAGCCTCCCAGGCTATAGTAGCGTCCCACGCTAGACGCACTACTCACTTATAATGGCTAGCTAAAATATATATATAAATATCGATCGGTTGCCTCCTAGGCTATAATAGCGTCCCACGCTAGGCGCACTACTCACCTATAGTGAGTAGCCGCTAAATAATGTTTAGCTAGCAATAATGATCATAAATCAACCCTTTATGGTGAAAAGAAAATAACAAATTTTCGGAAAGTCATTTTCCGAAAATAATTATAAAATCACTTGACATGTCTCACATGTCAAGTAAAATGATCAAGAGAGTTCCCAAAATTTAATGAAACTCTTTACTCCAAATGCCTTTGAAAATTAAATAAGCTTTATTGCATGCATAACATTTAAATCAAGCGTCCACTCATAGTGCTCGGCTAAGCCTGTCGACGACCCGAAGCTTCGGCTGAATGATCCTCCTCACGGCCTGGACAAAAATAATATTAATTCTCGAACTGAAATAAAACTTCAATAAATGACCCATAAAAATTTAAGGTCTTAAAATTATCTTCTCCTTTGTCCAACTTTCCATCCTTAATCTTTTAAGACTCAAAATTCACCACCATCCCCGATGGCCAAAATTTAACCTTAAATAAATTTTAAATCCAGCTAACCTAAATATCGGCACTCCAAATTAAATACCGCCAAATTCCTTAACCATCGTAAAATCTTAAACCTTATCAAAACTCCTCCAAAAATTATAAAACTCATTCCATACTACTCCTCATCAAAATCTCTACAAAAAATATTTTCCCGGCGACGGCGGCGGCCGGCAGCCGTTTTCCGGCGACCTTCAATTCTTCTCAAATTTTGACAGAATAATTCTCTCATCATACCCAACAACTTTCATAACTAGCACATAGTCCAATTTCAAGGCTAACTAGGGCAATCGAACCAAAACATCCATAAATCCCTAAAACTTTCAATTATACAAAACACCCTAACGAGATTGAAATAGACTTATTCCTTTGGAGGGATTACTCACCTTGATGAGGGTTACAAAATGAGCCAAAAATCATGGCCTATGGTGGCCGGATGACGGAGCTCCGGCGAAATAACGATCGGCGTGTGCGGCGGGTTTTCTCCTCTCCGACGGCACTACCGGCTCGGATGGTTGGCCGGGGAGAGAGAGGAGATGGCGGGGGTCCTTTCTGGGCCGGAGCGGCGGTCCATCGATGGCGGGACGATGGCGGGCGACTGCGAAGCTTTCCGGCGAACACGGCCAACAGCCGTTTTCTGGCGACCTTCAATTCTTCTCAAATTTTGACAGAATAATTCTGTCATCATACCTAACAACTTTCATAACTAGCATTTAGTCCAATTTCAAGGCTAACTAGGGCAATCGAACCAAAACATCCATAAATCCCTAAAACTTTCAATTATATAAAACACCCTAACGAGATCGAAATAGACCGATTCCTTTGGAGGGATTACTCACCTTGATGAGGGTTACAAAATGAGCCAAAAATCACGGCCTATGGTGGCCGGATGACGGAGCTCCGGCGAAATAACGATTGGCGTGTGCGGCGGGTTTTCTCCTCTCCGGCGGCACTACCGGCTCGGATGGTTGGCCGGGGAGAGAGAGGAGATGGCGGGGGTCCTTTCTGGACCGGAGCGGCGGTCCATCGATGGCAGGACGACGGCGGGCGACTGCGAAGCTTTCCGGCGAACACGGCTCGGGTCGGGGAAAGAAGAGAGAGAGAAGAAGAAAAGAAAGAGAAAAGAGACTGGGCTCGGGCTGCCTCCCTGCCCGGTCCATTTAAAACCTCTACATAAAAAAATACCCAACACAGAAATTTACCCTTTTTTACCAACACGAAAATTTCCTTCTTGGAGGATAACTTTTCCATGCTAACTCTGATTTTAACGCATAGCATGTCTACGAACTCGTAACGACATCCTCTACAACTCTCATGAAGAAAGTTTTCCCAAATTCCCAACAAAATAAAAAGTCAACTTTAAAGTCATTAACAGTAAATGGTTAATTAATACGATAAAAGACCAAAATAATATCCTCTCCTATGCGAAGCCATCTCACCTCGCCTTCATGTACTTCTACGCGAAGTACATGACGCATGCGAATGCATGTAACTATCCATGTAACTACAGTTTGATAGTTACATGGGTAGTAACATACATAGTTACATGGAAAATTGATAGTTACATGAAAAATTGCATTGATAGTTACATGGCTAGTTACGTGCATAGTTACATGAATTTGTTTAATAATAATTGCAGTGTGCCGCTGCACCGCAACGGTAGCATCCCGCTGTGTATTAGAACAGAAATCTATTAAAATCCATGTAACTAGCAATATAACTACCTAGGTAACTAGCAATTTGTAGCTACATGGATAGTTACATACATAGTTACATGGATAGTGTTTCTGCTGGATCCCGTAGACCTCGTAGAAATTGCTGCACATGGTCCGTCCTTGATATGCTTCTTCTTGTCTGCAAAAGGAGACCGACCGGGACTTTCCGGTCTTTCTCTCTCCGATGATAAAGTCAGTTATTAGTAGGTAAGTATTAAATGCTAGGAGATGATTCTTACCATTTTGGTTGACTTCAGCTGTATTTATAGCCCCGCGTTGACTTATGTCTTGCATGTTATTCGATGTCGGACAAATATACTGTTATGGTCTGTTTATTTTGGCCTTCTGTGGGGTCTTCCCCTCCCGGCCCAGACTGCTATAGCATCCAGGATGAGGCATGTTCGATCTGCCTCATGCTAGGCTTCGTAGCATCGCGGGCCAGGGGAGGTATTTATCGACTACCGACTACAAGTCCCTCCAAGTTCCCGTTCAAGACACGTCTTGAGTGGGGACTTGAAGAAATGGTCTCTGATGCCGAATTATCAACGGGTACCCGATCCTAGTCCCCCCAAGTTTGTACTCAGGACATGTTTGAACGGGTTATGGTTGCGATGGAAGGTAGCGAGCCGTTCCATTTTAGTTCTTGTTACTCGAGCGCGGGGTATTATCCCTGCGTGGGTTATCAGGCCACTATTCTCCATGTGAAGGGAATGATACTGATATGCCCAACTCCCACTCTTCAGGAGCCGTACAAGGGACTTACAACTCTCAAGGCTTAGTTGTTTCAACCTTGCTTCCTGATGAAATGCTTCCAGGGCGGTATGCATGCCTTAGTTCATACGCATGCTTCCTTTAGGTTCTTGCTCGGGAATAGGAATCTCTAGTAATAGTTGTTCCTTCCCTTCAGGCGCTTATCCGGAGATTGAGATTATCCGGGACTTGCATTTGTTCTGCTATGTTGCCCACACTTATCCGAGACTTGCTATTTTGGTCACTTTGTTGGAACATAATGGCCCCGTTGCGATCTTGGCGAAATCTCGCGCCTGAGTTCGCCTCGCGCATATGTAATGAAATCAGTAGGCGAGCTGAGTTCACTTCGCGTGGAAAGAAAGAAAAAGGGAAAAGTCCGCGTACAACAGGGGGACTCATCATCCTGCGCTCATGGTGATCCGCCCACTTGTCATAGCTGAAAGTCGATCGCAGCGGATTGCCACGATGGTTGGGGATAACTTGCGCGAGTTTGGGATCGCTCACGATGGAATATCCCCGGACATGCGTTTTCTCTGCATGCTACGACATCCTTGATGGCTTAACCGATGGGTCCGCGAAATCCCCGGGGGCTCGGTGACTGCTGGCAAGTGCTACCGGGTAGTGTCATTGGGTTGGTAGCCTGGGTAGCTGGTGGTGTGTCAGGGTATTAATTGCATATCCGCTAGGTGGCGCTGTAGGGGGGTGAAGGGACGTGCATTTAATGCAAGGCGTTTCACTCCTCTCTTCTTCGAGAAATTACCGAGTAGTTGGGCACGTGTCACGATCCTATAATGGGTCGTGACGGATTTGATTTCCTCATTTTCGGTAAATGAGTTTGGGGGGAAAATCGAGACGTCCTTTCCCTCGCTTCATATATATGTTTCGTCCCCCCTCTGAAAAAAAACCCTGCCTTCTGTTTCATTCTTCTTTCGTTCTGTGTCTGTTTCTCTCTATTTTCGTCTTCCTTCCATTGAAACGTAGATCTAAGGGGGGTGCTGCGAAGCTGAGCTCAGAAGAAAAGTGGATTCTTATGTAAGGAGGGAGTACTGCTTCCCTGCTACAGCCGATCTTCCGATTGCGATGTGTTGTCCGTTTGCTGCTCCAGCGTTTAGTTATGTTACTGAGCGTATCTTGTAGGGTTTGTAGATCGGTAGATTTTTCTGGGTTTCTAGGTGTTTCTGGGTTTCTGAGTTTGTTGTGAATTTTCGCAATGTTTAGATGGGCGGTGTCAAAACCTCCCGGCGGTGGCACGTGATGTAGGTATCTAATAGTCCATAGGGTTTTTATAGGGTTAAAATGAAGTCTTGGGCTTCTGATGCCAACGTCTCTGGCTCATCACGGCGAGCTCCCGCTAATGATGACGAAAGGATAGAAGAGTACATGCACCAGGAAACTAATAGAGATGCCGCGCGGGCAAAATCCCATTTCGGATCCTCCAGCTCGAGTCCCGAGCACCCTGTCCTCGAAGCGATCCCGATCACACGCCCCCTTCACCGCCTGGAGGACAGTAGGGTGTGCGATGAGCCCGTCTACACTTTCATGCCTGAGGAGATAGAACAGTTTAGGGAGGAGTGGAACATTCCCTCCGGTATCCTTATGCGAGGCTTGTACCCGGGGGAACTAGCATGTGCTCCAAGAGACAATTACGTAGCGGTGCACGATAACATGTTTAGGAATGGGTTCTCTGTACCGCTACCCCAATATGTACAGTACATACTAAGCATGCTGCAGCTTGCTCCCGGCCAGGTCCCGCCAAATCAGTGGCGTCAACTTCTGGGACTCGGATGCCTGTACAGCTTGTCGAACATGGGGTGGCCGACAATCAACGAGTTCCGCGTGCTCTACAGACTGTCATACTCGAAGAAGGTAGGAAGCTCCGGGTGTGTAGGTTTCACTGCGCGGGACTATGAGTCAGTCATCACCGATCTCCCTTCTTCGATAAACAAGGAGTGGAGGGCGAAGGTAGTCCTAGTGGGGGGCCCGTGGCAAAGAAGGACGAGACGACACACGGTTCCCAACTACTTTCGGGCTATTGGGGATCAGAACTACTCGCTGATAGCAATCGAGCGAGAGCGTATTGCACGCATATATGCTACCTGGCCCCACGACGAGGACCATAGCTCGTATCACTTGACCCGGTGGGCAGTTCTCGCGCACTGCGAGATGGGTAGAGTACCCGGTGGGTTCATCTTTACTCCCGCTTTACATTTGAAGTCCTTGTTATGCTCAGCTCAATTATATATCATGTCTTTGGTTCGCAGGAAAAATCCATAGGCGTGTTCCTCGCCCTAATCACCCTCTTAACATGGAGAATGTAACAGCCCGGCCCAGTCCATTAAGATATTGTCGGCTTTGGGCCCAACGAGCCTCACGGTTTTGCTCTTGAGGTTTCACCTCAAAACGCGTCTCAATGTAAGGTTCTAGCTCTGCACATATAAGCATAGCAACCTATCTCTCCCGGGCGATGTGGGACAGATGCACCTACTAGCTTGCCTGCCTAGTTAGGTCATCACAATCCAGCCCCCTTTAAGGCCCGACGTCCGCGTTGGCACACTTCCGGTCGGGGACAGGCTCTGATACCAACTGTAATAGCCCGGCTTAGACCATTGAGATATTGTCTGCTTTGGGCCCAACGACCCTCATGGTTTTTCTCTTGAGGTTTCACCTCAAAACGCGTCTCAATGTAAGGTGCTAGCTCTACATATATAAACATAGCAACTTATCTCTCTCGGGCGATGTGGGACGGATGCACCTACTAGCTTGCCTACCTAGTTAGGTCATCACAGAGAAGGATCAAGCCCTCTTGAAGAAGCTACTGACCAAAGGGGATTTGGCTTCGCGCATCAAGGTGGATGTGGATACGCACACGGTACGGGTGTTGGACAAGCAAAAGGTACTTGAAGTTCCCAATGAAGTATACGGGTCAGCGGAGACTCCGCCGGTACCTCCTCCCACAGTCTCGCAGACCAAATGTGGTGAAAAGAAAAGGCGCCACCACCATTCGAAGAAAACCCAAGGTGCTGAGTCCCAGGTGACATACACCGGCGAGGACGTATCTGGGAACCCTGCTCCAAAACCGAAGAAGCATAAGGCGGCTCCCGGGGGATCCGTTTTGACTCCCTCGCTATCTATATTGTCCCCTGCGGTTCCTAAGATTTCGAAGACCCCGATCAGGTAGATTCTCGATGAGTACGGTTGTGCGGATGAGAAGTTCATCCGTGCAATGATTAACGACTTGAAGGGGTTCGATCTCGACCAGATGAGATTCAAAGAAGGTTCTCCTTCCGAGTCCCAAAAGATTGCCCGGGAACATCTGAAGAAGGTTAGCGTATGGGACACTTTTGTTTTTTTTTTTTCAGATTGGTCTTGGGGACTTGCTTATTTTAGCTGTTATTTGTAGTCTCTCTTCGCGGTGTACTCTATTGATGCCAGCGAGGACATTGCCGAACTGAAAGAGCAGGTGACCAAGCTCAACGGTCATGTGAGCTACCTCCAGACCGAGAAAGGGTCTCTGGAAAGGGAGAAAAAAGCATTGGCTGAGAAGCTGGCCATGCTTCAGTTGCATGTTCGGGAGGTGGAGAGCAAAGCTGATCGGGTCCCGGAGCTCGAAGCTGAAGTGGAGTCCTTGAGGGTGGAGCTTGAAAAGTATCGCCCGCTTGAGGGTAAGCTTCGTGAGAAGGAATCCGAGATCGCGGAGCTTAAAAGCCTTGTTCCCGTGAGCTGTGATCAGGCCGTTGCAGCTTTCAAGGAATCACAGGAGTTCAAATGTCTTCTCCAGTCTGCTCGGGATGAGGCTATCACTGAGAAGTTTACGGAGTGGAGCATGCATGGGTACCTTGACAAGCCCCGGATACTCGGGGATCTGCTTGCTGCACAAGAGAAGGCCAAAGCTCAGGACTCCCAAGCTATCCACCCAGAGGGTCCTCCCGAGGCCAATCCTGACAGTGTCGGTGTTGACATGAATGCGTCCGAGAGTGAGGACGAAGAAGATATAGTTGACTTGGTTGAGAATGACCTAGCTTAGGGCTTTGAACTGAGTGCAACCGGATTGTAATTTTTGATGATTTTTTGTAATGGTTTTGTGCCTCCTCCGGGGAACATAGACTTCTGCCCGGAAGTCCGGTTTTCATAATTCAAGTGCCCACGTTGAATTTCCCATTTTCATGCCTATGAATTCTCTGTGTTTTGCCTCTATTTGTTTTGCCCTTTTGAACCTGGTGTATCAAACCGACAGTTTTACTCAAGTGTTAAGAATTTAACGTCACTACAGTGTTACGAATTTAACTTCAAATTTAACTTCTTCATTTCTGTAATAGTTATTATCAAAACAAATGAAGGCATCCTCCCGGGTTGACCTAGTCAAACCCGGTGGGCATAATTTACAGTTCCCGACTTTGATTAAACTGGATAGAACCTAAGGTGCTCGGTGTTCCAAGGGTGCCCGGTGACTATTTCGTAAGGGCCCTCCCATGTTGGATCAAGGGCTATCAGTTGGGTCGTCACCCGCTTCATCACCCAATCTCCTAGTGCTTGACCGTGCAGTCATAGTGTCGGGCGACGCACTGCTTGTAAACTTGGTTGTGTACGTCAGCCCTATCCCTTCGCCCCGACAACAACCGTCCTGCGGGTGACCGTTGGCGGTGTTATCGGTGAACCTCCGCCCGCGCCTCTAGGACAATGTTGGTCGCCCGCTCAATTGCCTCGTCGCTCTCCAGTCTTCTCGATAACGCGCCCATTATCGCAGCGTTATCTCTCTCCAGCTTTTCTCCCGGGCGGCTACTTCTAAGGGTCCCGCATTCTTTCTCTCTCCATATGCGCCACCTCCGCTCTCAACCTCTCCACCATGTCCTCCATTTCTTCCTGCGTGAGTTCGCGCATCGTTCCGTCCGAGGTCCTTTGCGGATCGTTTGTCACCGGTGCGCATTCCTATCTCTCACCCATTCCTCCCGTCCAGGTATTGCTTCCCGGCGTCCTATCTCCACTGAGGCCACTGTGATCTCCTGTCATTATCCTGCTCCCGACTTCTGCTTCATTTGACTTCGTCATCGAGACTCTGGTTTTTCGTAAGATGTCCCACAGACGACGACAATTGTTTCTGCTGGATCCCGTAGACGTCATAGAAACTACCACACGTGGTCCGTCCATGGATATGCTTCTTCTTGTCTGCAAAAAGAGACCGTCCTTGGATAGCGACCGAAACCGGGCGTTTCAATTAAAAACTCTTTTGTGTCAATTGTAGTATATAGCAAATAAGGGTATCGTTATAAAAGCCGGGGATTGAGGGTACCTTTACAATTTACATTAATTACAAAACAAGATAAAACAAAAGATGATAATACTAGAGATATGGGGTTTTGTGATTATAAACAAAAGAAAACAAAGAAACAAAATAAAACAGAAAAGATCAGATGGATGAGACGTTAGAGACTTGGAAATCCACCACCAAGTATATTTCAAGACATGTTAACAACCAAAGCTTCAATTATTAAGTCGCAAATCGGTATCAATCAAGAACAAACCGTGAACGCACTGCGTAAGTCCTTATTACTTCCCTTGAACACTTAAGCAAGATGAACGCACCATTACTAAGCCTTTAGAATAACCGATCAAGGTATAGACGCTATCCTATCAACAAATAATTCTAAGCATTAAGATCAATGAAAGTTTGATTGAACAAGTATGCAAAACTAGTGTGGAACGCCTACCTAGCATGCAATCCTTTTTATTTGGTTTCACCTATTGTCCTATAGGTTTTACTACTTTGAAACAGATCTTTTAACCGTTTAAGAGATTAATCAACCTATTTCTAGCCCCACTCACAAGTTCATAATGTTCTATGTTGCGCATACATGAACATAAACAAGCAAGAGTTCCCCATAAACCAAAACCAAATAAACAGTTTGAAAGACTCAATAATTTGAAACCAAGGTTCAAAACAATATCTAAAACATTCTTGGGGCTTCAAAGCTTACCCCTAACTAAGAGAAATCAGCCACACATGACTGCAAAATCACACAAGGAGAATAAAAGATGACAAAGGAAAGGTAAACCGTGGATGATGAAGAGATCAATGATGGATTGACGGCTTCCTTGTGCGAGTCCGCAACTATGGAGGTTCTGATGATGTGAGATTGTTGGCCTCCTCTAATCTTCACGTCCTCCCTTCTTTTCGTCCTCTTTTGTCTCTTTTGAGCTCCTCGGCTTTATTTATGACCTAAAAACACAAACTTAGTTAATATGAATATTGTTAAAGGAATTACATAGCTAAATAGGGTTGGAAATACATTATAAATGTAGCATTTTGTGCTCCTATCAGATTTTCCGGTCTTTCTCTCTCCGATGATAAAGTCAGTTATTGGTAGGTAAGTATTAAATACTAGGAGATGATTCTTACCATTTTGGTTGACTTCAGCTGTATTTATAGCCCCGCGTTGACTTATGCCTTGCATTTTATTCGATGTGAGACAAGTATACTGTTATGGTCTGTTTATTTTGGCCTTCTGTGGAGTCTTCCTCTCCCGACCCAGACTGCTATAGCACCCAAGATGAGGCATGTTCGATCTGCCTCATGTTGAGCTTCATAGCATCGCGGGCCAGGGGAGGTATTTATCGACTACCGACTACAAATAGTTACATGCATAGTTACATAGATGGAAAGTTACATGCATAGATAGCTACATACATAGTTACATGGATAGTTACATGCATAGTTACATAGATGGATAGTTAAATGCATAGTTACATAAATGAATAGTTACATGGATCGACTCCGCCACCTGCTAGATAAATGCTGCTTACTGATTGACTCTGCTTGCTAGATCGATGTCGCTGTTAGATCGACTCCGCTCACTAATCGACTTCGTCTGCTAGATCGACTCTGCGACCTGCTAGATCGATTTGGCTCACCGATCGACTCCGCCTTGTAGATCGACTCCACCGCCGGAATCCCTCAATTTCTCGCCGAAAAATCCCAGAACTTCTTCTCTTCGATTCTCCCTCCTTCGAGCTTCTCTTTAAAAAATAAGGTCATAGAGACGTTCTCTAGATTGAGGCGAAGCTACCACCACCATTCATGTCCACTGCCGTGGCTAGAATTATAAATTCGCCAGCGAACCCAGAAACTTCTCTGATTCTCTTTCAGCATCGCTCCTCCATGAAATCTGATACAACAGAGATGTCGAGGATGGCAATAGGAAGATGTGAACACCAGCCCTGTGCCGAGAGGTGGCCGGACGATGGAGGAGCAATTCGCAACTCCACCCCGCTACAAAACGTCATCGTCTCGACGAGGTCGGTCTAGACTATGTATTTTTGGGAGTGAGAGAGATGATCATGGTTAACATGTTGTTATTTTGGTCAATGGCATGACATGTAATTTTTTAAAAAATTATGGGCAACGGTTTAAAAAATTTAAATGAGTGTATTGTTTTATCATAAAAGAACATTTGTTAACATTTTTATCATTTATTACTTCTAAATGTATCATTTTATCATTAGCCCTTTTAAATATTATATTTAATTATTTATTAATTAAATGTGAAAAAAAGTAAATCCCCTAGTCCCCGCCTAGGCTGTCCAGGCGCTAGGCTATGAGTCGTTGCCCACCTAGCGTCTAGCGCCTTTTAGACCATTGGTTATGAACATTGGACCATAACAAACGCAATCTCGGGGCTAGCTCGTGCGCTTTCAGCATAACGCTATTAAGAGGGACGCTTATTGTATCTAAGGTGTACAATACAACATATAAAGTTTAGGATCTAGTCATAAGATTGATAAACACATTCATCAGATATAAACAAAACCATGGATGAGTCTAGGGAGATCCATTAGATGAGTCTCAATATCCCTGGACGCAAAGCAATCGATCCCAGAGACCAAATTTGCTGCATATCATCTAGGTTGCTGAATTGAAGCATTAAAACTACTTACCTGGGGAAGCTGCTACAAACCAGTTATGAACATTGGACCAGAACAAACACAATCTTTGGGCTAGCTCGTGCGCTTTCAACATGACGCCATTAGGTGGGGCGCTTATTGTATCTGAGATGCACAATACAACAAATAAAGTTTAGGATCTAGTCATAAGATTGATAGACACATTCATCAGATATAAACAAAACCAGGAATATAGTTTCCTAGTATAACTAGAGAATTACCACTTCTTAATGGTGGAACCAAGATTTATACCTTAGGGGCCGAGATATTAAAACATGATAGTATAGAATAAAACAATTGAATAAACTATATATTAATGATAATAAATTACAAAATATTGTAGATCTAAGTAATATTGTCGTATTTCTTTTTATAAATTAGGCGTAGTTAATACACATTAAATCTTGTTATTCTCACTTTTTTGTTTTTTTTGTTGACATTGCTACTGATTAGGGGGCGGTTTCATGAATGAATTTACACTCTTCTACCCTATGCTGCTATATTCTCACAGAATGGGACTGTTTTGTCTTAAGGAATTGCGCAGCTGCTTTGTCTTAAGAAATTGCGCAGCTAGTATGAGGACTTTAGTTTAATATATATATAGAGGCCTGGAAACTCATCTCGTGCTGATCCCATAAGGAGTCTAAGAATCGATTCATGTTTATCATAATTCACTTCATGCTTATCTCTTAGTCTTTAGATTAACAGGTTGGTTAACAGATTAGTTTTCAACTTCAATTGAGAGACATATCTCAATAGGTAACAGCAAGAGTTTAATAGCTGCATTTCTACTGATTAATCCGAGAATAAAATCCATCTATATATCATTTAAGGCTTTCAGACATGTAAAGTCCAATTTGTTTCCAACAGCGCTGGAACGGCTCGTCAAAGATGTGCACTGTTACAACTCCTTCCTCTACAATTGGCGGCGGCAGATCATCGATGGCAAAACTCGAGAGGGGGGGGGGGGGGGGTGGGTGGTTAATTGAGATTACTGAAGCATAAGAGGGTTTTGGAGAAGGTGGTTGGTTTTTGCGTTTGTGATTGTTCAATGGCAGCGCCATCGTGGGCGACAGAGGGATGGGAGGAGAAGGCGCAGGGGAGATCGAGGTCGGACATCATCCCGCGCACGCGTGAGGCACGTTTGAAGGCATGGGTCGCTCGTGTTCTTTCTACCTTCTGCATTTGTATTGCCAATCGATAATATGCCAGGGAAAGAGACCTCAAAGCTATCAGATTGAGGGATTACAAACAAGAGGCTATGGTGTGCACTAACAATTTCTTAGCACCGAATGATAAGTTATATGGTGATAAGCCTAAAATAGACTTATAAATAACTCTGCAATCAAAATAAAGTTATCGATGATAGTATAGAAAAGTAGGGTGTTTCGGTAAAGGATTGTGACTTAACAATTGCAAATATGACTCTGAAAAACTAAACAAACACGCAACTAAAAACTATAGCTAGACTCAATGAAAAAATACAAAATTAAATCTGGAGAAACTAGACACAATGACGAAGACACAAAATTTGGGGGAAAACTGTACAGTTTTGATATGCTAACAAAATTCAGAAATATGACGGACAAAATGATCAAAAACAGAGAACTAAATTTGGGGATTTTAGTTTTGGAAATCAAATAACAAAAACTAGTTAGGAACTACTCCTCACCACTAGACAATGATTACACCTATGATGTGTTTACTAACATGTTCAATTCATTCGGATATCCTTACTCAAGGTAAGCCAATGATGTGTTGAACTTAATCTATCAATCTTTCTTACTTGGTATGTTAAGAGAATGATGTTTTCAACTTAACTTAGCATCTAAAATTAAGCCTAGAGTGATGTTCTCGCACAGCTCTCACCTAGAAGTCATTAAGGTTTAAAAGATTATGAATAACGCTAGACAATGTCGGTACTGATGTTGTCCTAATCTACCTAGACATTGATTTATGTGAATGGGTTCAAGTCACTCACTCGCTACTCTAGAATGCAAGTAAACATGATGATCATACAAAACATTCATAGCTTTACAACCTAGCATGCATACTAATGTTGGCCACCATCAATAAACATACAAAGTTGATCAATGATATAACAATAAACCAATGAATATCCGAAATCCATGGAACAAATTAAATTAACGCCAACTTCATAGTTACACCATGTCTAGGGCTTGGAAGCAGCCCCTAACTAAGAGAAAATTAGTTACTCATCATCTTTGAAAACACACCAGAGAATTTCATGAGGTTTGGGGAGAAAAGAAAATACAAAAGATAAAAAACAGGGGAAAAGATCGATCTTCTGAATCGAGAGATCGATCTCTTCTGGGCTCTAAACTTTTCTTCTTCTCCTTGAGTTGCTTGATGGCTCCCTCTTCTCTTGTGCTTGTTTTTTTTTCAACCACTCTGTTATGGTATTAGGGTTTTGTCTTAAGTAGTCTCCAAGTCTTCAAAGCTTCCTTTTCAAACTATGTTTCTTTCTTTGATTAGAATCAATGTTTGAGCTATCTTTTGAATGTTTTTCATATATAAGCTGGACTTGGCTTTTGGGAAAATTATATTAATGATGTCACTCTTCAAAATCATGCAAAAACCCCCCAAGACAGCTTCTCAGAATCCAGCCCAAACACTGCCTTGAATTTGACTGCTTCACAACTTTCCCGAAACTGCTATTTTTCTGTCCAACTTCGACGCTTCATAAATCCAAGATGTCATCACCGATTTAGATGATTCTTGAGTCCAAATTGATCTACAAATGCACCTCTACAAATATGGGCAGTAAACTCAGTGAAACCATTATCGGAACCTCATGAAAATAGGCCTTTAAAACCGGAGAAAATAAGCATAAACCAGTTTTCAGCTTTTTGTATTTACAGCTTCTGTTTTGGTGAATTGGTTTCATCGTCTTTCCTTGATATTTTTGACCATGTGAATGATCAAATTTCATCCTTGACATCTCTAATTCGTATTGGAAGCCCTTCTTGCATCACTTGCACACATATTTGCATTATCTTACTCCACGAAGTACCTAAGAAAATAACAAAGTTAAAATGATCTTTTTATAAAAAAATAATCAAGTTAAATGCAAAGATTAATATATAAAATCAATGCATTTTATGCTCTTATCACATGGTACTAAGCCTCGCTGGGTTCCAAACCCAGAACAAAATAGAAAAGAAAAAAGAAGAGCAAGGTCCAAGGAATACAAATACAAGATAGACGATTGAGATATTAAAAAGGTGAAAGGATCAGTACAAGAGACCACTCTATTTATGCGCTTGCATTTTCTCCGTGAAAAAGTCAAAACGCTAGTCATAAAGATACGTTTAACATAATCACTCCCGCAGTTCTTGCATCAATGGAGAAATGGAAAATAAGCATTTTGTATTACACAATTACGGCAGAACAGAGCAAACCAACACCCGCACAATTGGTAGCTCATCAAATTTACTCGCACATTTCAGGCCATGGATTTCCCAAAATCAAATCCAAACAGCCTGCTACAACTCACTGTATTGACTTAACCTTCACTACTATCCTGCTACCTAGTATGTATCTTTACATTACATTAAGAAAACAACACAACTGTACAGGGGCTCTATTGACTGGGCAGAACAGTAAAAAGCTGAATGCATAGCATCATCTCCCAGCACTGACCGTGTTCCTCTCCTTGGAGATTAGACCAGACTTCAATGTTGCCGACGGCGAAGGAAGAGACTCTGAGCTTGAACGAGATGGTGCTGTCACAATCATTTCCTCCGCTGCTTTTGCAGACACATGTTCATCATGTTTAGGGGTGTAGATGAATTCAAGATCTTTATTAGCAGAGAGCGCAAGGAGCTCTTTCTCCTCCAGCCCTTTAGTTGGCCCAAGGCTGCAACGTTCTGGCTTGTGCTTAGCTAATGCATCTTTAAATTTTTTTATCTGTGACAGCACAATCAAGTTAAAAATACAACCAAAGAGAAAGCTTTGAATCAAAGATCAAAAGCAACATATATACTACATACTTGCATAGGTAGTTCAGATATTGGCCAAAGGTGAACATGATTTGTAAAAATATTTCAGAATATAAAACACACAAATTCAGAATTAATTGAAGGATTACAACTGTTGGTGGATCTAGAACGCAAAAATAAAGCACACCTATTTGGAGTACACAACAATTTACACACATATGTCCAAAGAAACTCTAGTAGGTTTAGTAAACGGTGAGGATGACGGGACATTCGGTGCAAGTAGGAGTTCTTTCAAGAATGGATTTACATTAATACAAAAAAGAAAAGAAAAAGCAAATAATTTAGCTTCGCATTAGAGATAGAGAATACAGACCGTGGCATTTGTACAGCTAAAGCTGCATACACGACCCTGAGCTCCTCTGTAGAAGCGGAAGAAGGGAAGGACATGAACATTGAGGCTATAACACATGGATTTGTGTTCCTCATAGTTCACCTGAAGAAATTGAACATCTGGGTTCATCTCTGCAAATTGACATATCTGCCAAAAGTAAAGAGCCTGAGCAACAATTAAGAAGAACAAAACAAGTTGTATTCATTTACAGGGTGAGTGGAAGACCTTGGGATGAAGGGCTTTGCAGCCACCACAACCAGGAGAGAAGAAATCGAGGACGACAAGCTTATCTCCTGCGTTTAACAGGGAATCCACAAGATCTTGTGCTGATGTCACCTCTTTCATGTTGGGTTGGTTCCCCTTTTCCCACCATTTACGAGCTTTACCGACTCGAAAACCCGGCTGTTGATTCCCCACAACCACAACAAATCAGAGATTTGAGCATCTATCTAATAGATATGATTCAATCGATCGATCGTTGATAGAACACGAACCTGAAGCTGGGAATTAATGGGACGGAATTGCAGATTGCTTCTAGTTGGAAAGGGTCGTCCAAGCCTAATCGATTTGCCATAAAAGTCGGTCTTGGGTGAGAATGATAACGAAGACCCTGAAGTCTTGGGCAACACAGACATGTTTTGATGACGGCATGAAGACGGGAACAGATTTGTTTTGCTCACAACCACCCCCGCCATAGATATCCACCGAGAGAGCGCGCGTTGAGTGAAGCAAAGGGAAAGATGGGGGTGGTGGTGGAAAAGAAAGGAATGGAGGAGGAGTGGGGGGTTCGTTTCTAGAATGTTGTCTGGAACGTTCTCAACCGTCTGTTTGATCGACGGCTGGAAAGAAAGAAAAAAGCTATTTTAAAGTGGATAAGATTTAATTGGATATGAGAATGGTGGGTTGATCGACTCATGTCGATCTTCCTCTCCAACACGTGGCAGAAACTTTGCTATGTTTTCTCGCATGCTAATGTGGGTCATTCCGAGCCACCTGTGCTTCAAATCCATTACCCTTGTTTAAAAAACAAACAGTTTCGCTATTATTCCGCGGGGTCTAAAGATTAAAATATTAATATCGGTATATCTATCGATATCTTAAAAAAATGAAATATTAGGTAAATTAAAGATATATTGGAGACATTCAGGAAAAAATATAGGTATTTTAGAAAGAAATTTTTTCCTTAAATATTTAATTTATTATATTTACTTATAAATATTACAAATCTACATCTAGTATGAAAATCTAGGTGGTTGAAAAGACGCATTATGGTCCACAAAAGTATATAAAAGATAAATCAATTTTTTTTATAGATATTGTTTTAATATATTGTAGATATATCGTAAATTTCTTAATTATCAAAGATATTTAACAGTATCTAAAAAATATTAGGAATACGGTGGAAGATAAGATATTTACCCCTCTAGATATATATCGGTCCTTCAAAAAAAAAGATACCGAGGGATATATCAGATATATCACAGAGATTTTAATTCATGCCTCAGTGACACACTCTCCGTGCCTTAACAGGACCTACCAGCCTCAGAAAGACTCGCCATGCTTCAATATTGTATTCCTTAAGCTTTAACAGTCTCTTCTATACCTTTCAATAACATTTCCTCTACGCTTTAACACCACTCTCACTACCAGGACAAGTACTTTAACCGACGAAAAATTTTCGTCGGCCTGTTAAAAAAATTCGTCGGCAAAGATCTTAGCCGACGAACCTTCGTCGGCTATAGTGTCGTCGGGAAAGGGTCGTCTGTGATGACTTTAGCCGACGACACAAAAAATTTCGTCGGCTAAAGTATGGACTATAGCCGACAAAATAATGTCGTCTGCTATAGTCCAAACTTTAGCCGACTAAATAATGTCGTCGGCTATAGTCCATACTTTAGCCGACGAAATAATGTCGTCTGCTATAGTCCAGACGTTAGCCGACGACATTATTTCGTTGGCTATAGTCCATACTTTAGCCGACGAATTTTTTGTCGGCTATAGTCCATACCTTAGCCGACGACATTTTGTGTCGTCGGTTATCTTCCAAACTTTAGCCGACGAATAATTTAAAATATTCGTCGGCTAAAGGTTGTAATAAAAAAATATAAAACACCTATGGCCGACGAAATATAGTATATTTCGTCGGCTTTATAGGGATTTAGCTGACGAAATATGCTTTAATTCGTTGGCTAAAACTTATTTAAAAAAAAAAAAAAACTTTAGCCGACAAATTAAGGTTTTTTTCGTCGGCTATAAGTCAATTCCAATAAAAAAAAAACCCTGAAATTTCTGAATTGCCATTCCAAGCAAGCTGCAAAATACACCAAAACAATTCCATATAACCAACAACAAACACATAAAAGTATATATCAACTACATAAAAGTATCAATTACATAAAAGTATCAACTACATAAATTCTATATCGTCTAAATTAATATCCTCTTCTGGGGGCTGCTGCAGAGGTTGCGGCGGAGGTTGCGGCGGCTGGGGTAGCGGCATGGGCAGAGGTGGAAGTCCGTGAATCTGGGCAGCTGTAAACTCCTGCAAGTACTGGAACATCTGTTGCTGCTGGGCCTGCTGGATGGCATGTATCTCGGCAACATAGGCTGCCTGCGCTGCATTAAAGGCTGCCTGCGAGGCAATATAGGCTGCCTGCGAGGCAGCCTGAGCAGCTTGTTGTTCTCGTAGTCTCTGAACTTCAGACTCTAACTGAGTCGTCCTATTGATTGTGGACGTGGTCCTGCTGCTGGTCGAGACTGCCTTTCGTTGAAATCCTAGAGTGGTCTTCAGGACCCCCTCGCCTCTCTTTCCTAGACCCCTGCAGTAAAAGTTGTTTGCTCTCGGTGGGAAGGCTGTGCCCATGATCCTCGCCCCAATCGTCGGATCCGAAGTGTCGATCCGGGACATGGCTTCGGACATCTCTTCCTCCTGCGTGTCCGGCCATGTCTCCCTCACTACGGCACTCATGACCTCGTCACTAGCCTCCCTCACCCTCGCCTATATGGATAGGAAAAAAATTATTAATTAAAATTTTTACATAAATTTAAAAATTTAAAAACGTAAGGTGACTTACAATATCCTCCTGGGAGTCAGGATATGCCCTCTCGTACGTATAGACGTACGGGTTGACTTATGGATGTTCCCTGGCCGCCTCGTCCATGAAGACAGCGAACGGTCTAGAACCGGCATGATGGTTCCTTGTGTTACGTTGCCGGTTCTGAGCGTTCACCCGGGAAACCACCTTCAAAGAAAAAAGTAAACTATTAGTAAAATATTTTAAAACGCACGTACTTAATTTTAAATTAACTAACTAATTTATTTAAATACCTGTTTATGAGGGTTGTTGAATTCTGATGTCAGAAGCCAACGCCACTCATACTCCCTGTACTGGAACTCAACAGGGGTACCAGAACGTGCGTTCCCGTGCGTAGTTCAATGGGTCCGCAGCTCGTTCTTCCACTCCTTGTACCTACAGATACAACAAAAATATTAGAAATATTATTAATATCACATACAATTTTGTTTTTCATTAACTTCCCAACGTACCTTCCCCCATGCACAACATCGGCCCAGCTGTCCCTCAGGTGCTCGGGAACCTCAAACCACACCTGCATTTAACCGTTTATTAGTTTAGCTTTTCGAGAAATCAACAATTTAATACATAATATTATTTTATAAACTCACCGACATCGCGTTGTGGACCATGTCCTTAACCTCCTGCGGGACCTCGCCCCTGTCGGACCACAACATAGGGACTCTATCCCTAATGAGAGCTCCCACGCGGCCGGAGTACGTCCTCGACTTCCCGCCCGATACTACGTGGCCATCCCCGTCAGTATCGATGACGATCCTCCCCACGGTACCCACCATCTTCTCGAGGGCCTTCCCTGTGACGGGGCCTCTCTTCTTCTTTGTGCCTATCACATGATTTGGCCAAATTGATTATTAAAATATATATGACCCTTTAAAAATAATCATGCATCACTGATTACCTGAGGAGCTCGCGACGGATTCCGGCTCTGTCGCCGATGATGATACCCTCGCAGAAATAAGAGGCATATAAAAAGGCACGAACCGGTACGCCGCTGATGGAGCCACTGGCGGGGGCAGTGGATAAATCGGCGTCCCTGAGCCATCGACTACAGGTAACGCCGGTATCATCTGCGAAAGGAACAGATGAGACGGTGGCATCTGTACCCCAGATGACCCACTATCCGAAGAAGTAGGACCCGGAGTGGGCGCCCGGTGTATCTCGGGCATACGAGGTGCAGACACCTCCATCTGGGTCTGAGGCCACAAGGGCCTCGAGGAACGAGAGACGGCCGCCTGCCTCGATGAAAGGGGCACCTCCGGCGCCGTCTCCAGAAGACTCGCACGCCTGGCTGTCATCTGGCCCTGAAACGTCATTTGAGGGTTGCTAGAGGTTCCCTCAGACGATTCGGACCTTTGGCTCTTCGAACTCTTCTTCGATCGAAAAAAGCCGCTCATCCTATTTAAAATATTAATCTAAGGCTTTAGATTATTTTGTCTTTATTGTATAAAAAATTATACATGTTTAAAATTATACTTATTCAATAAATAGATATACATAATTAATAATTACATAACAATATATATATAGATATACTTAATTAACATAGCATAAAAGTAAATTCGAAATCAAAAATAACTTCATACCAATATATATATATATATATATAGATATACTTAATTAATAATTACATAACAATATTATATATATCAACATCATCATAAATTAACTAACATATCATAAAACTAAATTCGAAATCAAAAATAAATTAACACATATATTCAAAAATAAACACATAAACTAACATAATTAAATTAACACATAATTAAATTAACACAAATTAAATTAATAAAAATTAAATTAACACAAATTTAATTAACACAAATTAAAGTAACAAAAATTAAATTAACACAAATTAAATTAACACAAATTAAATTAACAAATATTAAATTAACATAAATTAAATTAACACAAATTAAACCTTGGAGACCGGGAGATCGGGGGAGGAGGGAGGAGACCAGAGGAGGCGGAGACGGGGGAGATCGGAGGGAGGAGGGAGGGAGGGAGGAGGCGGCAACGGAGGCGACGGAGACCGAGAGGGAGGGAGGAGGGCGGGAGGCAGGGAGGAGGGAGGAGGCGGCGACGGGAGAGGGAGGGAGGAGGGAGGAGACCGGGAGGGAGGAGGGAGGAGGGAAAAAATTCCGGAAATGAGGGAGGCGGCTAGGTTTCGCAGTTAAACCCGAAAACTTTAGCCGACGAAATAATTTGTTCGTCGGCTAAAGATACAAATTTCGTCGGCTATACACCAATTCGTCGGCTAAACCTTCTAAACTCGTCGGCTAAAACTTTGAAATTCGTCGGCTAAACTTTATAAATTTGTCGGCTAAACCTTTGAAACTCGTCGGCTAAACCTTTGAAATTTATCGGCTAAACCTTTATACATTTGGCATGTTGTGATTGTGATGATCAAACTTAAGAAACACAAATTCGGCCGTCAGATCTGACCATCATGATAAAAATACATATATGGGAAAAAATTCAACTTGATCCGAAAAGAATAAGGGCTCGATCCGGACGGTCAATCTCGTAAGTCAAACCCCTAAACGCACGAAAAAGGTCGTTCGACCGTCTAAATTACGTATTTTGGCCGGACCTCCAACGGAAAATAGTTTTAAACTGATGACACACAACAAGTCGTATAAAAATTTTACGCAAAATAACCACCGAACATAGGGCTACCCATAGGGAGAAAGAATTGAAAATTGCATTGACCGCAACTATCGGCACCGAGACAAGACCGGAATACCGTGATTTTTCAACCGTAGACGTATTTCACCATTCTGGTCATGTCTTATTTCACAACTTTTTTACGTTTGAAGGTTCTACGTATAGTTTGTTTTTGAAACGGAACATTTACGTAACACTTGGTAAACAAGTTATACAACATTAGTACGCATGTTGTGATTGTGATGATCAAATTTGAGAAACACAAATCCGGCCATCAGATCTGACCATCATGATAAAATACATGTATGGGAAAAAATTCAACTTGATCCGAAAAGAATAAGGGCTCGATCCGGACGGTCAATCTCGTAAGTCAAACCCGTAAACGCACGGAAAAGGTCGTTCGACCGGCTAAATTACATATTTTGGCCGGACCTCCAACGGAAAATAGTTTTAAACCGATGACACGCAACAAGTCGTATAAAAATTTTACGCAAAATAACCACCGAACATAGGGCTACCCATAGGGAGAAAGAATTGAAAATTGCATTGACCGCAACTATCGTCACAGAGACATGACCGGAATACCGTGATTTTTCAACCGTAGACGTATTTCACCATTCTGGTCATGTCTTATTTCACGACTTTTTTACGTTTGAGGGTTCTACGTATAGTTTGTTTTTGAAACGGAACATTTACATAACACTTGGTAAACAAGTTATACAACATTAGTACACATGTTGTGATTGTGATGATCAAACTTGAGAAACACAAATCCGGCTGTCAGATCTGACCATCATGATAAAATACATGTATGGGAAAAAATTCAACTTGATCCGAAAAGAATAAGGGCTCGATCCGGACGGTCAATCTCGTAAGTCAAACCCCTAAACGCACGGAAAAGGTCGTTCGACCGTCTAAATTACGTATTTTGGTCGGACCTCCAACGGAAAATAGTTTTAAACCGATGACACGCAACAAGTCGTATAAAAATTTTACACAAAATAACCACCGAACATAGGGCTACCCATAGGGAGAAAGAATTGAAAATTGCATTGACCGCAACTATCGTCACCGAGACATGACCGGAATACCGTGATTTTTCAACCGTAGACGTATTTCACCATTCTGGTCATGTCTTATTTCATGACTTTTTTACGTTTGAAGGTTCTACGTATAGTTTGTTTTTGAAACGGAACATTTACATAACACTAGGTAAACAAGTTATACAACATTAGTACACATGTTGTGATTGTGATGATCAAACTTGAGAAACACAAATCCGGCTGTCAGATCTGACCATCATGATAAAATACATGTATGGGAAAAAATTCAACTTGATCCGAAAAGAATAAGGGCTCGATCCGGACGGTCAATCTCGTAAGTCAAACCCCTAAACGCACGGAAAATGACGTTCAACCGTCTAAATTACGTATTTTGGCCGGACCTCCAACGGAAAATAGTTTTAAACAGATG
Source organism: Fragaria x ananassa (assembly GCA_034370585.1). Classification (NCBI taxonomy): domain Eukaryota; kingdom Viridiplantae; phylum Streptophyta; class Magnoliopsida; order Rosales; family Rosaceae; genus Fragaria; species Fragaria x ananassa. Next base: position 26,569,658 of record CP139772.1, read on the forward strand.
ACACGCAACAAGTCGTATAAAAATTTTACGCAAAATAACCACCGAACATAGGGCTATAGTAGGTAATAAAAAAATTTTAGGGTTTAGCCGACGAATACCCTAACATATTCGTCGGTTATAGTATGTAATTAAAAAATTAAAAAATAACTATAGCCGACGAAATATTAGGTTATTCGTCGGCAAAAACCATCTTAGCCGACGAGTTATAGTGTATTTCTTCGGCTAAAGTGTGTAATAAAAAAAATAAAAAACATCTATGGTCGACGAAATTAAGGCTTTTTTCGTCAGCTAAAACTTATTTTTTTTAAAAAAAATTTTAGCCGACGAATTAAGGTTTTTTTCGTCGGCTATAGTATGTAATTAAAAAATTAAAAATACCGGAATAGCCGTCGAAATATTAGGTAATTCGTCGGCAAAAACCATCTTAGCCGACGAATTATAGTGTATTTCGTCGGCTAAAGTAAAAAAATACATTAAAAAAAACAGACGATATTAGTAAACCATACATTAAAAAAAATCTGTTCATCATGTATCACCAAAATTCATATAAAATAACTGAAATATGAATTCAACATGTGTAAACTATAAAGGAAAAGGTCTTTGAAAAATTATACAAATTAATGGATTTCATCCTCTAAATTAAAATCATCCGATGAGTCTTCTTCGGTGTCAGAATTAATTTCTGGTAATATATGTCTTTCCTTATCGCCAGAGTCTTCGTCTGTTTCTTGATTTGGATCAACATCAACAAGCCTTGGCTCTTCATCACGAATTCGCACTGAACGACCCGCTTTAAAATTATTAAGGCGAATGGTAGAGGAGTTAGGAATACCTATTACGTTGGGCTCTTGATACACAACATCCTCTTCCTCGTCTTCGGCCTCTCCAAGTGTAGCCGCCCGGTAAATGTTTCGAGGGTGCACAAGGTTGACTACTTTCCACGCGTCACCCTTAGCAAGGTCATCAAGATAAAACACTTGTTTTACCGATGTGGCAAAAACGAACGGGTCATCTTCGTAAGAACTTGTAGCAGTGTTCACCGATAATATTCGGTACTGATCGGTCTTCATGCTCTGCGGCCTAGTATCAAACCATCTACACTTGAAGAGGTGCACTGTCATGCCTTGCCCATAAACGAGTTCCACCACTGAATGGAGAACACCGTAATAGTCAACTCCATTCCGCCCACCATGTTCCATGACCCCAGAATTCTGTGTTTTCCTTCTGCTGTCTCTTTGTTCGCATATAAATTGCACGCCATTCACCTTGCACATCGGATAAACTCTTGAGACTATCGGCTTCATCGCTAGAAGTCTTAGTTTGTGCGACCAATTTGAGTGACCATCAAATTGAATATGGTTAATCTGCAACCAACCATCTCAACTGTAAATATGGATAATTATGCAATAAACATAAACCCGTACAGAAAAATTAAATTACGTACCCAACCGCCAAAATAATCTGCGAACTCCCTGTTGTGGTACTCGAGATCACCTTGAATGTCTGGACAATATAGATGGATGTCTTTCCAGTATTCAACTTCTGGACAGTTAATCAATACCCACCAGTGGGCAATGACTAGCTCATGTGGTTGCAACTTGTAGGAGTCTGGCAAAATTCCATACACTTCAACATCACTAGAGACTATGGAAAGATTGAACTTCGGTACATCTACCAGCATGGTTTGCGGAGTTTCCTTCAACGCTCCTAAATACAACTTCATGTAGGTGACGCACTCGTGCGCAATATATGCTTCAGCTATACATCCTTCAGGAGCGGATTTATTAGCCACATAATCTTTGTAGTCTCCAAGTTGCTTGTAAATCAAGTTGTAAAATGTTATGATTATTGAACATGTATATATATTCAGGAATTCAGGTGTAAAAAACGTACCTTTCCATGGGATACATCCAAGTGTAGTGTACTGGACCGGTAAGCAACAATTGCTCGGGAAGATGGATCATCAGGTGAGGCATGATGTCAAAAAAATTTGGAGGAAATATCCTCTCAAATTTACACATGATATAAATGATGTACTCTTGCATTTCCCGGAGGTTAGATTTTTTCACTTCCCGTGTACATAACTTCTGGAAAAATCTTGCCAACGCTACTAATGGCTCTACCACCTGACAGGGAAGGAACGGTCGAATGAAAACAGGGAAGAGACGTTGTAGCAGGATATGACAGTCATGACTCTTCAACCCGTACATCTTATTGTCCCGGAAGTTCACACACCGGGATATATTTCCTGCATAGCCTGAAGGATACTTCACACAACTCATCCACCTGAAAATTAGGTTCTTCTGGTCAGGCTTCACGGTGTAAGGAGTTTGAGGCATTTTTTTCTTCCCTTCTTTCAACCACAAATGTCTTCTTAGTACGCATTTTTTTAGATCAATGTGTGCCTTAGGACCGTCTTTCGTCTTCCCCTCCAAGTTCAGCACTGTGCCCACCACACTGTCACACACATTCTTTTCTATGTGCATCACATCTAGGTAGTGCCTGATCAACAACTTACTCCAGTATGGGAGTTCCCAGAATATGCTCTTATGTGTCCAGAATTTGTACATGTCGGGTCTTTCAGGTATTGCCGCCACAATGTTGGGATGATTGCTGAGCTGCCCAAAATCGTACTCATTAAGCACTGCTAAAATTTCTTCCCCCGTCCATCTTCTGGGAGGCACACCGTATTCTACGGTCCCATCAAATGCCTTGTCATCGAACCGCCATTCGTGATCATATGGAAGGAAAGCACGGTGACCCAATCTGCATATCTTGTTGCAATGACTGCTGCTCCCCTCATCGCTAAGGCACTCTGGACAAGCCTTGTATCCCCTAACAACGTTGCCCGACAACATCCCACGGACAGAAAAATCACTGATGGTACCAACAACCATGACATGCATCTGGAACATCTCGTGCGTGTACTTGTCATAAGTGGGATGACCAACGTCCCACAAAAATTTAAGCTCTTCAATCAAAGGTCTCAAATACACATCGAGACACTTCCCCGGATAACCGGGCCCCGGAATCAACAAACTCAACATATTGTATTCCTTCTTCATGCACATCCATGGGGGAAGGTTGTACGGTACCAAAATCACCGGCCATATACTGTATTGAAGACTCATGTTGCCAAAAGGGTTGAACCCGTCGGATGAGAGCCCGAGCCTCACATTTCGGACCTCTGACGCAAAATGAGGAAACTCCCTGTCTATATGCTTCCAAGCCTCCCCGTCAGAAGGGTGTATAAGGGTATCTTCGTCATGCAATTCTCTATCAGCGTGCCATCTCATAGCTTCGGCCGTGTGTGAAGACATGTACAACCGCTCCAACCTATCCCTTAATGGGAAATACCGAAGTACCTTTACAGGTTTCCTGTTGCCTGCAGGAGTCAGCTTATATCTGTCAGTGTGACATACCGGACATGCGTCAAGGCCACCAAGGTCATTCCCTTCTGGATCTTTACCCCAAAAGAGAAAGCAGTCATATCTGCATGCATGGATCTTGATGTAGGAAAGCCCAAAATCTTTCAGGATACATCGGACCTTACGATGAGTGGTAGGAAGACGATGACCGTTGGGCAGCATCGAAGCAGTGTACTGTAGATACTCATCAACAGCCTTCACGGTCGATTTTGTCTCAACTTTAATCTTCATTACGTCCATCACACTTTCAAGAACGGTCTTTTGACAACCGGGGTACACAGGGGTCTGTTGGAAAGCAAGCAGTTTGTTGTACTTTTCAATACCAGCAGTGTTCACAGCTCTAGGGAAGGGCTGCACCGGGTCAGGCATATACTGTCCTTGAGCGCATACACCGCTCTCATAAGGAAACATGTCGTTGATGAATGCCGTTGTTGGATCGTTGGATGTACTAGTATTGCCCGTCTCAGAAAATTGGCCATGATCATGCGGACCCCCTGATGATGTTTCACCGTGATATAACCAACATCTATACTTCTCCAAAAACCCGTTACTCCTCAGGTGCTGCCATACTTTGTCAATTGGAAATCGATGCATATCGCTGCGACACTGACATTTCGTGCACGGGCAATAGAAAATTGTATTTCCGTTAGCATTAGCCAGCGCATATTCTATAAAACTCATAACTCCTGCACCGTATCTTTTGTCCCATTTTGGAAGCGAAATCCAACTCTTATCCATATCCTGAAAATATAACAATATATATATATATATATATTTATAACGCTGCTAGCTAATTATTAATGAAATTTCATGTCATATATAAAATCTCAATTCATTTAGTATATATTCTACGTACTATAACTAATTAATAACAAATTAATTAACACACATATATATATATATATATACTTAATAATTACAGAACAATATTATACATGCATATATATATCTACATCATCACAAAATCATCATTGTGGTATATACCATCAACACAATATTATAAATTACTTAACATATATATATATATCTACTACTTAATTATAAACAACTTCATATATATTATATCAAATCATCAACCAAATCGATCAACATATATGTATATATATACATCCAACATACGTACTCAAAATCAATTAACTCGATCACAATCAAAATCATATATCAACATCATCACAAAATCATCATGAACTCATATATATCATCAACAACTTCATACCATATCAACACAATAATATTATAAATTAATTAACATATATATATATATCTACTATTTATTAACAACAAATTAATTCATATATATTATCAATTCAAATCATCAACCAAATCGATCAACACATATATATACATCCAACGTACTCAAAATTAATCAACTCAATCACAATCAAAATCAATAAACTCAATTAATCACACTTAAAATCGATCAACTCAAATAAAACTCAATTAATCAACATATATATACATATACGTACCTATATATGGCTCCACAAACTGATTATGGACAGATTTCGACAACACCCAAACTTTTTCTCCCCTTTTTTCTTCTCCCGTTTTTTTTCCAGATGAGCTGCTGCTGCCCAGATCCGCAAATATAAAGAACTTTAGCCGACGACTATTAATTTCGTCGGCTAAACTTTTAAATATTTCGTCGGCCATAGTTTGTGAACTTTAGCCGATGAAATAAATTCTTTAGCCGACGAAAGTTTTTTTCGTCGGCTAAAGTTTACCATAGCCGACGAACATTTAACTTAGCTGACGAAAGAAAATTTTGTCGGCTAAAGTGGACTTCATAGCCGACGAAAGAAAATTTCGTCGGCTAAAGTCCACTTTAGCCGACGAAAAAATGCTTCATCGACCTGTTTTTTTTTTTCGTCGGCTAAAGCCTTTCTTCTGGTAGTGTCTTCTTGTCCTAAACGACACAATTAATCTTCATGCCTTAAACGGCATGTTCTTCGTGTGCTACCCACGCCATTACTTAAACGACACAACAACCATGCCTCAACGACACTCTTGTTATGCCTCGACGACACACCTTTGCCTCAACGGCATACCACACCCTATCAAACTTAGAGGAACCGGTAACCCAACTACAAAGCTAAAAGAAAAAAAGAACTACCATTGGTTGCCTATGAGTTATAAACAAAAGATAATGAACAAAATTTTAAAGACAACTACATTTCAGGTTCAATTTTTTTCAAGGATAGGTAGGGTGTTGCTAAATATACCTAGCAAAATACTAAGTAGACCTAGCAAATTTTATAAACCCAGCAAAATTATAAAATTTCTAAGTAGACCTATCAACCTTCCAATAATACTCTTTCTTTGTTAAACCCATCAAAGCTCACAAATAAATTCACACCTAGCAAAACTCTTCTCAACCAAACAAAACCCCCAACATCAGAAACAATTCCTCTCGCCTCATGCTTTGCCGCTGGACCAAAATTCTACGGCCGCTAACTGACCCTTATCTCACCTAGCAAAACCCGTTATGCCAAGCGCCTTCTAGAGTCCGAGTGAGTAATGGAAAAGAATAAGCTCCGGAAGGATAACATTGATTTCGTTGAGTTAATACTTAGTCTCAAACTCAGTAATTTCTCCTTCTCAACCATTGTGATCATCGAATACGAGGCATTTTTTCGGTTGTTGTTGCCTGAACGGTGTACGGACGAAATACATAATGTGTCAAGACCCGCCCCGAATTTCACCCCGAAACCCGAGGTGAGTCCTGCGGGGACCACCTCCAAGGAAAACTTACCGAAGGACTCGACAAACTTCCCTTGAAAATGGACAACCCTAACCCGGAAAAATTAAAGAACATTTTTAACCAATAATATAAATTATTCATCTTAATCCAAATAACCAAATAAAATAATACACAGTTATTTTTCCGAAAGTATTCAGAGTTACTACTAGAAATACAGCGGAAGCTACTAGAAATCCTAGTGGGTTAAACAGATGACCTACTGGTGAACAGTAGTGGAAAAATGAGTAATTATGCCTCGTCGCCTCCTTCTAGACCCCACCCGAACTCTGCAGACTGGGCATTTAAAAACGAAGGAAAAGCCCAGGGGAAAATATTTCATCACGTCAGAGTGAGTGGACAAAATAATCTCAACAACAATAATATTTCCCCAAGAAATTTAACAAAGCAAACGACTAGTTCTGGCTAGTCTCCAAATTATAAACAAAACAGCCTCTCAGGCTCAAATTATAAATATAAATATCAGTATGTTATAACCACTCGTCTACTCCATGTATGCTATCTATGAATAAGCTTTAAAATAGATAGTCACACCAGGCTAATACGCTCACGTCGCCCCATACTGGCATTTTTCCTCAGAATGGGGGTAATGACCGAGTGGGTATAAATACATGCTTACTCCTTGTACGATTTCTATGAATGAATGTAAAAACATAGAATAATCTCAACAAGTAGAAAATCATACAAGGCTACTACGCTCGCGTCTAACGCTCACATCACCCCATACTTGCATTCGTCCTCAGGACGGGGACTGCCACGTATAGCTAGTTAGCATTCTCTCTCATATATATTATTCTCGGAATTGTGCCTCGAGTATAATAACAGAAATTCTCAATTTTGGGAAAATATATCCAACAAAGGAAATTACTCAACAATAAAACAATTCAAACACATTATATAAAACAAAAGTCTACTCACAACTTAGGCCTAAGCCTGACGTCGGTCGGAGGTCTCCTCTGCTCGAGCCTCCTCGCGTCCTGTTCCAAACATAATTAATTCCTTAAAAATAAAACACCGACAAAACATGCATAATTAAATATGCTTCGCGCTCAACCAAGCCTAACACTCCAAAATCTTAAATCCATTGCCAACCTCAAAACTCCACAAATTTTATCGACATCCTCAAAATCATCTTCCACTAAATAAAATCCAATGGCCGGATTATAAATTAATAATCCGCCAAAAATACCAAACTTCAACAAATCTCAAACCTATCCAAAACTCCTCCAAAAATTCTAAAACTTATTCCATTAAACTCCTCACATTTTTCTCCACCAAAAACATTTTCTCGTCGGCGGCGCCGGCGGCCGGCGACCAACTCTAGCAACCTCCGATGGTCACCAAAATTTGGCAGCATCTTCCTTTCAAACTCCTCTACAACATTCCTAACTACCACAAACTCCAGTTCTAAGCCTAAGCACATCAATCGAACGCAAAAACACAATAAGCCCTAGAAAATTCAAATTCCGATTTCTCCTTACCTAGCTCGAGACGGAGCGAGCCCTTTGGAGGGATTGAAGTATGGGAGGAGGGCTTCCTTTTGAGCCAAGGCTCGCCGGCTATGGCGGCCGGAGGAAGGAGTTCCGGCGAGAAACTCTTCCCGGCAGCCGAAGCTTTCGGGCTTGACCGCTCCTTCACGGCGGCGTTCCACGTGCGGGCACCGGTCCAGGAAGAGGGAGGGAGAGGCGGGGGTCCGAACGGGACAGGTCCGGCGGCGAACGGAGGCCGGACGGCGGCGGACTGGCGACGGAAAAATCCGGCAGCGGAGGGAGAGAAAGAAGAAAAGAAAAGAAAAACTGGGCTTGGGCCCGATCCGGGTCCAAGTCCCCTTTTAAACCCAAAATCCAAAATCCAAAATAATACCCCAATAAAAATTACCTTTTACTAGCTAAAATTTACAATTTTTACCGTCGTCACATTTTCTTCCTTCAAATAATTCCTTCAAAATATTAGTCCCTCAACACCCTCTGGGTACTAATTAAATTAAACACTTAGTGACGAACACGGTAAAAACTCTTATTACCACCATGCTAGTAATTAATGTAAAAATTAAGGGTCGGGGCGTGACATAACGAATACATACAGATGAAGATAGTGGGTTAATCTATTTTCAATCATATTCAAAACGAACATACCTTATTAGAAACATCTGAAACCATAGTTGCACTCCCAACTTCATCAATATCCAGGTATTAAACCCTTGAAGCACAACAATATAGTGAAATGTGAAACTGATAAACGCATTTTATGCTAATATAGTGAAATACAAAACTGATAAACGCATTTTCAACCCTATTTAGCTATGTTATTTCTTTAATATTGTCATTTTTGCTTGCTCTTGTGTTGTAGGTTGGAAAAGGCAATTTTACACAAAAAAGCTAGAACACATGAATTGAGAGAAATCCTATGACAGAACCCACCCAGAATTCACTCTAAAATCTGAAGTAAACCCTACGGGGTCCACCTTCAAGAGAGATTTTACCAAAAATTTCAGTATAACCTTTCTTGAAAATGGACAACCCTACTTGTCAAATCCAAACATACACTTCTATAACCAAAACAAACCATCCTCAACACCTAGAGCCTTCCTGCTCCCAACTCTACGTCAACACCCCGAACACAACATGTCTTAGCTAATTTACAATAATTTCAAAGGTCATCAGAGCAATTCTAATAAGGAAGGAAAACATAGATAAGAGAGCTAGCGAAAGCTGTGATATTGACTATGCCTCAACTCTGTGTACGCCCGACCTCTTCTAAGCTAACTTGCAATCTGGGCAATTGAAACCGAAGAGCCCAGGCCAGGGGAAAATATTTGAAAACGTTAGCGTGAGTGGACGAAAAATAAATAAGTAAAAAGACATAGGATAAGAAACCAAAACTTTAATACTTTCCCACTTTCTAATAAGTAATAAATTCGTTGCATGCAAGTGTTGATAACGCCTTCAAAAGAAAATTCTGAGAAAACGAACTAGCCTCGCTAGTCAAAATATCGACAAAGATAATTAATAACCTTCATAGAAGAAGGTACCAAAATAATGGACTAGCCCTGCTAGTCAAAACAACAAGGATTCATAAAGACCTTCGTAAAAAGGAATATCAAAAAGATAGACTAGCCCCACTAGTTCGTAAAAAGAAATATCAAAAAGATGGACTAGCCTTGCTAGTCAAGACAACAATAAATAAGGAGCAGATATAGTCATACAAAAGACAAATAATCAACAATAAGAGGGTACTCAGAAAATTCCAAAAGACAAGAAATAAATTAAATCTGATAACGTGTCCCACACGCTAAAATGCTCAATGAAATAACTAACTCAAATAATCAACATGTTTTAGAAACTAGAGATAACTTAAATCCTTAATGTAATCTCAAATATGAGAAATCATAAAGAATAATATAACTCAAATACCAAATCTCTTACTCAAGCTCAAATCCATAAGTTTATTATCGAAAACATAACCAATCGGTCAATCTCAAATAAATTCCATAACCAATTCAAAAGCTGAAATTATAATTTAAGCTTGGAAAATATAATGGACAACTTATAAAATCATGCATGCAAATTAATTAAAAACCAAAATGTCCACTCACAGATTTAGGACGAAGCCTGACGAAATCCAAATCGCCACTCAAGGAAGATCTCCTCGTATCCTGGCACAATAACCATGCTTAGGACCAAAATTCAATTCCGGATTGATACAAATGAAATCCAAAAGTTGGATCTTCTTAAATTACATAATGACAAACCAACTTTGAAAATTCTTAAACTTCAACCAACTTCAACCCAAAATTCACAAACTTAACATCAATAAACTCCTCCCATCATACTCTACCTAATTTGCTTGAAAAACCACCCAAAAGAGGCAGCACTGCCGTCTGCTCCACCGGCAGCGACAACTGGCTTGCCCCAACTCCGGCCACCTCCAATGCTCACCAAAATTTGATACAATCTTCCTCTCAACACACACAACAACTTCCTTAACTAACACAAAGTCTGATTTCAAACCTAACTAGGGTAATCAAAGCCAAACAATAAAAATCTCAATTTTAAACCCTAGAATTTCAAATGCTCGATCCTCCTTACCTAGATCGAGATAGATTGAAACCTTTTGAGGTTTTTTTTGTACATGATGAGAGCTTCCACATGAGACAAACAGCTCCGGCTATGGTGGCCATCTAAGGAGTTCCGGTGACAACTTCAGCACGCACAGCTGCACCATCTTGGCGTGATTCCTCCCTCACGGCGGCGCAACACAACCAGCCACCTACCTAGACTTGAAGAGGATGTTCCAAGCTTCAATTTGATACCTAGCTCGCCACCTAACTTGGCCGGACGGCGACGAACGACGGTGATGAAGTCTGGCGAAGGAGAGAGACGCGGGAAGAGACGAGAGAAAGAGAAGGTAAGTTTCTGATTTTCTACCTTACCTCAAATGGTAAGTTTCCCTTTTTATATCCCCAACCGAAATAGTAACTTTACATTTTACACCATAACTTCCACAAAGGAACTTTAATTTCAATGTATAGCATGTCCATAGATTCGTATTAACGTCTTCTACGACTTCCTTAAAGAAATTTTCCTAAAATAATTTTCTTATAAAAAGTTAACTCTAGGGTCCCTAAATAGTAAACGGTTACTCAAAATGGTAAAAGGTCAAAGTAACACAAAAGTAAATACCCGCAAATTAACTTAAGAACCGGGATGTGACATCCTAGTTGAAGGAGGATTTCTGGTGCAGCAAGGAGTCTCAATAAGTCGCAAAATCGAAAAATAAGTCATTTAGGAAACTTTCCTGTTTTGAAAAGGGAAACTTGTCTATTTGATTTTAAGAAACTTTTTTATTTTGATTTAGGAAACTTACTACCTATGAATCTCTCATATTCTGACTTTCCTAAACTATTTAAGAAACTTTATTTCCTTATGAGACAAGGAAACCACATGAAGACAAGAAACCTAATCCAACTTGGAAAAGGAATTCTTTGGGCGTGTATAAAAGGAGAAGGACGGCAAATCCATAGGGATTCTGCCATGATCAAGGGATATTTTGTGTTCAATATAAATCAGAAATTAAGGGAGATTTTTTCCTTTAATTTTATCATTTAAATTCTAATTATCCTTACCTTATTTATCTAATTTTACTTCTTTTACAGGAACCCTAATTGCGCACCAAGAAAGGAAGGAAATACAAGATTTTCGTCAAGGACTTGATTAGTGGCAAAAGAAGGAAGGTTCTTCATTGCTGTGATTTCTTTTGGAGATCAAGAAACGTACCTAGTCCTTATAAAAGCTTCATTCAAGATATTATTGCGCAAGAGAATTCTATGAAAGGTTCTGTGCAATATTCAAGGCCGTTGGATGAGGAAACAATCAAGGGCTAGGAGAAGACCTAGGGTTTGGCCAGACCACTATATAAAGGGAGAAAGGAGCAATGTTTTCATCATCTCTTCTTTACACAAAAATCAGTAAGCAATGTTCTCTTTCTCTCCTCCCTTGCCATGCGTCCCTAAGCCAAGAAGCAAGAAGCCGGTGCTCCTTATCACGTTCCAAGAAGCTCTGAAGTCCTCTAGGCGTCTGCTTCCACTCCATCATCTCGAAAGACCTTCGCATAACCAATAAAAGTGTAAACAATGTCTAGTACTTTCTGCTTTCTTCGTTTTTGTTTTGGTTTTTGGATTGAATTTATAAATTTCATCTTTAAAATTGGATGGATGCTTTGGATCCAAAATTGAGAATTTTTAGAATAATCTAAGCATGTTTTCGACTTGTCTATGATAATATATGATCTATTTTGTTGCCTTGTTGATTCATTAAATGCATAGTTTTGTTTGAACTAAAACTCTAATCTGCAGGTTAGTGTTGCTAGGTCTCTGAACTAATTCACCTAATAGTTTTAGGCGGACATTCAAGTAATAAATGTTATGTAATAATAGCCGAGACTATGTGTTACATGTTTACAGGTTAAGCATCTTTTTGTAAACTTGGGCATGTTCAAATTCAAAATTCTATAGCTTTTAATGATTCATGTTTAGTGTAGATGGGTACTCTGAGTCGACATTGAGTATCGATCGCAGCCTTTGTATGAAATATCCTAGGTTCTAGACTTCTCTATGCTTAGACCCTTCTTTCAAAGATACTTCCATTACAATGCCTCTTTTGATTTGAAGTTGTGTAGCGTGTACTAATGTTAAGTTGGTTTGTGGCTTGTAAGACACTGAAGGCATAAATTGTAGATGTCTAGGACTCTAGGATTCTAGGAATGTATGTTGCTTTCTGCCTTACTGCTTTTGTTTCTTGTGAGACACTTAGACTGAGTTTGTGGATTTGCATTTTCTAATTTTGTTACTTGGGTTGGAATTTAAGTCTGAAACACAGCAAAATGTTTGGTTTCTGCATATTTTGAAATTTTAATCATTGTGTTGCTTATTTTTGAATCAGTATAGGTTTCTACATTGTTTGAATGATTTAGAAACACAACTCTTGTAGATTTTTTTTGGTCTGGGCATGTTTTTTCATTTAAAAAAGTGGCAGATTCGGAGGCCCAACCGTACCGCTATCAACTGAAAGTATGGTATACCAAACTGTCAGGATAGGCTGGTACTGGTATCAAAATTTTCATACCGCCGACAGTCGGCTTGATAGGTGGTTTAGTCAAAAAATTCAGGTAACCATACCGGTTCCATCCCTAAGAATATTAGTGTGATTTTATGGTCCTTAAGGGTAAATAGTTACTCATCCCGGTAAAAATCCGAAGTAATACCAACGGTAAATAACCGTAAAATAATTTAAGAACCGGGATGTGTCAATTCTCCCCTCCTTATAAAAATTTCGCCCTCGAAATTTCAAATCATACAAAAGAGGCGAAGATTACTGCTCTTCACCACAGTTTCCAATAAACGCTAAGCTAAAATCATCTATCATCAAAGCTCTTCAAATTTTCTCCTATCCCAAAATTACACCTTGTTCCCTTGAAGAAACAATTAGTTGAATTCTTCTCCACTTACTTGGCACATCATAACTTATCTACCAAACCTGAGACGAGTGCATATACTTTAACAAACCTCGAGTTAAGGATCAACCGGCATACTCTGCCAACATTCCACATGACACCACTCACGCAATACACTTAGCTCTTTGAATTATCTTCCATTGATTGAATGGCTTGCCCGAAATAATTATTATGATACATAACCTCAATTTATACGGATGACTTTGTCCCTCGTCAAGTTAATAAGGTCATTAAATTTCGTGATTCACAATACCATCTTACTTCCGTCACCAATAATTCACAACAAAACTCGATTATTCGCATCAAAAAGGACTTTCACCACCTATATGATTTGTCTTAATCGTTACGACGATCGACAAATACCTCCCTTGTTGCCAGATTACGCTAATGCGATCCATGATACCAAACTCTTATTCCGAATACCTCTTGTATCTCAAATCGTATCCATACACGATGACCTCCCAGGTCCTACACGGATCAAAAGTGGTCCCACCACATTACAATCCCGTATGAATACTCATCACAAGAATGTTATTTAACATAATCTAACAAATTTTTTTTTTGCCATTTATGCCAGTGGATAACAAGCATTGTCTCAAAATATTTCCTGAATTATCAAGAATCTTCTTCCTTAAAGCTATACCACCAGCCAATCATAACATTAAATCCCAGAATTCGCCTCGCGAATTAATCATTACTAACCAATAATAACCGTTCGAATCACATCCCTCAATAATAAATTCAACAGTAGCCACCATCAACAACTTACAAGCACAAGAAAATAACACATTCGAAATCGACCACATACCAGAAACTGACACCTCTAAAATGAAGAAAATATGATGACTTGGCTTAGAAGATACGAGTATCCTCTCGTACTAACCAATTTGTTCTTACTTGTATGCAGACGAGCCTTTAGATGGCAAGACCTATTCCCCGAATAAGAAGATATGAGTTATTCATTATTTACAGCGACAATTCATGTTGCTTGACTAAACATCGAGATCCATGCAAGCAAATTACCTCCCTCAAGCATTGACAATTCTGCTCCCCAAGCCACACACTTCTTATTCGGGTTCAAACGCGACCACAAATCCAATAGCTAAAATCATATTGCGAGAAAGATTTTTAAATTCCAGAACCTCTGAACGGTTCCAGCATACATCTCTTTCCACTTCCCTATCAATTAGTCCGAGGACCGAACACGATCCACAAAACCGTTATGGTCAAAATTCTTGCAAACGCTGGTTGCTACGACGGCTAAGCCCAAAAGTTCTGACCAGCGTATCAACGACAACAAAATCATATCTAAGTTGACTTTATTACTAGTCACAAGCAGCGACATCCGTAAACATCATTTAACATAACCTACAGTTCAACACCACTATTAAGCTGAGCTCCCAAAACTCTAAGTTAACTATCAGACGTCAAAATTAGTTACCATCCCAGAACCACTACTACAATATGTGGTTTATCAGCCGCAGAAACTGTAAGAGCAAGAATATATCGAAACTCAAATAATTTCCATAAATCAATGCAAAGATTAATCCATGCATCAATTATCAAATAAATTCAAAGACCTCTCAAATAAAACTTGGATCAATAAGTGGTCCCACCACAATACGATCCTGAGAAGAGACGTCGTTCAACCTATCCATATATCTACTATTCACCATATTAAATTTCTTAATAAACCTTAACTCGAAATGCTTCTTTAGTCAACAGGGGAAAACCTTCTTCCATAAGGCTACACATAAAATATACCTACAACGACACAAACCATTTATTCAACATTTCCACACGACTCTCAAGCTATCACGCAAAACTTACGGCTCCCTGATTCATCGCCTAATTGAACTCCAGCTCACTTAGGATCACCACTGGATTTATCCCTAATTCAAGTTTATGACACAATAACCAATTCATTATTTACCTCGGAACTTCGACAAACTAACTAGAATTTCTAACCTTTAAATCATAGAGCTTGAATTCGCACTCCTTAATTTCAAGCTCTGAGGATATTACTCAAAACTACGACATAAATAAGTTATATACTTCCACCACACCACAACTAAAACTATGGTCCACTTCACCGAAATAGATAAAACGGGAGTGAACAGATCCTCCCATTGATGTGTCATAGTTAGCCACCAATTCCCAACGAAGTGATACCAATAAACCAACTTCGATCACAAAATCAATACTTATATCAACCACTCGGAACGTCACTGCTTAAAAAAAATTACTTTGGACACCCACGTACTCATTTTGCTCCATGATCCAGTGGGTTTTATTCCACTGCTACCACTTCCACCAACTCCACACAACTGCTATAGATTACACATGACAACACGTAATAAATTCACTAAGTGTTGTCGTAAAGCTGGAGTGACCACAACCATCCCGCTCTCACTCCACCATTACTTTTCAATTCCATTTAAATTCATCTTCCAAACACTCAACAAATCTGGAAACCAAACTTCAACACCTGGAATTCCGAAAGAATCCATACTGGCTCCACGATTAAAATAATATAACTGACATCTCACTCCACGATTCCAAACTTGCTTGAAACTCAACATTTAGTGCCATCAATAAAATTTAAAAAAATTCCCCGACTGTGGCACAACAAGAAGTTGTCACAACGCACTGACGAATGACTTTTGTAAAACCAACAATCCAAGTCATTCTACTTAGTGCTTTAACAAACTTCAACTAACCCACAATAGAGACCAAAATCATCAGAAATCTTACTAATCATCGACTATTATTATTCGTCATTTCCAAAAGATATTACCACCACTATCTTAATAAATTGCTCAAAAGATAAAAACTTATCCATAATTAAAGTTGTAGGAACCAGAATACGTGCTGACATAACCAGCATTATTCCAAAATGTTCCCAACCGCTTCCTACTGCGGATAAACATAGTCGGTAAGTTGGCCTTCAATCATGACTTATCTAATTTGACATTTAACTTTTTATGCAATAACTTCCTGCAACCCAACACTAGTCACAGATCCTATGTGACTAACTCGCTCAGGATTAGGGTCCTCAACAACTTGTAAAGGTACCCCTTGGAATTACTATGGGTACCTCCCACATCACTTCAATCAACTTTTACCTCAGAAGAATATACCACTTATTTCAAACTTTCCTTCCAACTCTTTTATCCCAGAAATCACGTAATTCGATACCACAATTTTTCCATCGGACTACTACAACTTCACACTTGCCCACTATAAATAGTGAATTCCAAGGCTTGAATTAAACTTTTCACCTTCTAAAAATTCGCACGAGATGCTCACCCTAGCATCTTAATCATAACTCGATCAATCATTGATCAAAGGAAAAGAATGCTGCCATGCATCTGAGTTCTTAACTGGAGATCCCAACTCGCAATTGAACTCTAACAAATTATGATATCACCCAATAACCCTTGGAAAGGCGTGATCCATACACATTTTCATTACTCGAAGCATAATGATTACCAAAGAGGCCGGCGCACGGAGGCATAGTCTTAGAGATGAAAACATTTATGGCACACTAATGTCCATAAATAAAATAAGAACAACTACATCACTCACTTAATCAACACATAGTGTCCAAAGCATATAATGCTAATAGATCCGCCGCAGTCAGACCATCACTCTATAGACACTAAGTGTGACCAAGAATATGAGGTAGTACTAAAAGAGAAAGGAATCGAATAACCTAATGCTCTGATACCAACTGACACGACCCACCCCGAATTTCACCCTGAAACCCGGAGTAACTCGTGCGGGGACCACCTCCAAGAAAGATATTACCGAAAAATCGGCATAACCTCCCTTGAAAATGGGCAACCCTTCCTAACGAAAACCTGCAAACACTTCCAAAAGTTTTTAATCCAACCTTAAACTCCTGGAGCCTTCGTGCTCCCCAAATCACAACACCACCCAAATTATTTACTAATCTAGACAAAACTCATATCCAACCATTTAAAGATTCAGAGCAACTCTAACAGGAAGAAAGGAAACATAATAAATTAACAAGCGGAAGCTATATGATGACTATGCCTCATACCCATGTACGCCCGACCTCAACTATGCAATCCTGCAAACTGGGCATTTTTAAAGCGAAGAGCCCAGGGGAAAACATTTGAAACACGTTAGAGTGAGTGGACAAAAACATAAATTTAATGAAAATATTTATGCTTTCCCATTTTCTAATAATCAAGAAATCCGTTGCATGCAAGTGTTGACAAAACCTTCATAAAGAAAATCCCAAAGAAACGGACTAGCCCCGCTAGTCAAAATATTGACAAAGATAAATACTAACCTTCATTGAAGAAGGTACCAAAACAAGGGACTAGCCCCGCTAGTCAAATCGACAACTCAAGTAAAATATCCTATATGGCCATATAAGTGAGTCTCCCAGACTCTATTGCCTCCCAGGCATAGTACTCCCATACTCCCTGTACCTTCACGTCGAGTTGACAGATAGGGTACAGGGCTTACGTGATGCCGTCGACAACATCACATCACCACTAGGGTGGAAAGGGTTTGCGTGACCCCACTTGAAACATGGGTGTCACATCACCTCGAAAGGTGGAACGACATACTAGCATTGACATCATATATATTCCAAGAATATGGCATAAGGAAAAATATAAATCATATGAGTTTCCCCGAAACTCATAAATAAATACAAGTACGATTCTCAACCGTACTTGGAAAAATTCTAAGAGCAATATAGTTAATTATATTCAACGTGTCTCACACGTTAAGATGCTCAATGAAATAAATAACTTCAATGATTATCATCTTTTCAAAAACCAAATAATAAGCAATTCAATATGAAACCTCAAATCCAGAAATCATAAAAAAAAAAACCAAACTCAAATCTCGTATTATCAATCCGAGCTCAAATCATAAATTATGACCAACATTTAATCCATGCATCAATCTCGAATAAGTTCCAAGATCATTTCATATACCGAAGTTATAATATATGCTCGGAAAATAAAATACTAAATTATAAAATCTTGCATGCATAATAATTAAAAAATAAAATGTCCACTCACAGTGCTCGGCTATGCTTGCCGACGACCCGAGGCTTCCTGCAATGATCCATCTCACGTCCTGAACAATAATTAACCTTAATTCTCATTCAACAATAAAACTTCAATAAATAATTCCATAAAATTAAGGGTCTAAAATCCATCCTCTTCTTTGCCCATTTTCTCCATCCTTAATCCAATATAACTCACGATTCAACATAATCACCAAAAACCAAAAATTAGCCTTAAACACATTTTAAAACCGGCTAACCCAAAAATCGGCACTCCAAATTAAATACCGTCAAATTCCTTAACCATCGAAAACTCTTAAACCTTATCAAAACTCCTCCAAGAATTATAAAACTCATTCCATACTACTCCTCATCAAAATCTCTACAAAAAATATTTTCCCGGCGGCGGCCGGCAGCCGTTTTCCGGCGACCTCCAATGCTTCTCAAATTTGGACAGAATAATCCTCTCATCATACCCAACAACTTTCATAACTAGCACTTAGTCCAATTCTGAGGCTAACTAGGGCAATCGAACTAAAACATCCATAAATCCCTAAAACTTTCAATTATACAAATCACCCTAACGAGATCGAAATAGACCGATTCCTTTGGAGGGATTACTCACCTTGATGAGGGCTACAAAATGAGCCAAGAATCACGGCCTATGGTGGCCGGAGGAAGGAGCTCCGGCGAAGTGTCGATCGGCGGCTTCCGGCGGCTTTTTTCCTCTCCGGTGGCTCCACCGGCTCGGATGGTTGGTCAGGGAGAGAGAGGAGGCGACGGGGGTCCTTCCTGGGCCGGAACGGCGGTCCGTCGCTAGCGGGACGGCGGCCGGCAACGAGGAGACTTTTCGACGGGAGGGAGCTCGGGCTCGGGAAGAAAAACAGAAGAGAAAGAAGAGAAAAGGAAGAAGAGAAGAGAAAAAGAAAGGGTTCGGGCTTGGGCTGTCACCCCCGGCCCAACTCTTAACCCAACTCAAAAATAAGCACACTTCAAAATTACCCATTTTTACCGACACGAAAACTTTACCATTAATTTCATAACTTTACCATTCATACTCCGAATTTAACGCGTGGCATGTCTACGAACTCGTAACCACATCCTCTACAACTTTCATGAAGAAAGTTTTCTCATAATAATTTTCCTACAAAAAGTCAACCCTATGGTCCTTAAGGGTAAATAGTTACTTATCCCGGTAAAAATCCGAAGTAATACCAACGGTAAATAACCGTAAAATAATTTAAGAACCGGGATGTGTCAATAATATTGACTTAAATACGGAGCAATGAAATCAAAGTTATGCTCTTCCATATTTTCCATTGAGAAAATATTTATGCATGACACTCTTGGAAATTCTCCAAAAATATTTATAGATAAGAATGATGAACCAATCTCATTGGTTCCTAATAAATCATAAAAATGGGGTAGAAGTTTCACCATAACAATGAGCCTCCCAGGCTAGGGTCGAAGCCTCCCAAGCTACAATAGCGTCCCACGCTAAGCGCTTTACTCACCTATAGTGAGAACCGCTAATAATGGCTAGCTAACAAATAATATAAATAGCGATCGGTCGCCTCACAGTCTCTAATAGTGTCTCACGCTAAGTGTTTTACTCACATATGGTGAGGACCACTAATAATATGGTTAGCTAGTAATAATCAACATATATAACAACTCTTTTATGGTGAAGTAAAATATTAAAATAAAAAGATACACACTTCCCCAAAAATTATAATAAAATCATCACGCATAGTATAGTTCCCAACTGTACTTAGAAATATTACTTAATATTATAAAACACTTGACATGTCCCACATGTCAACTAAAATTAGCAAGAGAGTACCAGAAAAAGAAATGGAACTCATTATTCTAAGAAAATATTAAATCTCCAAATGTGTTTGAAATTAAATAAACTTTAGTGCATGCATGATATTAAAATCAAAGATCCACTCATAGTGCTTGGCTATGCCTGCCGACGGTTCGAGACCTCCTCCACATGAACCTCCTCACGTCCTGAACAATAAATAATATTAAGTCCCCAGACTAGATTAAAGCTTTAATAAATATTTCAAAATAAAAGGGAGCCTAAAAATTCTCCTCTAGCTCTTGCCCAAATTCTCCACTTCTAGACTATTAAGGCTCTAATTTCACCACAATCACCGATAGCCATAAATTAACATTTTTAGAGTTTAATCTTGCTCAACCAACTGCCGAATTTTCATTCTAATAACCGCCATGAACCTTAATCATTGAAAAATCCCAAACCTTATCAAAACTCCTCTAAAAATTCCAATCTTTACTTCATTAAACTCCTCTCATAAAGAAAAATTCAAAAACATGAAAAACTACCCCTAAGGGGCGGCGGCTGACAACCGTACTCTAGCGACCCCCAATGCTTCCCAAATTTTAACACAATAATCCTCTCAACCTGCACAACAACTTCCTTAACTAGCACAAAATCCAATTCTAGACCTAGCTAGGATAATCGAACCAAAATAGTGAAATAAGCCTTAGAACTTCAATTATACATTTTTCGTCACCAAGATAGAATTGAGTCGATTCTTTTTTAGGGATTACTAATCTTATGAGAGCTACCAAATGAGCCAAGAATCACCGGCTAGGAATAGTCAGGTTCCTAGAGGTGTTTTCTTTCTGGTTGGCCGCGTCACAGACTTGGTCACTGGCCCAGGAAGGGAGAGGGGGCGATGGGGGTCCGAACGTAGCTGGTGCGGTGGTCTGAGTTGGCCGGACGATGACAGATGGTGGCGGGGAGTTTCTGGCAAGAAGTGATGGGCTCAGGGGACTCGGGAGACAAGAGAGAGAGAAAAGAAAGGGGTTGGGCTTTCTCCCACCCAGTCCAACACTTAAACACCCAGAATAAAACCTAATAAAAATTTGCCCATTTATCAACTAATTGTTACCCTTTTTATCTGATAACTTTTTCATGCTAACTCCGATTTTAATGTATAGCATGTCTACGAATTCGTATTAACGTCCTCTACAACATCCTTTAAGAAATTTTCTCAAAATAATTTTTCCTACAAAAAATCAACTCCAGGGTCCATAACGGTAAACGGTTACTTAACATGGTAAAAAACCAAGGTAATACCAAAAGTAAATAACCGTAAAATAACTTAAGAGCCGGGGTGTGACAATATTCAAGCTCGGCAACTATGCTGAAGAAGGAAAACCTCATAGATGATATTCAAGGTCCCAAAAGAAAAAATTAAAGTTGGATGGTGGTAGAGGAGAGAGCTGAGATTCTGATTTAAGGGTGTTAAATGAAATTTCTCTTTTCATCTAGCTGAGTGCTTCAAGTCATTCTTCCTTAACTTTGCCCCATTTCATCCATAGTCATAGGTTATATAACTGGTATTTTTGCCTCCATAAAGAAGTACATGCCAAAATTGAAAATGACCAAATAAACAACACATTTGCATACAACAATTGTCAAGACCCACCTCGAATTTCACCCTAAAACCCGAAGTAAGTCTTGCGGGGACCACCTCCAAGGAAAGTTTACCAAAGAACTCGGCAAACCTCCCTTAAAAATGGACAACCCTAACCCGAAAAATTAAAGAACTACCCTCTTAACAATTACATCATTCTCCAATTCAACCCAAAATTATATAGATAATAAAACATCGGTCTTAGCACACCACCGAAAATATTATACAATAATCCCAAGAGTATTCAGAGATAATAAAAACAATGGAAGCAGAAAATACCTTAGTAGGTTAAGCAGGTAACGTACTGGTGAAAAGTGGCTGAGAGATGGGTAACTATGCCCAGTCGCCTCCTACTAGTTCCAACCCGAACTCTGCAGACTGGGCATTTTTAAAATGAAGGGCCCAGGGGAAAACATCCGGAAATGTTAGAGTGAGCGGACAAAAATAAATAAAGAAAACTAAGTATCAACACTTATTATTTCCCAAATTAAATTTCCAAAGGAAAATCGAATGCATGTTTCAAATGAGAAATCCATTATCTCATAAATATCGAGTCACTTCGGCACAAAAATATATATCAATATACGTATGTATTTACACATGCCCATACTCCCAATATAAATTAATAGATTTAAAATAATCTATATAGGGCTACTACGCTTGCGTCCAACGCTCACATCATGCCTTAATGAGGTGATACACTACGTCATTAAGGTGGACATACATGTGTATAAATATGTGTCCATACCCCCTATATGAACTAAACACTCATATAGGGCTACTACGCTTACGTCTAATGCTCACGTCACACCATAATGCAGTTATATATTATGTCATTAAAGTGGACATACACATATGGCTAGCTAGCATTTATATACATACTCTCCTCATAAAAATATTTATAATTTACCGAAAATCCCATTTTTGGTAACTCTCCACAATAAATAAGATCGTCAATTAAAAATAACGTCAAAGGCTCCAACAAAATAAATTACTCAATAGTAAACAATTGCATCCATTTTAATTAAAACAAAAGTCCACTCACAAATTAGACCTAAGCTTGATGTCAGTCAGAGGCCTCTTCCTCTCGAGCCTCCTCACGTTCTGTTCCAAAAACATAATTAAATCCTCAACTAAATACCAACGCTTATATAAAAATAAGCAAAATTAAATGTGAGCTTCGCACGCTCATCCATGCCTAACGTCCTTATTCTTAAATTCGCTGCAAACCATATTTCACCACAATTACCGACATCCTCAAAATCACCCTCCACAGTTCTAACAATATTTAACCCACAACTGCATTTTAACTTAATAACCACCATAAATCACAAATCCTATAAAAATTCAAAACCTATCCAAAACTCTTCCAAAAAATTCCAAACTACATATCATTATACTCCCCTTAAGAAAACACATCTAAAACCATAAAAATCCCCTTAACAACGGCGGCCGACTCCGGTGACCACCAATGCCTATCAAAATTTAGCACAACAATCCTCTCTACACGCACAACAACATCCTTAACTAGCACAAACACTAATTTCAAGCCTAGATAGGTTAATTGAACCGAAATAGGAAATAAGCCCTAGAATTTCAACTTCACATTTCTCCTTACCTAGTTCAAGAGGGAGCGAAACCTCTTAGGGGTTTGGTGCACAAGAGGAGGGTTTTTCAACGAGTCAAGCCGCTTCAGCTATGCTGGTCAGAGGAGGGAGCTCCGGCGAGAAAACCACCACGGCAGTCGGACCTATCAGCTGCATTTTCTCTCTCACGGCGACGCTATGCTGGTCTAGGAAGATGGCTGGATCGACGGCCGACCGTTTAGGACCAGTGTGGCGACCTACGATGGCCGGACAGCTGCAGACGGGCTCGAGAAGCTTTTCAGGCAGAGGGAGAGGGAGAGAGAATCGGGAGAGAGGAGAGAGAAAAGAGAGAAGGGATATCAGGACCCACCCCGAATTTCACCCTGAAACCTGAAGTAAGTCTTGCGGGGACCACCTCCAAGGAAAATTTACCGAAGAACTCGGCGAACCTCCCTTGAAAATGGACAACTCTAACCCAGAAAATTAAAGAACTACCCTCCTAACAACAATAAACCATCCTCCAATTTAACCATAAATATCCAAATAAAAAAAACACAACTAAAATCTTATATAATAATCCCAATAGTATTTAGAGCTACTAAAACAAAACAACGGAAGTAGAAGGATACCCTAGTAGGTTAAACAGGTAACCTACTGGTGAAAAGTAGCTGAGAGATGGGTGACTATGCCTCGTCACCTCCTACTAGATCTAACCCAAACTCTGTAGACTGGGCATTTTAAAACGAAGGGCCCATGGGAAAACATTCAGAAAATGTTAGAGTGAGTGGAAAAAAATAATTCCAATGAAAATAATTATGCTTCCCCAAAATTTATTTCCAAGGAAAATATGATGCATGTGACAGCTCAAAAGCTTTAACTCAAAATTTTTAACTTGTGCCTAGCCTCGGTAGATTCCCAAATTTTATAAAATGGCCTCTCAGGCTAAAATCATATATATCAGTATGTATTTACACTCGTCATATTCCTTGTACAAATTCTATGAATAAATACGAAAAATAGAATTTTATAAAAGGCTACGACGCTGGCGTCTAACGCTCACGTCACACCATAATGGAATTTTACCTCATTATGGCGGAAAAACACGAGTGAATATATATACGCACATATTCCCTATATAAATTATTATATTTATATAGGGCTACGACGATTGCGTCTAACGCTCCTGTCCCACCATAATTGAATTTTCCTCATTATGGCGGAAAAGCACGTATAGCTAGTTAGCATTTATTTATATACATACTATTCTCGTAATCATCCATATATGAATATATAATCACCGAAATTCTCAATTTCGGTTATTTTCTAATAAAATAAAATATTCATCAATAAATCATTGCATGCACATTATTTAAAAACAAAGGTCCACTCACAAATTAGGCCTAAGCCTGATGTTGATCGGAGATTTCTTCCGCTCGGGTCTCCTCACGTCCTGTTCCAAAAACATAATTAAATCCTCAACCAAAAACCGACGCTTATATAAAATAGGCAAAATAAAAGGTGAGTTTCGTATGCTCAACCATGCCTAACTCCCTTAGTCTTAAAGTCACCACAAACTAAATTTCACCACAAATACCGATATCTTTAAAATCACCATCCACCGTCCTAACCATAAAATAATCCAATGGCCGGATTCTAACTTATTAATCCGCCAAAAATACCAAACTTTAAAAATTCCCAAACCAATCCAAAACTCCTCCAAAAATTCTAAAATTCATACCATTAAACTCCTCTTAAAATTTCTCAATAAAAACACTTTTTCAGCGGCGGCCGGCGTCCAGCTCCGGCGACCTCCAATGCCCACCAAATTTTGACAGCACCTTCCTCTCAACCTCCTCTACAACTTTCCTAACTAGCACAAACACCAATTCCAAGCCTAACTATGCCAATCGAACGAAAACATTTATAAAGCCCTAGAATTTCAAACGCCAAAATCTCCTAACCCAAGCCAAATTGGGAAGAAACCTTCTGAGGGATTGAAGCACGAGAGGAGAGAGTTCCGGCAACGGGAAGTTTCGGGCAGTTGAAACTTCCGGGCTCGGCTGCTCCTTCTCGACGGCGCTAGGGCAGCTGCCCCCACCCCAGGGAGATAGCTGGGTTGACGGCCGATCGATTGGGACCGGTGCGGCGGTCTGGGGCGGCCAGACGGTGGGGAACGGCGCGGAGAACTTTTCCGGCAGGGAGAGGCTCGAGGAGAGAGAGAGAGAGAGAGTCAGGAGGAAGAGAGAGAAGTGAGGGGAGAGAAATGAGTTGGGCTCGGCTTAGCCGGTCCAACATCCCATTTAACCCATTTCAAAATTTAACACCCCAAAAAATAATACCCTAATAAAAATTACCTTTTACTAGCAAAAATCACCATTTTTACCGTCGTCACATTTTTTCATACGAATAATTCCTTCGAATTACTCGCCTCCCACAACCTCTCTGGGGACCAATTAAACTATAAATTAAATGACAAAAACGGTAAAACTCTTATTACAACCATGCTAGAAAATAAGGTAAAATTTAAGGGTCGGGCCGTGACAATTCTCCCCTCATAAAAATTTCGTCCTCAAAATTTACATACCTACTAATCAAAGAGGTATGGATACTGCTACCTCATTTGCTCCTCCGATTCCCAAGTAGCTTCCTTTACCTGATGACTTCTCCAAATTATTTTGACAAGCGGGATTGTCTTGTTCCAAAGCACTTGCTCCTTTCGATCAAGAATCTGAACCGGCTCCTCTTCATAGGACAAATCCTTCTACAAACTGATCGGCTGCTCTTACAGCACATGAGACGGATCGACAATACACTTGTGAAGCATGGATACATGAAACACATTATGTATCTTGGATAACTCTGAAGGCAAAACTAACCAATAAGCAAGAGCCAACTCGCTCTATTATCTCATAAGGGCTAATATTGTCAGGACCCACCCCGAATTTCACCTTAAAACATGGAGTAAATCCTGTGGGATCCACGTTTGGGTAAATTTACCTTGGAGGTGGATCCCGCAGGATTTACTCCGGGTTTCAGGGTGAAATTTGGGGTGGGTCCTAACAAATATACCTCGGACTAAGCTTCCCACGCTTACCGAAACATACTACTCCTTTCCAAGGAGATAGTTTCAAGAACACCCAATCACCCACTTGAAACTCAAGGTCCTTCCTGCGGACATCTGCATAACTCTTTTGCCTACTCTGAGCGGCCTTGAGTCTATGCCTGACCACTTTGATCTTCTCATTAGTATCATGGATAATCTCAGGACCATAAAGCTCTCTTTCTCCGACTTCATTCCAACATAAGGGCGTATGACACTGCTTCCCATAAAGTGCCTTAAAGGGAGCCATACTGATACTCGAATGGAAGCTATTGTTATAGGCAAACTCCATCAAAGATAGGTTCTTATCCCAACTCCCCCTGACTTGCAAGGCACATGATCTCAACATATCCTCCAAAGTCTAGATCGTCCTCTCTGATTACCCATCAGTCTGAGGATGAAAAACAATGCTGAAGTGTAGTCGGGTACCTAAAGTTGCCTGAAGAGCTCTCCAGAATTTAGAAGCAAATCTTGGATCCTGATCTGACACATAGATTCAGGTACACCATGAAGTCTCACAATCTCATTCACATACAGCTCAGCCAATTTATCCAGTGTATACTTCTTTCCCGCCGGCAAGAAATGTGCAGATTTGGTGAGTCTATCCACAATCACCCAAATACCGTCATGCCCTTCACGGGTACGAGGTAAACTGAAAACAAAATCCATGGTGATGTGGTCCCACTTCCATACTGGAATCGGCAACGACTCAAGCAACCCTGAAGGTTTCTGTCTTTCAGCTTTCACTTGCTGACAAATCAAACACCTACTCACAAAGGCTGCGATT
This sequence comes from Fragaria x ananassa, assembly GCA_034370585.1. Lineage (NCBI taxonomy): Eukaryota > Viridiplantae > Streptophyta > Magnoliopsida > Rosales > Rosaceae > Fragaria > Fragaria x ananassa. The sequence goes on from CP139772.1 coordinate 26,596,830, forward strand.
TCCCTCTTCATGTTTGGCCACCAATAATAATCTTTCAAAGTCTGATACATCTTTGTACTACTCGGATGAGCAGCATATGCAGAACTATGAGCTTCCTCCATTATCTCATTCTTTAACTCTTCGTTCCTGTTTGGAACATAAAGCCTCTTTTTGAACAATAAAGTTCCATCTCTTCTTACCGAAAAATCCACGGTGGCTCCTTTCGCTGCTCTTTCCATCAACCGAACTATGGAATGATCATTATACTACGCTTCCCGCACTAAATCCACCAAAACTGGCCTCACATGGAAACTAGCTACCAAGACACCCACTTCATCCACCACTAAATCCACCCATGTAGCTCGCAACTCACAAAGAAGTGGAACTTGAACCATCCTCAGATGAGACAAAGATATGGAGGGATTATGACTAACAGCATCAGCTACCAAATTAGTCTTTCCCGGATGATACTCAATAGTGCAATCATAATCACTGATCAACTCCATCCACCTTCTTTGCCTCATATTTAACTCCCTTTGAGTGAACACATACCGAAGACTCTTGTGATTGGTAAAAATCTGACACTTGGCTCCATAAAGATAGTGTCTCCACAACTTAAGAGTAAAAACTACTACTGCAAGATCTAAATCATGGGTGAGATAATTCACCTCATGCGGCTTCAATTGCTTAGAAGCGTAGGCAATCACTCGATCATGCTGCATCAATACCCCGCCTAGACCTCATCTAGAAGCATCACAACAAAACCAATGGTAGAGTTGTCCATTTTCAAGGGAAGTTCACCTAACTGGAGTCATAAGCTCTTAACATACTTTAATATAAATTCAATTAAAATATTCCATGGTTATCAGAGCATCTACTAGGAGGTGAGAAAATATATAATAGGTTAAACTAATAACCTATAAGGGAAAACTGGATGAGGTGGAAATATATGACACGCCTCATATCCTCGCCACACCGAACTCTGCAGACTGGGCATTTAAAAACGAAAGGCCCAGGGGAGAAGCATTTAAAACGTTAGAGTGAGTGGACAAAAATAAATAACAAAATATGGAGCAATGAAATCAAATCTATGTTCTCCCATCATTTCCATTTAGAAAATATTTTGCATGCCAATCATGGAAATTCTCCATGAATACTTATAAATAAAAATGATGAACTAATCCCATTGGTTCTCATTAATTAATAAAAACTGGGGAAGAGGTTTCACCATAACGATGAGCCTCCGAGGCTAGGGTCGGAGCCTCTCAGGTTATAATAGCGTCCCACGCTAAGCGCCTTACTCACTTATAATGAGTAGCCGCTAATAATGGCTAGCTAACATATATATATATATATATATATATATATATATAAATACCGATCGGTTGCCTCTCAAGCTAAAATAGCGTCCCACGCTAAGCGCACTACTCACCTATGGTGAGTAGCCACTACCAGAAAATGAGTCTTGGGCGACGAAACAAAAAAATCGTCGCCCAAGGAAAAAAAATCGTCGCCTAAAGTTCAACTTTAGGCGACGAAAATAAAATCGTCGCTTAAGGCTAAATTTCGTCGCCTAATATAGAAACTAGGGCGACGAAACAATATTTCGTCGCCTAAGATATTTATATCGTCGCCTAAGTTTTTTAATCCTTAGGCGACGAAACTCAAATATATCGTCGCCTAAGTATTTTATTTTTTTATTTTTACTTGGCCGACGAAATAAAATAATTTCGTCGGCCAAGAGTAATCCGAATAATTAAAATAAAATAAAACAAATTTAAATTTCATTGTACAGGATTTTTTATTTTTACTCTTGGGCGACGAATTTAACAAATATCGTCGCTCAAGTATTATCTTGGCCGACGAATTACCCTACTTTCGTCGGCCAAGAGTAATCCGAATAATTAAAATAAAATAAAACACATTTAAATTTCATTGTACAGGATTTTTTATTTTACTCTTGGGCGACGAATTTAACAAATATCGTCGCCCAAGTGTTATCTTGACCGACGAATTACCCTAATTTCGTCGGCCAAGATAATCCGAATAATTAAAATAAATAAAACACGTTTAAATTTCATTGTACAGGATTTTTTATTTTTACTCTTGGGCGACGAATTTAACAAATATCGTCGCCCAAGTATTATCTTGGCCGACGAATTACCCTAATTTCGTCGGCCAAGATAATCCGAATAATTAAAATAAATAAAGCACATTTAAATTGTAAGGAAATGTTTTTTATTTTTATAGCCCCGTCAGCGTCTCGTCGATTGGAAACTATTCTCAGTTGAAGGTCCGGCCAGATTACGTGATTTGGAGGGTCGAATAGCCGTTTCCGTCCGTTTAGGGGTTTGACCGCGCCGATTGACCGGACGGATCGAGCCCTTATCTTTGTCAGATGGAGTTGAATTTTTTCCCACCTACGTAATTCGTTATGCTGGTCATATCTGACGGTCGGTTTTCAGTTCCTCTTCTCCGATCACCAAACTCACGATATATGTACTAATGTTGTATAACTTTTTATATAAGTGTTGAGTTTAAGTTTCGTTTTGAAGACAACGTATACGTAGAGGCCTCAAACACAAAAAAGTCGTGAAATAAGATATGACCGGAACGGTGAAATACGTCAACCCGTGAAAAATGAAGATATTTCGGTAAAATTTCGGTGCCGGTTGTTCCGGTCAACGAATTTCTCTTATTTCTACCTAGTGGTAGCCCTATCTCGGGTATTTATTTTTTACCAAATTTTTATAGCCCCGTAAGAGTCTCGTCGATTGGAAACTATTCTCAGTTGAAGGTCCGGCCAGATTACGTGATTTCGAGGGTCGAATAGCTGTTTCCGTCCGTTTAGGGGTTTGACCGCGCCGATTGACCGGACGGATCGAGCCCTTATCTTTGTCAGATGGAGCTGAATTTTTGCCCACCTACGTAATTCGTTATGCCGGTCATATCTGACGGTAGGTTTTCAGTTCCTCTTCTCCGATCACCAAAATCACGATATTCTGAATTTTATGATAGAACTCTTGGCCGACGATTTTCTTAATCTTGGGCGACGAGATTTATAGTGAAGAACATCGTCGCCCAAGTATAGTATCTTAGGCGACGACGTCAAAAATCGTCGCCCAAGATTATCTTGGCCGACGATTTTAAAAAACAGGGCGACGATTTTTACAGAATCGTCGCCCAAGAATTCCAATATAAAAGGCAAAAATTCGGAACCCTAACCATTCGCACAGCCGCTCACAAATCCAAGCCCTCTCTCTCTCTCTCCGAAAATCCACCGAAGCCCTCTCTCTCTCCCTCTCTCCGACCCCGACCCCGCAACCCGACGCCGACCCCGACCCCGGCCCCGGCCCCGACCCCGACCCCGCAACCCGACGCCGACCCGTTTGTCAATAATCAATTCCCCAAGTTCTTCAAATTTGGTTCAGATTAGTGCTTGGAGACTTGCTCTACCACTTTAGGATTCTTAGTGTAGCTACTTAGTTGTAGTTATGTGTTTCGGAGACTATTGTATCTAATTTTGTTGGTTTGGTGGCTTTTCAAACCAATTCTTGTGTCTAATTTTGTTGGTTTGGTTGCTTCTCAAGCCAATTCATCTTGTAATTTTGTTAATATCTATCAATGTAGTAGATTCTTTTTGTGCTCGTCTAATTACACTTTCCTATATTTCTTTGAATCTTTGTTTTCATCTTGTTACTACTGAAACTAAATTCGACTCAAACTAAGAAGATTTTACCAGAACGAAGTCGTTTTCACAACCAGGCCGTTTCAGAGCAACATCGTCATTGTGAACTATATCTCCGGCCGAGCTCAAGCTCAGGCTCAGCACCGCCACGGCCACCAAAGAATTATTTACACAAAAGCATGTAGCATTGTTTAAAAAAAAAATTGCATTAAGTAAAAAAATTATTTAAATATTTTTAAAAAAAATTTAAATATATCTTAGGCGACGAAATTGCTAAATCGTCGGTCAAGGACTTACATATAAGACGACAAAAAAATTATCGTCGCCTAAGATGTAGTGATCTTAGGCGACGAAATATTTAGTTTCGTCGCCCCAGGTTATAACATCTTAAGCGACGAAAAAATTTTTCGTCTGCCAAGGTGTTAAATTTTGGGCGACGAATATTTTTGGGCGACGATAAGAATATCTTAGGCGACGAAATTCATGTCGTCGCCTAAGAATTACTCTTAGGCGACGACGGAATGAATTTTCGTCGCCCAAGTTCTTGGCCGACGCACTTCTGGCGACGACGTCTTGAGCGACGACATGTCGTCGCCCAAGTACTTAGGCGACGAAATTTTTTAACAGGGCGACGATTTTTTTTCGTCGCCCAAGTTGAAATTTCTGGTAGTGAGCCGCTAATAATGATTAGCTAGCAATAATGAACATATATCAACCCTTTATGATGAAATAAAAATAACAAATATCTAGAACGTCACTTCCCCAAAAATTAATGTAAAATCACTTGACATGTTCCACATGTCAAATAAAATGCTCAAGAGAGTTCCTAAAAATTAATGGAACTCATTACTACAATATGCCTTTGAAAATTAAATAAACTTTATTTCATGCATGACATTTAAATCAAAGGTCCACTCACAGTGCTCGGCTATGCCTGCCGACGACCCGAGGCTTCCTCCAAATAATCCTCCTCACGGCTTGAACAATAAATAATATTAATTCCCATAAGAAAATAAAACTTCAATAAATAACTCATAAAATTAATGGCTTATAATTAATCTTCTTTCTTACCCAATTTCCATGTTTAATCCATTAAGACTCAAAATTCACCACCATCACCGATAGCCAAAAATTAACCTTATAAGAATTTTAAAACCGGCTAACTCAACTACCGATATTCCAACTTAAACACCGCCAAATTCCTTAACCATAGAAAAATCTCAAACATTATCACAACTCCTCCAAAAATTCCAAACTATACTTCATTAAACCTCTCTCATTAATACCATCTTAAAAACATGAAAAACAGCCCCTAAGGGACGGCGTCGGCAGCTAAATTCCGATGACCTCCAATGGCTACCAAATTTTAATAGAATAATCCTCTCATCGTCCACAGCAACTTCCATAACTAGCACTTAGTCCAATTCTAAGGCTAACTAGGGTAATCGAACCAAAACATCCATAAATCTCTAGAACTTCAATTATACATTTCACCATAACAAGAACGAATTAGACCGATTTCTTTTGACGGATTACACACCTTGAAGAGGGAACTTCGGTGAAGAAGCAATCGGCGTTCCAGCGAGTTTTTCTCCTCTCCGGCGGCACTACCGGCTCGGACACTAGGCCGGGGAAAGGTCCAAACTAGGCCGGAGCGACGGCCCGTTGCTGGCTAGACGGCGACAGCTGGTGGCAAGAAGTTCCTGACGAGAGAAGGCTCGGGAGAAAGGGAGAAGGAAGAGAAAGAAAAAGAGGAGAAAAGATTGGGTTGCGGCTGCTCCCCACCTGGTCCACTTAAAACCCCAAACCAAAAATAATCCACTAAATTTTTACCCCCTTTTTACCAACACAACAATTTCCCTCTTAGTGGATAACTTTTTCATGCTAACTCCGATTTAAACGCGTAGCATATCTACGAACTCGTAACAACGTTCTCTACAACTTTCATGAAGAGCTTGATAGCGACCGAAACCGGGCGTTTCAATTGAAACCCTTTTGTGTCAATTGTAGTATATAGCAAATAAGGGTATCGTTACAAGCCGAGGATTGAGGGTACCTTTACAACTTATGTTAATTACAAAATAAGATAAAACAAAAGATGATAGTACTAGAGATATGGGGTTTTGTGATTATAAACAAGAAAAAATAAAGAAACAAAATAAATCAGAAAATATCAAGATGAATGAGACGTTAGAGACTTGGAAATCCACCACCAAGTATATTTCAAGACATGTTAACAACCAAAGCTTCAATCATTAAGTCGCAAATCGGTATCAATCAAGAACAAACCGTGAACGCACTGCGTAAGTCCTTATTACTTCCCTTGAATACTTAAGCAAGATGAACGCACCATTACTAAGCCTTTAGAATAACCGATCAAGGTATAGATGCTATCCTATCAACAAATTATTCTAAGCATTCAGATCAATGAAAGTTTGATTGAACAAGTATGCAAAACTAGTGTGGAACGCCTACCTAGCATGCAATCTTTTTTATTTGGTTTAACCTATTGTCCTATAGGTTTTACTACTTTGAACTAAGCCGTATTAACCGTTTAGGAGATTAAACAACCTAATTCTAGCCCCACTCACAAGTTCATAATGTTATATGTTGCGCATACATGAACATAAACAAGCAAGAGTTCTCCATAAACCAAAACCAAATAAACAATTTGAAAGACTTAATAATTCGAAACCAAGGTTCAAAACAATATCTAAAACATTCTTGGGGCTTCAAACCTTGTCCCTAACTAAGAGAAATCAGCCACACATGACTGTAAAGTCACACAAGGAGAATAAAAGATGACAAAGGAAAGATAAACCGTGGATGATGAAGAAATCAATGATGGCTTGGTGGCTTCCTTGTGCGAGTCTGCAACTATGGAGGTTCTGATGATGTGAGATCGCTGCCTCTTCTCTAATCTCTTCGTCCTCCTCTCTAATCTTCTCCAAAATAGGTATTGACGATCCGTAAAAAGTTCTAGAAAGTAGACTCTTGTAGCTTTCCATTGATATATGACACATCTCCTAGATCATTGTGAGCTGATCACAATCTTCTGTCGAAGTTGACTGACGATTTCTGGCAGATTTTCTGATTTCTTTCCTTGCATGACATGAATTCCTTTTCCTTCAAGATTTCTTCTCTTTTGTCTCTTTTGGGCTCCTTGGCTTTATTTATGACCTAAAAACACAAACTTAGTTAATATGAATATTGTTAAGGGAATTACATAACTAAATAGGGTCAGAAATATATTATAAACGTAGCACTTTGTGCTCCTATCAAATTCCCCCACACTTAGCTTTTGCTAGTCCCTTAGCAAAATCTAAAACAAAGAAAACAAAACAAACTATGCCCTCAACATTATTGTCTCAGAAATCTCTTACTTTCATAGCATCAAGATTGGCACTCCATCAAAAATCAATTATGAGTAATTCGAGAGTTGATTAAAACATATACTCCGTATATGAGCAATGTAAGACACGGGGGTGACAATGGTGATGGGTGGAGCTCAGCATGTATCCAACAAGTATGATTCAACCTCACAGGATTACCACTCTTTCTTCTCTCAGAATCAAGGTTAATGCTTAAAAGCTTTTTCACTCAATGTATATAATGTGAGAGAATAAACAAACAAGTAGGCTCACATATAAAGAAAGAAAAGCACTTTGTGAAATTAAAAAGATCTCATGAAAGATATCAACTACTTGCCAAACGGACCAACCCATATGCTCAACTTTTGTAACGAATCTCCACAGATCGATGGCTGCCCATCTTTTGGATCATAAAAGAACTTTAACAAGGTTAAAATTTGGCCAAGGCTAGGGTTTAATGAAACAAAAGATAAGGAATTACAAATCGTCCTTAAAAACCTAGTAGAGCCATAAGATCACCTTTAAACATTCATGAATGAGGACAGAGACCATATATCATATCATTAGGTCTTCAATTTAAAACAAACTCCTCCATCACTAAGGGAGACTTAATACATACTTTCTTTTTTTCAATGCCGCCACATTTTTTTTTTCGGCAACACATTTCTTTTTCTTTTTCTTTTTCTTTTTGTTGTTAATAGACAAGTCATTCCCCCCACACTTGTTATTCATCATCCTTCCACACGTACAATGCATCACAACATAAGCTCTACTAAGCCTTAAGGACAAAGGTAGAGATATATCACTATACTAAGCTCAAGGTGAGGATTATGGGTGATGACAGAAAAGCTTAATGTAGGCTCAAAGGGGTTCAACTAAGGGGTGTGCCGCGCACACAAATAAGGACATAAGGCAATTTGGCAATGGTGGAAATCCTAAGTCATTTTAATCCCTTCCAAAATCAGAACATATATCGATAAAAGTCTCGACTAGCACAAAAGTGAGTTCTAGCACTAGAGTCCGTTAAACTTAATCTGCGGCAAGCAATCAATCAAGGAGAAAGATAATGAGATCGCTAAACATTGCCACGAAAATAGATGATGATTTATTCAATAAGCACTCAGAAAGAATAGCATAATAAAGCTCAAATTCTCACCAGGGTAATTATGAATCAAAACTCATCATCAACATGCTCAAAATTCTGTACCAATGTCAACGAAAAACTGACAAGACCCACCCCGAATTTCACCCTGAAACCCAAGGTAAATCCTGCGGGGTCCACCTTCAAGGAAAATTTACCGAAAATTCGGTATAACCTTCCTGAAAATGGACAACCCTTACCTGAAAAATCCAACTTAACACTTCTATAACCAAACAAACCAACCTCAACACCTGGAGCCTTCCTGCTCCCCAAGATCAACACATCTCCCAATAACAATTACTCAACTCTAATAATCCCACAACCAAGAATAAGGACTATTAATAATTTACTATTGGACTTTCAGAGGATATCTAAAGTTGAACGAAAAACAACGAATAAAGAATATGCGGAAGCAGCCTCTGACTATGCCTCGACTCCATGTACGCTCGACCTCACTTAGACTGAGCCTGCAATCTGGGCATTTAAAACCAAAGGGCCCAGGGGAAAGTAATTTAAAAATGTTAGAGTGAGTGGACGAAAATAAACATAAGATAAGAAACCAAAATTTAAATACTTTCCCACTTCCAATATGCCATAAATTCGTTGCATGCAAATGTTAACAAAAATCTTTCATAAATAAAATCCCAGGAAGACGGACTAGCCCCGCTAGTCAAATTAATGACAAAGATAAATAATAACCTTCATAGAAGAAGGTACTAAAACAAGGGACTAGCCCCGCTAGTCAAATCAACAACGATAAATAAGAAACAACTATAGCCATACAAGTGAGCCTCCCAGACTCGGTTGCCTCCCAGGAAATAATACTCCCATACTCCCTACACCTTTAGGTTATGATAACAGAGAGGAGTAGGGCTTGCATGATGTCATCGACTACATCACATCACCCGAAAGCGGAAAGGGCTTGAGTAACCCCATTTAAAACGTGGAAGTTACATCGCCTCGAAAGGCGGAACGACATGCTAGCATGAATAATATCGATCCAACAAGTATGACATAAATAAAAAAACATAATCCATGTGAGTTTCCCCGAAACTCATAATTAAAGCATAAGTACGATTCCCAACCGTATACTCAAAGAATTCAAAGAGCAAAGAAACTAATTAAATTCAACGACGTGTCCCACACGTTAAAATGCTCAATGAAATAAATAACTTCAATGATTATCATCTTTCCAAAAACCAAATAATATGCAATTCAGTATGAAACCTCAAATCCGGAAATCATAAAGAAAATCCAAACTCAAATCTCTTATTATCAATCCGAGCTCAAATCCATAAATTATGACCAACATTTAATTCATGCATCAATCTCGAATAAGTTCCAAGATCATTTCATATACCGAAGTTATAATATATGCTCGGAAAATAAAATACTAAATTATAAAATCTTGCATGCATATTAATTAAAAACCAAAATGTCCACTCACAGATTTAGGCCTAAGCCTGACGAATTCCGAATCACTACTCAAGCGAGGTTCCCTTCGTATCCTGGCACAATAAATATGCTTAGGACCAAACTTAAATTCTGGAAAATTTAAACATTTGAAAATAAACACCCAAATCTCTTCTGCTTAACCCACTACTCTAACTAGGGTTAAGCTCACCAGATTTCCACCATTCTAAAGCGCCGAAATCGCCATGTTCCGTCACCTACGAAAAAATAAATATTATTTACCTGCCTAATATTTCACTGATACAAAGTGACGGCCTAAAAAAAGGAGCAAAATATACCCGCCCAATATTTCGGGGTCCTAGGCAACGGAAACATCCATTTTTGTCAACTTTATATGACTAAACCGACGAATTATTAAATTTCCGTCGCCTAATGACTTCTAAAGCCACAAAATCGCCATGTTTCGTCGCCTACGGAAAAATAAATATTATTTACCCACCTAATATTTCGCAGATCCAAAGCGATGGAACGCGAACTTTCTGTTGCCTAAGAACTACTCAGCGACGAACTCTTCATTTTCTATCGAGTAAGTACTTTTCAAAAAATTTGACCATGGCGAGGCAATTGAGGTGGGGCAAGGCGAGGATTAGGTGGACGAGGCATGGCTAGGTGAGTGAGGCGAGCCTATGTGACGGAAATGTTCACGCTCCGTCGCCTAAGAACTACTCAGCGACGAACTCTTCATTTTCCGTCGAGTAAGTATTTTTCTAAAATTTGGCCATCACGAGGCGAGACGAGGATTAGGCGGGCGAGGCGAGGCGAGGCTAGGTGTGTGAGGCTAGCCTACACGATGGAAATGTTCACTCTCTGACGCCTATGTTATTCTAAGGCGACAAAATATGCATTTTCTGTCGCTTAAGGAGTTCTAAAGCGACGAAATCTTCATGTTCTGTCGACTAAGTAGTTTTTTAAAAATTTTGTGCATTTTATTATATATACATCCGATTAATTTCATGTAACTTGTCAAACTAAACTCAAGTGTACTTACTCCATGTACGTATTCGTCCATAAAAAAGCATACATATGCATTTTAAAAATTACACATGTCCATAGAAATTAAAAATGAAAATTTGCATGAATAATTAATGGAAGACAAGTTAATTTAAAAATACATATCAGAAGTTATGCCAAATTAATTAATACAAGTCGATAGAACAATCGAAATCCACAATAATATTGAACAATTAGTACATTAATCGTACTCATGATAATCAAAGTTGTCTGAATCATCATCCTTCTCAATTTGGTCAAAATATTCAGCATCATCTATGTCTTCGTCATTTATGAACCCGTCATCATCATTATTGGGGTTGCATTGTAGCGAGTTAATTTCAGATGGTGTAACTGGAATGTAACCTATGATCGCCAGAACGTGTTGGTTGTTCATACGAATATCCTCAGTATCAGGGACTACATGTGGAGATTCCTCTTGATATGGTTCATTCGGTTGATCAGTTGTTGGTTCACTAGGCCCACTCTCATTAACCCCTCCCAGTGTAGCTGCACTCCAAATATTCCTATGTGACATCACCTACACCACTTTCCAACCCTCACCCATAGTCAGATCATCAAGATAAAACACTTGTTTCGTCACATCCCGGTTCTTAAGTTAATTTACGGTTATTGACTTTTAGGTTACTTTGACATTTTACTGAGTTGAGTAACCGTTTACTATTTAAGGACCCTGAAGTTGACTTTTTGTAGGAAAATATTTTGGGAAAATTTCTTTAAGGAAGTCGTATAGGACATTAATACAAATCCGTGGACATGCTATACGTTAAAATCAGAGTTCGTATGTGAAAGTTATGATGTAAAATGTAAAGTTACTATTTTGGTTGGGGGTATAAAAATGGAAACTTACAATTTGAGGTAAGTTGGAAAATCAGTTTTACCCCCCCCCCCCCAATTGTCTCTTCTCTCACCCTCGCCTCTCCTCCGTCTGACAACTTCATCACCTCCGTCCGCCGCCGTCTCGCCGAACTAGGTGGCGTGCTTGATATCGATTTGAAGCTTGGAGCATCCTCTACAAGTCTAGGTATGTTACAGCCGGTGTCGCGCCGCCGTGAAGGAGAAAACACGCCGGAAATCCGCAGCTGTGCGTGGCGGGGTTTTCGCTAGAAGACCCCTTTTCTGGCCACCATAGCCGGAGCTGTTGGTATCATTTGGAAGCTCTTCCTTCCAGCAGAAAACCTTTAAAAGGATTCAACCTATCTCAATTTAGGTAAGGAGATTTGATGTTTTGAAATCCTAGGGTTTGAATTTGGGATTTTTGGTGTTTTGATTCGATTGACATGTTTAAGCTTAGAATTGGTTATTGTGGTAGTTATGAAAGTTGTTTGAAATGTTGAGAGGAAAATTGTATCAAAATTTGGTGGCCATTGGAGGTTGCCAGAGTCGGCCGCTGGCCGTCATTGCCGGCGGAGCAAACGGCGGCGCCACCGCTGTTAGAGGGTTTTTCAAAGTTTTAAATGTGTTATATTAAGGGGAGTTTATTGATGTGAAGTTTGAAATTTTTGGAGAAGTTTTGGTTAGGTTTGAGATTTTTCAACGGTTGCCCCTTGGGTGACATGAAGCTTGTTGCATTCCACATAGTGGTTCTTCATCCTCTTGAACTTGGACAGAATCGCTTCAACCCCAATTAGTGGTTGTAGTTTGATGTGCCAGGAGGTATACATGTTTATACTCTCGATAAGAGGAAATGGAATATTCTTTGTTCCAAGGCAAGCTGCCTTGAAAAGTGATTGGGAGCATATAATTCAAGACCAACACATCCAGGAAGTCTTAAATCTACGCTTGGAGGAAGAGTTGTGTGCCTTCATGGCTATGCCTCCCAATCCATATGAAGCTATGCTCTAAAGGTCGTGGGTACCTTCTACACAGAATTTGTTGAGCGGAAGCCAAAATTGTGTCCTCCATATCAAACAAGTATGGGAAGCATTCTGAGTAGCTTGGGGCTTCAAACTTCCAGACATTCGCGAATGCCATTCCCATTACTGTCCCAGTTGGAAATTCAAGAACTGCAGGGTTTCTAAATTTAGGAAAGTTGCTAGATCTGCAGCCAGAGGTTTAAAATCCAAAATGGTCCTCCTATCTTGTGATAGCAAAAAATCTCTAAGGACAGTTATACATGGCTCTATAAAGCATGCCTAAGACAATGTCACATCCCGGTTCTTAAGTCAATTTGTGGTTATTTACTTTTGGGTTACTTTGACATTTTACCGTTTTAAGTAACCGTTTACTATGTAAGACTCCAAAAGTTGACTTTTTCCTCCGTTTAGAATTTGGGAAAACTTCCTTCATGAAAGTTGTAGAGGACGTTAAATGGAGTTCGTGGACACGCGGCACGCTTAAAACGGAGTTCGTATGAAGAAGTTATGGTCTAATAACGAAAGTTACTTTGGATGGTAAAAAGGGGGTAAATTTTTGTAGGCTTTATTTTGTTGGGTTAAGTTGGACCGGGTGTGGGAGAAGCCCATTTTCTTCTCTGCCTCTGTTTCTCTCTCTCCTCTCTCCCGCGTCTCTCCCGACCCGCTGGATTCCCGGCCTCCGTCCGCCGCCGTCCGGTCGCCTTAGACCGCCGCGCTGGTACCGTTCGACTCAGCATCAGCTCTACTGTAATTCTGGGCAGGTGGATGACCGTGCCTTGCCGCCGTGAAGGAGAAAACCCGACTAGAAGCCGACCGGGCAGCGGGGGGAGTTTCTGCCGGAATGATCTCCCTCCTCCGGCCACTATAGCTAGAGACGTTTGGCTCAGCTTGACGGCCTTTCTTGGTGCATCAATCCCCTAGAAGGTAACTATCAAATTCGAAGTGTGTAAGAGGATTTTCGGGCTAGGGTTTGAATTTGGGCATTTATGGATGTTTTGATTTGATTACCCTATATAGGCTTGAAATTGGACTTAGTGATAGTTATGAAAGTTGTTTGGGTTGTTGAGAGGAAGATTGTGTCAAAATTTGGTAGCCATTGGAGGTCGCCGGAGTTATTTTGAGAAATTAACCATTAGATTTTGATCTGAATTGTTAATATTCATGGTCAAAGGTTACATCATGATCAATATTGTGCATACTATTTGCAGCTGTTGTTGTGGCTAAGTAATTGCTTTTCACTTTTCTTTTCTTTCTTTTTTTTTTTTTTCCTGTATGGTGCTAGTTGGTTTGTAACTCCTTGCCATTTAGAAGTTTTGTAGAAATTATATTGCAGTCAAACCTGGAATAAAGTAACCACTTAAAATCCAGAATACTGTAGTTTGAGGGGTAAAAATAATACAATTTTTCATTTTCAAGTGCTCTTACTTCAGGGTTGTTCCAGGTTAACCAAGGTTAGGTTTCAATATGTAGGATCCGATTTTAGCCCCATCGACGGTTAGGGTGTGGATTATTTTCCAATTTTATAAAACTGTATACATATGTTGTATGGTTACACGGGAGCTATCTGATTCCAATTGGATAACTTGATATCTATGTTATTATTTCTAAGTACCATGCATTATACAAATTTTATTGTCCTCGGATATGGGACATGATGTGTAGTTAGAGTCAGGTATCTGTATAACTTTATTTCTTCAGGTGTATGATATTCTATCTCTCTTTTTTTTTTATGCTAATATAGTTGATTGCGTAATGGCTGAGTGACTTTTAACCTGACTTTTCTTTTGCGGGACTTGAGATAGGCTGTTTAGTATGTGTACATATATTTCACAATTTGTGTTATTCTTATTGGTAAGAGTTGATAATTTGATGATAGCAGTGGAATTTCACAGATTCTCATGTTTATTTTTTTGATGCAGAACCTTTATGTTAGCTTGTCAAACTCTAAAGGTTCAACAGTAGCTGCCCCTACTACTGTTCAGTCATCTGTTCTACTGACCATTGGCACTCCTTCAATGCAAAGATTAAAACAACTGGCTCAAACCATCACACATTCTCATTCAAGAAACCTAGGCCTGAATAATACAGTGTTCGGTAAAGTCAAGCAAGTTCATCTTTCATCTATTTTGCAACATTCGCTCAATGGTGGAGATGGCACTGCATGGTCACCTTCTCCTGCTCCATTGCCTCAGCCCCACCCCCACCATCACTCCCATCATCACCACCACCACCATCATCACCACCACCATTCCTCTCTAGCTCCTGCAATTTCACCTGCACCTGCAATGGGCAGTGGTCCACCCGCAAATTTTCAAGGTGCACCTGGACCAGCTAATCCTTCACCTAAACCATGGAAAACTATGCCTGCACCTGAGAGAAGTTGTGAAGCAAAGCCTCCCAGCTTCTGGTATGGTCGTAGAGGGAAGGCTGGAAAGCAGTCACATTTATCCCCTGCTGGTGCACCAGGTGTTTCTCCTCCCGTCTTTGGTCCATCACCCCTAAAGCATGTACACCCTTCAGCACCCATTTCTCGTTCAGCACCAGCATCTAGTCCTTTGCCTCATGTGGTTTTTGCTCATGCTCTTCCGCCATCAAAGAGTGAATCAGATGGTAGCCATTCTTACGCAGGGCAATCACCTGGACCCTCGACATCAACATGTACATAAACTGTTTTTATGTATTGTTTTATCTTAAAATTGATATTATATCTTGTTCATTTCGATATTTCTTTCTTATTACAAGATTTCTCAGTATGAAGCTCCTGATACTTGTTTAACTTTCAACCTGAGATCAGTTAGTAGTGTTGAACTAGTACTGGTTACTGACACATAGTTATTGCAGCAGCTTCTGCAGCTCGTCTTCCTTGTGTTCATTGGGCATTACCACTATTCCTAGCTTTGGTATTACATTTATAACAGCCGACGATAAACTTTGCATTGCAAGTGAAACCACTTCTCTGGTAGTCAAGGAAGGACTGGAAAAAGCTGGAGGAGTTGCATTCCTGTTGTGTAATGTTGAGCTTCGCAAAGAGCGTGGATCACACGTGAGTGAGTGAATATAAGTTGTTCCTTGTATGCGTGTAAATAGTTGATTAAAAAATCCAGCTGGCATGAAATGCATTTGCATATTCAGGTCAAAGTCACAGAGGTGGCAGGCCTTTGATTAGATGCAGCATTGCCACTGTTTTGTGTATTCTCTTCAATTGTAACCAGCAAATGTACGTATCACTGTATCCTTTTGTTTCCGTATCCCTCTGTTCGCCTTCCAAATTAAATTCTTCACGATAAATTCCCACTGAAACAAAATTCTTTTTATTTTTATCAAAAAAAAAAAAACTTACTTTTCCTTTATATCCTAGTTCATGTTTTCTATTTCGAACTATTTTATTTGATACATAGGGAATCTATATATGAAAGTTTCTTATGGAGCAATTAGAGGCTACATTATCAAATTAGATGGCTGTACAACAGGACTGTTATCGAGATTAGGACCAAAGTTGGCTATCGCATTTGAATAATCTAGAATTTTATTTTTCCAGTGGGAAATAGAAAGTAGAGGGCATTTTTTATTCAGATTCTCAAACTATTTTTTATATTTTTTTTTCAAGTTTATTAGCAGAATAGAGCTTTTATTTATATCTCTAAAAATAGGGGTGGATCTATGATATACAAGATTATAATTAAAATTATAATTATAATATCTTTATTAGATTTAATAAAAACTAACGGTTTAGATTAATTATAAAACTAAATTTTTTTTCTTTTTCTTCTACTAAATTTGTGATATGGCTGGTTGGGTTGCTCATGTATTATTGCCCTCTAAAGGGCTCAAATGTCCATATGCTTTTAGAAGAACATAAAATCATACTCGTAATATAAAGACCGTATTGATTCATGAACAAACACATAAATTAAATCCACATGAAAGAACTACAAGATACTAAAATGTGATTGTTGAAGTCCTCGTCAAACTTTCAGTACAATATTATTGGCTTTCATCTCCATAAGCTCAAAAACACATACATCACCTTCTTTCAAATCATGTTCCCCGGCAAATCCTTGAGTACGAGGTACCAAATTCACAGGCCATAAACTATTTTTAACTTGAAGCATCACTGTTTGTTTCTGCTGTAGTCGCTTTATGGATTTCTTGATGAAATTGGCTGGTACATTCTGCATAAAGGAAAGGGATGTATAGTAAATCAGTAACTTATAGTAAGCTAGCTAGCTGTTGATCGAACAAATATATAACTAAAGAGTAGATGAATATGTAGCCGATGACTGTACTTACCACATTTGACCTCGCAAGGTGATAAGCCCGAATAGTGACTCGAAAGAAAAGAATTTATGGAATGAACTTGCTGGCTGCTTCGAGGTTATCCCTAGGAACCCTCAAAAATGAGCAATGCCTTTCAGCAACTTCCCCACTAGTTTCTGATCCTTTGTTCTTATTGCCTACAGCGAAAGTTAAAACCAACGATCACTTATCAAATATAATCCTTAACCCTGATTTTAGGAAATGATGTACTTCATATTCATACAATCATACTATAAGCTTACCAATATCAAAAGGAGAAGGATTAACAGAAGCCATACCACAGTCCATGCCGCAATCAGATTCCACTTTCATTGAGTTTCTATTATCTTCTACTTGTACAGCTGCTCCTCTACTATGCCCTGCCACTCGAGAAAACCAAAAACATTAGTGCAAGTTTTGCAGATATATATGCAGCTCAGTAACTGCATAGTGAGTTAATGTGTAATGTAATTACCTACTAGCACGGGGAAGATTGTAGCTCTGAAAATTTCAACTTGAAATAAAAGATTAACGTCCTTAATCAAGACGAAGACACACACGTCACCGACTTTGAGACAATTGTCCTTTACAAATGCAAGCCAACCATGCTGGAGTGTGGCTTTTGATTGTTCATAATTGAACTTCACTGACCAAGTTTTTCCGTTTGAAACCCGAAAGGTGACATAAGCAGCGGCCTTAATTTGATTTTCCTTAAGTCATGACATACTTTCATAGCTTTTTTGCGATCTGCACTGTAGGGGCCATTGTGGCCTTTTCCAAAGGCAGCTAAATGTGACATTTGTTGTAAAGTTCATTTATCTCCATTTTTGTTCATGACTTAGGTTTGGGTGCCAAATTTGGTATCTCCTTTTTGCACTTTTTAAAATTATCGTCTTTTGAACCAGTCTTGCACAATTTAAAATACCTAGAAGCTAGAAAGTGACTATCATAAATTCAAAAGACAATAAAAGGGACAATGTGGTGGAGATAACCACAGCCAACATTCAATTCGTTCCAGGCATCCAAACGTTAATTGATTGCAAAAGATAAGCTGGATAGAAACAGTAAAACCAGTATAAAACAAATCACTCACAGTTCCTTCAAGCATTTTCAGTAAAGCCTGCTGAACGCCCTCTCCGGAAACATCTCTGCTAATGTTTAAGCTCTCAGCCTGAAAATCAATAAAGAAACTAAGAATATGATGATGCCTACAAACTATGTAAAAATAAATAAAACTACAACACCTTCTTAGTTATCTTGTCAACTTCATCAGTGTAAACAATCCCTTGTTGAGCTGCTTGAACATTGAAGTCAGCTGCCTATTTACAAGATCAATTATGTGAGTTCACTGATATA